>JAWZYV010013678.1:0-105251 GCA_038373885.1 Cheiracanthium punctorium | reverse complement strand
TAAAATGTGCCCCATACATGCATGAGGTAATCTATCAATCCAGGAATTTTTTTTATTATTTATTTTTTTTTTGGATCCCATTTTTGTGAAAAGTTAATTTTTGTGAATTTCTATATTTTTGTAAATTTCAACATCTACTTTTGTGAAATTTCCTACCTTTTTTTTGTAAAAGTCACCTTTTTCTTCAAATAGTTTACAAAACAAATTAAAATATAAAGTAAAATGCCACTGAAGGGTTGTTTTTAGTTGATTATATTTTTGTGAAGTGGCTGTTTTAATCGATTGCCATTCTGTGAAGGGTTCATAAAATGGATCCAAATATTGTCTGCATCGATCTTTGGTACTGTACAAATTTTCAGGTTTTCATAAAAAAAAGTCTTAGTGATATGAAGATAAATATATGCTGACTTAAACCACTTTTCAGTGGCTTTCTAAAAAAAATCATGTTGAATGATCGTGTTTCAGGGGTCCTGCAGAAAATACAAAAGGAAATTTCTTGCACTCTAGCATTCAGCTTCCATATTAATGTATAGCCCCATATTATCTGTTTTAAAGATATCTCTTAAGATTTTTTAAGTTGAAAGTCTGAAATTTTGTTAATCACCTGATAAGTGTATGGGGCCTGTTTTACTAATTGGGGAATTTTTTGTTGGTGGGCTGCATGCAAATTTCAAAAGTGTAACTTTTTAAAAATGAACAAGAGGATATTTTTTTAATGTAGTCTTTCTTCTTTCCTACCTTATTTTGAACAGTTTCTGAATTTATATTGTCCTCTTATCTCTAATATATACAAAGAATTAAAGCATGTTACCTCCTTTGTGGGAGACCCTGCATAGTGAATAGGATATCAAAAGCACTATATTCAAGCTAATATGGCCTGGTAACAGAAAAATCTGTTCAAATAACTCTAGCAACTGTCTTAAAATGCATATTTTATTACATGTTGATTTTCTGTGGCATAAGATTCTGTCAATATCTGACTTTGAGAGAAGTATTCTTCGCAAGCAGCTCATAAAGAACTCTTACAGACTAGCCTTGTAATTGTTTTAAGATGGGTGCTCTCTTATTGGTTGGTAAAAAGTTATATGTGAGCTAATGAATGTAAATTGAACTGTATGACAAAAGTAAAATTAGAGGTTACAATAATGTTTTCTTTAATGTGCATGCTTATAAAATTTAGAAGTGATGGCCAGTACAATTAATTTGACATCTCCGTAGATTGTTGTAGTTGTTAAATTTGATTTTGTATGTATGCTTATGTTATTAAAATGCTTTTATTACTTTCACCTGTATGTATCAATGTGATGGAATCTTGTAATTCAATTATGACCCACTTCCAGACATCCAATGAACTTAAAATTTTGCAGGCCTATAAAAAGCAGATGACAATACAATAATCTTGAAAATGGCATACTTAGTAGGTATAAATATAGGGTTTTTTTGCAGGAGTATGCAAAAAGATTCCAATGCATTACAGACTATGGAAAGTCATTGTTTAAAGCATATTTTAGAGACCTTCATCTATTTTCAAACATAACAAAATTGACATTTGTCATTAAGGTTTGCAAAATAAGGCCCTCCATCAGAAATAATGTATATAGTATTCATAGTTTTTTTTACAGATTCACCCAAAAGAATTTCAACCCATTATCGACTATCACATTTAGACATATATCTTTTCATGCACAATACAATAAGTGTAGGAATGTCCATAAAAGTTTACTTTTTATTGAAAGGATTAAAATAATATTTGATCCTTCTTAAGTTTTTTTACCGGGTCTCGAAAAATTACATTAATAGTGATGCACTTTTTTTAACATGTTTTTATTACTTTCACTTATATGTATCAACATAACGGAATCTTGTAATTCAATTGTCATCCGCTTCTAGACATCCAATTAACTTGAAGTTTTGCTGGTGCATAAAGAATAAATTACAATACAATAATATTGAACATGATGTACTTAACATTTATAGGTTTTTGCAAGAAAAGCAAAATAATTCCAACAAATTACCCTCTATGGATAGTCGTTGTTTAAAGCTTAATTTAGAGACTTTTTACAAAATCTTGCAAAATTACATTACTAGTCTATACAACTTTAATGTCCCCAAATTTAAAGACAATGCACCACCAAAATAGACACAAAAAAAAGTCAATTGTATTTGAAAGTGTTTACAACGGATGCATTTAGCATGTACAGGGATGTTAATTCTGTGCCGAAACACAAATTCTTGCGCCGAACTGCGCTTTTAGCCGATTTTTGCGCCGAATACGTCATTTTGACTCTTTCAGGGTGTGCCGAAACACAAATATTGCGCCGAACTGCGATTTTAGCCGATTTTAGCGCCGGTCTGCGCCGAATACGTCATTTTGACTCTTTGTTAAATTTTTGCCACGCTCATTTATCTTTTAAAGCGTGTATGGAAAGCTAGTTAGCAGTAAAGCAAGATTCAAACTGCGTACGAAAGCTGCATTCCGAAGCCATTCTACCCGCACCGGATCGGACCAGTCGGGCTTTGTTAGTCACCTCAATCAGGGCCGGCCAGATAGGCAAGCAAGTACCGTAATTTATGGAAGAAACGCCGCGGCGTTTATGAGTTTAAAAGTTAAAAAATAGTAAGTGCGGAGTTTACAATATTTTTAAGCCGATTTTCAACAAAAAATCGAAAAATTCGTTTCGTGATAATTTTCTCAAAAGATGGCGCCACCACCGACATGTACTCTTTAGCGTGCACAGATCACAGTGTAGCGAATCAGAATGCGAACCTACCCCCATAGAAAAGAGGTTTGATCTTTGATCCAGTTTTGGAGAAAGTCAGAGCACCCTAAGATGGGTCCATGTCCCGTGCTCTGAAGTGGATGGCTTCATACATCCAACCGATGTCTCTTCAATTAAGTAAAAAGAAAAAAGAATAGAAGTAAATCTTTTACATCTACATTTTAGAACTATAATTAAATTTTAATGAAGTTTTGAATATATATTTTGAAGGGTTAAAGTTCTGTAAAATACCGCAAAAGTGCACTACCCTCTATTAAATGCACCCGTTTTTCACATGAACCTCTATTGTTCTTAAAATACTGAATTTCAACCAAAATTAGTCAATGTTACGCACGATGCGAGTTTAACCCTTCCCCCCTCCCCCCCTCCCCCCCCCCCAAAAAAATAAAGTTAATCTGAAAGATTTTTTTTTTTTCGTCGTGTGGCTTTGCGCCCTGTGCACTCTATGGAATAAACACTGCCAACTAATTGATATGCTCAAGAAATGCTGAGTGCTTTTAAAAAAAAATCCCAATGTTATAAATATAAAAAATAATAAATAAATACCATCAAGAGTTGTTACACAAGATTCAGTTTAAAACAACAATTTGCTGAAGCAAGCTCATTACGTAATCAACAGCTGGCCATCCGCAACGGGGGGGGGGATGTTTACTTTTAACTGGAGACTCTTCTCACACATCGATTGCTGTTTTCATTTTAATGGCACCTGGTAGTCTATCCGAACTTTGTGCTAACTAAGCTCATTTTCGTGGGTGTGGCGTTTCTTCCATAAATTACGGTAATCATCGCAACGGGCACCGTTTTTTGTTTATGAAGGGGCACGATTTGCTATTTGGAGATGAAACATTATGGAGCAATTCGTTTTTCAACATGCACACATGCATTGTTTTTTTTAATTGATATTGTACCTTTTTGAGAAAGAAAAATGGGAGAAAATGTTTTTTTGGTGCAAAATAAATCTGCTGTCTTTAAATGAAAACTTAAAGGAGAAATCAATACGCCTTTCATAACTTGTTATTCGAAAAGTTTTTATGTATTCACACTGTTTACAAAAGCGATTCATATGTTTTACCTTTTCGAGCTTAAAAAAAAAAAAAAGTCCCCTCCTCTGAAATGGGTAACGATCCGCCACAGCTCTATGTATATGTATTTTCCCGATTTGAACTGGCACTATTTTTTTCGGGCCCCACCACTGAAGCAGGTCACGAGCCGCCACTGGCTGTTATAGAAAGTGGACAGATTCTATTAACGGAAGGGAAGGATAGACTTGCAAAAACATTAAAACTATTAGAAGAAAATGAAAAAGCTCAAGAAGAAATTAATAAAAATAAAAAAAAGAATAAATAGAAAACTAGATAACTTATAATACTTAATTTGTAATCTCATTATTAATTTCTCATAATCTTAATTTTTAACTTCCCATAATTCTTAATTTCTCTCAACAGTCATTAAATATTTTTTGTTTACATTTGCTTTGTATATTGTGTTCAAGTATTATAGATAAATATGTAAATATTAGATGAGGTTAAATTACTGATACAAAAGCATATGCTATTAAAAGTACACACATTTAATTATTCTAACCATCAAATTTATTTTGTTTTCGATACTGCTTACCAATTACGTGTTGTTGTATAAGAGGTATAATATTTAGGTTTTCAAAAATCTCCATTTAGTACTACTTGTGATTTGTAATAGAACCAAAGAATGAGATAGAAGCTTTTGTTTTAAAATTTAGTTTTCAATTTATTTGTGCTCTCTTTTTCGAGAGGAAGATTCCCTAAATGATTCTGAAAAAGAAAAAAAAAAAGGGACAGGGATTGGCAACCTGTGGCTCGCAAGCCGCATACAAATCATACTCATGGTTCTTGAGTAGGAAAAAAATGACATAACCACAGAAAGGTTGCTGACTCCTGATATGTATTGTTTTTACCAAGTTGCTGATAGCATAGCCTGTATACACCCTTTTTTTTTCCAGAGCTTTCCTAAAGTGCTTTCAAATAGTGTTTTGCTTTTAGCAAATGGTGTTTGCTCGCAAACTTTGCTTTTCTTGTATGCATTTATTGTGTTCCTAAATCTTCAATTTTATATGCTCCAAAATCATGTTAATTCTGATCTCGAATCTTAGTTTTCCTCTCGGAAACTATTTTTTTTGTGCTCCCGAGGTGCTCCCAAATGGAATTTTTCTGCTCCCAAATAGAATTTTTCTGCTCCCAAATGGAATTTTTCTGCTCCCGGTGTGCTCCCAAATCGAGTGTTGGAGTTAACATCCCATCATGTATTATCTTTCCTGTTCATTGTAGTTCAGAGAGCCTAATTTTTGCTTCTTAACTCAATTTTTTTTTTAAGACTAAAAGACTAAAAATAAATTATAGTTTAAAAAACTAAAGAAACACACACTTTTAAAGCAAAATGAACTAAAAAATGAAAAATAATCTTTAAATGTACAGACTTTGTTCAACAGCACTATGATGTCCCACAATTGGGTAAAATTGAACATTTTGAATTAAGTTTAAAATAAGAATAAAGTGATTGACAAAAAAAATAACTTTAATGTTAGAAAAAGCATAGTATGCTTTTCAGTGAAAGTCATTACGATTAGCTTAAAATGTATATATATATATATAACTTACAAGTAAAACACAAAACATACTACAAATAAGACATATCTCGCAGAAAAATAACAGCTATTATCAAGAATTAGAAACCAGATTTTGAATCCAAATAAAGTGCAAGAATTATTGTGATAGTATAATGGAACGGAAATTATAACCACTGTCACCATCGTCAGGGGCCACAAACAGTGGATTATAATTTACAGTAAACCAAAGAGTAGGGTTTCGGTTGTGTGGCATATCAGAAGAGATATTAACTCCACACATCTGGGCCCTACCCTACTATATAAAGGAAAATATATATATATATATACAGTAGAGAGCCAGAAATCCGCACAGCTTGGGACCATGGCTACGGCGGATTTTAGGATTTTGCAGATTTCGGGCCATAAAGATAAATCATTGCATTTCTGATTTTAAAAAAGTAGACTACAATTATAATGAAATAAAAACACAGTCAAAAGTATTTCACTTATATTTTCACATTAAATACTAAAGCATAGGAGAAAAAAGAAAAAATTACATGAAGACTAGCCCAGCAAATGGTTTCAAAATTTCCTTTTTCTAATTTTGAAAGCATGTTCTATGGTGATTTGTTTTAAAGTATTATTTTTTTCTACTTTCAGTTTCTTTCTTTCTTCTCTTTTTTTTCTCTTATTTATTTATTTTTGCAAATGGTAAATTATCATTAATTCTTGTTTTGTTACCAGGCTTTGCTGTCCTAAAAATTTAAGGTATTCTTCTCCTAACTTTAAGCTTTTATTAAACAGATTTTATTATCATTATTACCACATAATAATTTATTATTATAAGTTTTCATCATCATCAGAATCATATTTATCTAGATTCAAGACACTTTTCAACAATTTCATCACTAGTGGATGACTGCAAATTTCATTATTTACATCAGAGAAGGTGTGCGGATTTCAGACGTTTGCGGATTTTAGGTCGGCGGATTTTTGGCACTCGACTGTATATATTAATTAAGACACCTGATATCAAGCACCATCCCATGCTTTTTCCAACATTAAAATTATTATTATTATTATTGGTCAGTCACTTTATTCTTTTTTTAAAAACTTAATTCAAAATATTCAATTTTACCAAATTCTGAGCCATCATAGCTCTGTTGAACAAAATCTGTACATTTAAAGATTATTTTTCGCTTTTTAGTTCATTTTGCTTTAAAAGTGTGTTTCTTTGAAGTGTGAAGTTTTTTTAAACTATAATTTATCATTTATTCCCTTTTAGCTGTATTAAAGCTGTTTCTGTTCTTTTAAAGAATCCAATTAAGCTACAGTCATTTTATCTTTTTACAAACTGTACTATGAACATCTATAAAGGATCAACCTGTAAAAGTTACAATACATTCTGGGAAAAAATATTAAATACAGTGGAACCCTTATTTTACGTAACCTGTTTCGTACGTTATTCCACTTTGTATGTTACTTTTTGTCGGTCCTAAGAAATTTCTATTCTGATAATGTTAAAAGTATCTCGTTCTACATCATTTACCAGTGTTGCCAGATCATGCGACTTTTCACAAATTTTGCTAATTTTGAAGCATCATGCTACTAAATTTCAGTGGTGGGAAAAACTACTTTTTTTTGTAGCGCGCTACAACTACCGCTACTTTTCGAAAAATGTAGTTAACTACAACTACAACTACTTTTTGACAAATGTAGTTAGCTACACTACTTTTGAAATGTAGTCGCTACTTCGCTACTTTTTCGCTACTTTTAGGAGACAAATTTTGCTAACAGATTCAATTTGCATTACATTCATATTTAAGGATATTTATATCCTAATTAGAGAAAACTATCGATATCTAAAGCCTTGGTTTTCTACTCGCGTCCAGCGTGATTAATGACCTCAGCGGGTGTCTCTCGCGTCCAAAGAACGCGTTTATTAAAGGTGGTTTCCTTGTAGCGTTGAGCGCCGCAGATTTGGTGGACGCACGAAAGACCCCGGGCACCTTTTCGCCTTTAATTAGAAAAAACTATTGCTCTAATAAACAACTACCAGGCGAGTATTTGAGCAGGGGGAGGCGGGCCCCCTCCGAAAATGTAAAGCAATTATTAAAAAGGAGCTATTTTGAAACATTTCTTTTAACTTTAGAACAATAAAGTTTAAAATACCGAATCGTCCCCCTCCCCCCGAAATGGAAGCCTATATATACGCTACTGGCAACTACTGCTAATTATTGAAGTATTGCTGAAACTAATTAAGTTTTAATACCTCTATGATAAAAATAAATTGGGAAAGTGAGCTCTGAAAGCATGAGAAAAATCATGAGAACTAAAAAAGTTTTTAAAAATATAATAATAAAATGGATGTCTGAACGGGAAAAAAAGGCCCGTTTTGAGACCCCTTTCATGTTGTACAAACATTCTAGTTTCTTGAGCACAAATCAAAATTAATGAGTATAAAGGCCTTTTTTCATGACTTACCAAATTAGTGATTTATGACGAATGACCCGTGTGAACCATGTAATATTGTATAATTGTTTTAATTGAAAACATCACATATGATATGCATATTATAAAATAATGAAAACAATTACTAATTAAATTCATGATATATCTATTTAAAACATTGCATTAAAAAAATCCTCTATATATGTTAAAGAAATTTTAAAAGTTATTATCATCAACACAACTTTTTCTTTGTGTTAGGTATAAAAGAATTTTATAGAATTATATTGTTATTTTAAGGCTAAGAGAGAGATAAGTCTCTAAGGATTTTACAAACTATTAATTATTAATAGAAATTCTCATATTTTCGTATTAAATTCTGAAAATTATTACACAAAAAACCTAATAATTTAAATATAATAGACACTTTAAAATTTTAACGAAAGAAAGCAGAATTTCAACATATTCATGGAAGACTGCCATGCCTCTAGTATAAAATAAAAACCACATAAATTTATTCAAAAACATGTTTATTAAATTTTAACAAGAGCTGGATCTCAAAATTGTTATCCGCCAAACATGATCGTCGAGGAGAAAATACGTCCGATGCAATCGAAAACAATCTTTGTACAGATGCACTGGACGGCACGCCAGTGTTAGTTTTTTTGAAGGCTTCTTTCATATACGTGTACGCCGAAAGCGAAGATACGGGTTTAATTGGCACTGACAAGAACCTTGTAAGTTCTTCCTCGTAACTATTTCGAGTGCATGCGAAAGAGAAATTAAAAAAACCAGAAAAGTCATCATCCATGGGCTGATCCTCGATACTGATATCTGAAGTTGTCGGAAACATATTCTGGAGGTATTCCTCCATCCATTTTTTTGGCTTCGGTCTTCCTCTCCTCCTCAATCCAGAATAGTTTGAATCTGGGATGGAAACAAGCTGAGAGAACAGTTTCTCTGTCCCACAGCAAATGACTAAATCTCGTTTCCACCTGACAACTGAAGATTTTGCGCCCCCTCCTATTTTTTAAAAATGCAACTAGGTAGCTTTCATATACCATTTGGCGCCCCTTGGCCGATGCTGCGCCCGGGTACAGTTGACCTTCCTTGCTCCCCCGTAGCCAGGGACGGCCCGACACGGTAAGCAAGGCATCGGAGCGCCATATTCGAACTAAAAAACTAAGGAAAACTTAATCTGGAGCATAACACGGGGCTTCTTTACGTTTGCAGGGAGGCTCCACGTACCCTAGATCAGCTCTTGCACCTAGCTACGCCACACATTTAGCTATAAAAGCTTTCAGGGGTTAAAATGAGGCTTCAACTTCAATAATATACGGACTGTCAAATATGCATGGTGCTCTGAAACTGATTGGCAAAAAGTTAAAGAGTGGTAAAGGTAAATAAGACGGTTATGAATCACGTAACAATGTAGGGTTTGATAAGTCGTCCTCGAGTACCTGTTAATAATTTATTTTTTCACAGAAAGTTCACTAAAATTCACTATTAACATGATTGATTACTACTGTACATTGACTAAAAGATTTATTATTAAACAATTATTAACAGGTAAATGAAACCATTTCCGACATCCACAGTGCTATATTATTCTGAACAGCCTTGGTAGAGATGGCGCCCGGTGCGGTCGCACCGTTCGCTCTACCTTAGGACCGGATCTGAAAACTGTCACTACAAACGACGATCACTGTAATCGAGGTCAGCAATATTTTTAGCCCCTGAAATAATATCTTGGATGCATATGCTTATACTTTTTGTCCTTTTCAACAAACTCAAAAAAGATAAGGTTATCAACTCGTCAAAAAAAAAAAAAAAATAAAAAATAAAATGTGTACAATTTCTACATATTTACTTTCTTTTTTTCAGTTTCAGGTTCCACGAAAAATGTACTAATCAGTTTTTACACTTCTTTGAAACAAAAAACATTTCGAGTTGTAGAACATAATCACGTGATTAATTAATGTTTGAAAAGCTACAATACTGCAGAACTGTCATTACTCTTGTGGAAGTTGAACACACCACCAGGACACAAGGATAATAAAGAGTGCCCAAACTCAAAAAAGTGCACTGTAACGTCGAAAAATGACCAAACCTTAATTTAAATAAACTTAGTAAAACTAAGCATAAATAAAATTGTTGTTCAATGCATCGATCATAAGGAGGAGGCAAAGAGAAAATTAAAAATGTCGGTGACTCTTCCAGAAGCGGTCTCGATGCTTTCAAGAAAATTCCTGTGAGAAAACCGTAAGTTTTTCTCACGCTTCGTAGTTTTCCGTAGATGGTGAGTGAGAGGATGGGGGGGGGGGGGCTCGCTAATTGCGAGGACTGACTATATATCATGTCAGATTTGAAAGGATATCGCCTAAAAGGAAGTTCACGGAATACTGGACACTGAATGATTGGCAATCATCCTGGCAAGTGGACACTACACTGTATTTATGGGTGCAATAAAAAAAAAAGATCAAAGAAAATTAATGATGTTACAAAAGCATACAATTTACAGATATGTAAAATTCCTTTTCGAAAGCAAAACATACTCATTTTTATGTTGATTTATGTTGCAAACACGCAATAGCAGTCAAAAATATGCAGACCCTGATCAGACATAGAAGGGGCCCCGGGGCAAAAAAAAAAGGTTGTTTTGGGCCCCTATACTATTACAGACATTTTAACTTATTTGTGATTGTTTTCTATTTTCCCAGCATAAAAATAAAACATTTCAAAAAAATTCTAAAATTAAATTAAAAATTACCCATGTATTTATACTCATTTAGAACAAGACTATGCATTTAAAATTGATTTTAATATTTTTTTAATCCATTTGTATTATTAGCGTATGTGTGCGCTGAGTTCCACCTGCCAGAAAATTTTCTTTTCTTCATCATAATATTTAAAAAAATGCTAACTAATGGATATTTTGTGATAAGTACATATGGCCATAAATTTTCAATAACGCCTTTAATTTCTATTTTATTGATCTAGTCTTAGAAACCATTATCATTGTGTTAGAAAGAAGAACAGAAAATAAGTCTCGAAGCCTTTTTATTGTTACACAATTATGATATAGATAAAGGAAATTTAGCTTAATAAAAATTATTATTGCAGCATATATAAATTTAATATACAATAAATGGAGAGATTTGCGAGGCCTTTATTTTTCAGGGGCTCACGGGCCCACACGCCCGTGTGATAATGAGACTCTCGAGGCCCCATCAAAATAACCTCTGTTCAACTTTGGACCTCTCTTTCCTTCCTTTTTTGTCCTCTTTATGGCAGATTGGTGATTCTACAAATAATACTGAGAACGATAAAAAGAAAAAAGATGCACAATGTCAGGCTTCCGCTTCAGGCAAAGCAAACCCCCTCCCCCCCCCCTCGTGTGCGTGTGTCCCCTGGGAGGGGGGGGGCGGGGGAGAGATTGGGTGTCTTTCAAGCATCAGTTTCAGTTATGCTTGGAGTCAGAAGAGAGAGAAATTGCACCACGGGATCAATCGCCGGAAATGATGACACGGCAAAAGTAGCTTCCAAAATTCGCTACAAACTACTGTTTTTTTGTAGCGCGCTACACGATACACTACTTTTTAAAAAAAGTAGCGCGCTACACTACAAACTACAAAAAAAAGTAGCGGCTACTGTAGTTTCGCTACAAGTAGCGCGCTACTCCTCAGCCCTGCTAAATTTTAAGATTTGCGATTTTTCTACAACATTACAACCAAAGGCTGTGACGTCACTTTTATGACATTTTGCTACTTTTCTAGCAACCTCTTGCGATTTTAGTTCAAAATTTTCTGGCAACACTGAACCAGGCAGTAAAGTTGCTCCCTTTCTTGTTCTCAGAATTAGCACAGTACAAACTCAGGGAAAATCGTCTGTCATTATTTGCTATCTCTTACACCCATCAGTCTAAAGTAGGATGTCAAAAAGAAAATGTTTCTCCGTGGCCGAAAGGGCACAAATAATCGAAAAATCCAAAGTTTTCAAAGGAACTAAAGTTGATCTCACAAAATTACTTGGTATTGCATATTCCACATTACAAAGCATCCTAAAACAAGAGCTTTCTGTGGAACTAAACTCTGAAATACTGGGATATTTAAAAAAAAAATAAAGCATTGAAACCTCTCCATTTGAGGAACTTGAAAAGATTTTGTACGAGTGGTTCAAACAAGTCTGTGCAGTCAAGATTCCAATGAATGGCTCAATTTTGAAAAAAAAAAGATCTTGAAATTTCTTCTCGTCTTGAAATACAGAATTTTACGGCATCCAATGGTTGGATCCACAGATTCAAGAAGAGGCACAATTTGTCTTACAGGTTTATTTGTAGTGTGACAAATGAAGTAAGTACTGTTGTCGTTGAGAAGGGGATGGAAAAAACATTACTTTCTATTGTGTGTAATTATTCACAAAAGACATCTTTAACACTGGATTGTTTTTTAATCTCTTCCCAGATAGAACATACACGGTGATAGGAGAAAACTGTTGTGGTGGGAAGCTATCGAAAGTGTGATTAACTATTTTGCTATCTACCAATGTTGACAGAACTGAGAAGCTAACACCTTTTGTGATTGGGAAATCCAAGAAGCCCTAATACTTCAAAAATGTTAAAAATTTGCCGATAGATTACAGTACCAACCAAAAGCCTTGGATGACCCAAAATCTTTTTGAAGATTTTGTAAAAAAAATTGGATGTAAAAATGCGCTTACAAAAGTGAAAAATAATTTTATTCATAGATCAGTGCACTGCTTACATTAATCTAAACTTAAAGAATGTGCATATGGAATTTCCCCACCTAACTGTACCAGTTTACTTCAGCCTTGCGATTTGCATTATAGAAAGCAACTGGTAAGAAAAGCACTTTTTGGACTTTTTTTGATTTTCCAAATCTGAAGTCGATGATGAAGTGCCACCGGAAGAGCTCACTGTGGAAGGCTATACAAAAGAGGATGAATTTAAACTTGCTGACATCAATATTGACGAGCACATTGATTGGGATAAGGATGTTATCGCTACAGACATTCCAGCTATTTCCAATTTGATTTCACAGTATGAAAATGAGGACACTATTGATGAAGATTCAGATAATGAAGATCCAGAAGAAATCATGCCTTCATCGGCAGAGGCCATTGCGAGTTTAAATACCTTGAAAGAATTTTTAACTGGACATGAAAATCATGAAACAAATTTGTAAAAACTTGCATGTATTGAAAAAAGTATATGTGAAATTACACTTGAAAGGAAAAAGCAGCCAAAAATGACAGATTTTTAAAAATAATAGGGCATTGGTAAGTTTTTTCAAATGTTTTTCTCTATTGGACCTTGACTATATGTTTTCCCATTCGTATGTTTTTTTACCGCTGGTCCTGTGAAAAACGTAAAATCGGGGTTCCACTGTATACTGCATCTTATGATAGTTCTTTACATAAATGACACCTGAGCATATTTTTGAAGGTGATTTTTGTGCTTCAGAATTTATTGTGAAAGCTGAAGAAGAGATATGTATTTATGGTAATAAAAGTACAAAGTGTAATTTTCTTTGTATTATTATTATTTTTATTTATTTATTTATTTTGTGTGTGTTTAACATCATGAGTTGATTTTTAGAAGTATTCAAAAGTTTTTTGAAATTAGAACTTTTAAGAAATGCCTTTAAGGTTTGACTATATGAAGGAAACTTCACAGTATATTATCTGTTTTTTTTTTTTTTTTTTTTTTTTTTTTTTAAACACTTAGTTTTTAAAACTTTATCCATGTGCAGTTGTCTATTGTTAAGAAATTGATAAATCATGAAGTATATGTTTTCTTGCAATGTACTTATCTGTATATGATGTACAAAGGGCATTTATGTTATGCATCTTAAAACTTTATGATGTAAATATTACAGGGTGTTTTGATTGATGCTTGTGTGATAGAGAAAGATTCAGGATTATTGCAGCAGGTAAATAACTTTAAACTTTTAAGACTAATTTATGTTACCTAAACTTAATCTTTAAGCTGAATCAGAAGTGAGTAAAATGTTTTGTAATATGGCCAGCAGTAACTTTTTAAGTCCAGACTTTGTTTTAAGGTTGAATTTAAATTAATTTAAAGGTGTTATTGTTGGAGAAAAAAATGTTTAAAATTAATTCTCTCGAGAATGTGAGTATATAATATTTTGTGAGTATTTGTTGTAGACTAAAAAAGTAAGAGAAGTATGATTTCTAACCCATACAATCATATACATTCAGTTTTAATGTTGTAACCAAGCTGAAATTACAAATTTATAAGTTGAAAAAAAAAATGTATTATATCTATTATTTATCTTAAAACACATATGTAGCTATAAACAAATTCTTTAAGATACTTTTAGACAATGTCTTAGCATGTGCATACTCTCGCTGACCAATGAGTAACCAGAATAAAGTCTGTCTACACATACGAATGGCATTTCATACGAAACTTTTTGACACTGTCTGAGCATGTGCTTATTCTTGACCCTAGCTTACTCATAGTTCACTGGATGAATGATTAATGAGAAAAATCTGTCTCTAAATGTGGATTGCGGCAAAAAGCTCAGTGGCAGGATTTTGCCGCACTACCTTAATCTTACATTTATTACTTATGATTTTGAGTAAGGGGTAAGTAAACCATGACATTAGATGAGTCATATAATGTGCATAAGATAGAAGGGGATGGAAATTGTTTATTTAGGGCACTTTTCATATTAATTTACTGAAACGAAGCAAATCACCTACTAATTCCAAAAAAAAAAAAAAAAATTGTGCAGCACCTAGTTGATAATGAGCACTTACAGTTCTTTTCTTATTGGCGATAGTTCTTATGGCAATATGATTTCTGATGATCAGTATTATAAGCAATGTCAACAAATGGGTTATATGGGGGGTTATGTAGAATTAAATGTGGCAACCAGAATTTTTATGTATTTATAACCGTTTTTAAGCAAAATAATTATATTACAAAAGTTAGTATTACTAATTGGTTGTTCCATAATTTAATAAAGTAATCAGGCATTTTCTAAATAATTATTTAATATCTAGATACCTTTTATGAATAACTTAATCTATTTAAAACCCGGAAGGTGAAGCAGGCTTTTGAACAATCCTGATAAAAGTAAGGTTGCATACAAGATACATTTAATAAGACAATATTTTTCTTTTTCTGAAATTAAAAATTTGCTGATAATTTTTTTAAAAGAAATTCTGCTTACATCATTATGGATAAATTTTTATATTACAAACTGCCCCTCCCCCTCCCCGAATTTGGTAATTTTTCTTTGTTTTCATTAGTGAATACCAAAGTTAGAATTCAATAATGTTTTCATAATTATCTTCATTATATTCAATAATGTTTTCATAATTGCTTTGTTTACGCACAAAGAGGACTATCTGATTAGCTGATAATTTCTTTCAGCACAATATCCCTTAAAACCCACAATACGCTTGTCAAATGATGGGCTATGCAGCTGGTTCTATTTATTTCCGTACACATTTAATTATTAACTTTAATAGTTTTATCTTCTCATACTGTGTATTTTAGCTTAAATCTTTTACTATTTCCACTTCATCTTCGTGGTTCAACTGGTATTCTTACAGAGGAAAGAATCAAGCCAAAAGATCTATCACGGAAATAATATACTTGAAACATCTAGGCCAAAATACAGCATGAAAAGGTAAAACTATTTAAGTTAATAATGAAATAAAACATTGTTCAAAATTTAAAAAGATTTAAATCAAACAGATATGATTTGTTATTATTATTATTTTAAACTTAAGAGCAACATTAAAAAATATATATACACATAACAGCTTGAAGTTGAAGATGCTAGAATTTTGTAAGATCTGTTGAAATTTAGAATCTAAAGTTAAACTTTTTAACTGTAGCAGGAGTGCTGATTCTGCTTCAATTGCTTGCACCTGCTCCATTGCTCCGAAACCTTCTTTTCAAGAAATACTTTGCTCATTAGCAGCTGCAAAAATAGCCAGCTCTATATTTCTCTGCAGCTGATAAATGCATTTCCCAAGGCGATACTCCTCCCTTTATCTCTCTTAAGAAGCAACATCGCAGAAGAGGTGAGGAGCCCCATGACAGAAACAGTGGCACAAGTCACAGTACAAAATAATAAGCCTGTACAAACGGAATGGTTAGCAACCAATTGCAAAATCATACAAAGACTGTTGTAAAGTTATGAAGATTATTCTGTGCAAACAATAAAAATGCAGACACCTCTTTTTTTTTTTCTTTTTAATTTACACATGCTAATAAAGTTTATCCAGGAAAACACTGGGAGGGCTTCAAACATAATCTTGGATCCTTCACTTAGTGTTATTGTTTGATTAGGTTAGATTTGAAGCTGGACCCATTAATAGTCTGATTCCTGTGAAAAAATTTGAGAGGAAGAAAATGAGAGGCCATTCCCTACGTGCAACATTTACCCTGATCATTGTCTTTAAGGCCCCACCATGTCCAAGTGAATAAAGACACTGAACATAGTAGACAGCTGAATAGCGGTCAAAATTCAGAAAATTTGCAGGTGGCCAGTGGCCACTGAGCTTGAAATTTTAAGTGGCCACTTGCATGTTTTTGAATATTGCGCAACTTACATACAAGTTTAATAAACATGCACAGTTAATATGAGTAATAAGGAAAGATTTCTTAAAATATACATCTAAATCTTCTACTAATTAAAAAAAAATATTACCTGCCAGTATATACAGAGTGTCCCAAACACACTGACCTAGTCTTTTATTCCTTAAATATTGATCATAGACATGTACAATAAATCACAAAGTTATATAAGAGACAGAATTTTAAGTGTTGATTAACTTTTTCAGAATATTAAATCTAATTAAATAAAAATTTTTGATTTTTATGCGGACCCCATACAAAAATATTCCCAGTTAGTAAAATTACTCCTTACATTAAATAGGTGATGTACAAAATTTCAACCTCCTTTTTCAGATTTTCAACCTTTTCAGCCTTTCATCCTTTTTTTTTTTTTTTTTTTCTCCTGGCTACGACCTTGCGTTTTTCAAAAGCATTTCTTTGTAATGTCCCCCCCCTACTACCACTCTTTAAAAAGCACGGTACCCGACAACCTTTCAGCAATTGGCAGCCCCTTTTACCCCCTTTGCCCTGGTATGTCCATGTTTTCACTCTAAAACTTGCCATTCCCCCTGCCCCTTCTGTTACAGGGATCATCACAGTCGACATTATCGATTGTTTTACGGGCCTCTTTACAAAACACTCTATTAATATGATATTATAACAAAAATACGATCGAGTGAAACGACCCTTAACTAAACACGATGTATAAACTGTTCCTTCACAAATTTCCAAGCAACGCAATCAGACATTTATCGTAAATGAAACCCGATAAAATTACCTTTTAAAAATAAGTTACTTTTTTCCTAATTGAGATGCTTATCAGAATCAGACAGTGACAGTTATCACTTTTTCATTTCATTTGTTTTCTTTCATTCACGTAACCCAAAAAGAGGCACCTCTGGGATGTTTGTTTTCACCTAACATAGCAATAAAAAACTGCAATCTCTGGCACATAACACTTTCAGTTGGCGGTAAGAAAGGGTTTCAAAATAACTTCCCCGTCAATCCTATAATGTGGGTGTTATATTTGATAATTATTTAACAATCATAATTCTAGCCTTCAGCTTTTTAGTGAAAGCTGTCAGTATAAATGATGGCAGCTTCTATAGTTTATAACTGGCTGTTTTGCACACTTGCAGGTTTTTGTTCTTAATGATTGCTTAGTATAATCATTATCTGTATTTCCTACTTCAAATTATCTATAGTTATTAAAAATATTTACTAAGCATTTGAGAATTACGGATTCATTTAGAAATGAAAAGTGCTTTTTTGCAAGTTAAATCGCAAGCATTCGTGATGTCCATTGATCTGAATTTATGTATCGGACTATAAGAAATGAACGTTTAGGAATAAACTTTAATTATTTTGAGATTGTACCAAACCAGTTCTGAATATTTTCTATATAGTACACAAAAGTGCCTTTTTTAAAAAACGAAGTATCCCTATTTTTAAATCCCCTACAGCTGCATTTGCGTACTCCATTGGTCTTTATTCATGACAAACATTGTTAATTTTACGCGACGTATAGCTGTCATTAACTTTATGCTGGCCATAAGGCTTATTAAGCTGGAATAAATCTTGAAATATTTATTTATATGATTTTTTTGGTATTAATAGATCACAAGAAAAGAATTTATAAATGAATGCTCGCCACTCTTCGGATTTTTGTTCTCAGAAAGAGAGCCCACAAATTGCAGGAAATTTTGGAAAAACAAACAAGTGCAGGTTTCTGCTTCAAACTGCAATCTTGTGCATTGTCGTAATCCCTGTTTGCAAATTTTCAGAACAGATGATTACTTTTACTAATTGGTCAAGTGGTACTAATACCCTTTATCAATGATCCAGCTCTAGCCCCCCCCCCCCCCCCCTAGCCATGCCAAAATCGATCTTGGAGTTTAGTTGCCTCCTGTCAACAACATCTGTTTGAACGCCCCGTTTCTGCTTTACTTTCAATTCCTAAAAACATGGTGAAAAAAAGAAAAGCGAGTGGGGAAATAAACTGTGGCGACTGGTACATAAATTTGCAATCGCCACGTGGCAACTGTTAATTTTGACCTTTACAGCTGAGATGGGGAGGTTCTGGCTTCGGGACCATTGAACGGTGTTTTTAATCATAAAATCTTCTAGTCACACTCTCTCTTTCCTAAATGCTGAAACACTTTTGTTTTTCCATGCTTCTTCCAATCAACCATTGCAATTCGAAAACTATGTCTTCCTTATTTAAACTTCAGATGGTACTTAGCTCTCTTCAGCAGAGCACAGTTGAATCCTCTTCCACATTCAAGTGTCAAAATTCACTCGAGCGATATGATTGGGGATACACACATCAAGCTTTCCCAGGTAGCACACATACGTTGGGGCAACGTATGAATGCATACGTTGGGGCAACGTTGAAATGACATGTTGGCTTACGGTTATCCAACGGTTGGCAACTGGTTATTTCTTACGTTGGGCCAACGTATGCTCTAACGTTTTGCCAACATATTTCCAACCGTTGGGCTAACGTATGAATGCATACATTGGACTAACGTATTAATGCATACGTTGGGCTAACATATTAATGCATACATTATGTTAACGTATAAATGCATACGTTGTGTTAACGTGTAAATGTATACATTGGGACACCGTAAAATCTGTATGTTGTCACTCTATTATCCAACTGTTGGAATTTGGTTATTCTTAACATTTAGCTATCATAATTGTTAACCGTTACATTTATAAGTTAGTTTCATATTTTAGGCCAATGCAGAAACCTAATGTTGGATAATTATATTTGACGAATATTTGACAAATTGATGTTCTATTTCATAACATTTCTATAGATATATGAAAAACTGTCAAATTTGAAATTAAAGTTTTTAATTATTTTACTAACAGCAAATGCAGTGACAGATTCAGATAAGTTTTAAGGGACGGCAGATATGTAGAACGAAGCATATTATCAAATAGTCACATTTTTTATTTCATCAAATATGGTTCCACCTCAACAGTGGGTTTCTATGCGCTTAGGAGGAGGGCGAGCGGACACCCCACCCCCCCTAAAAAGTACTTTTGTCGACAAAATCATGAGTTGCCAAAGGACTGTCAGCAAATTTCAGCTTTAATCTCCAATCTGTAAAATGCTCAGTGTATAAATTACCAGTTCTGCCGACAGTTTATTATAAGTTATACTATATCATGAACATAGTCTTGTTACAATTTTCCTTTTAGTGATTTTCGTGCCAGTAAACAAGTCCCTTTTGTCCCCTCAAGCCAACTTCATTCCAGATCATGTAATGTAGTGTGTATTTAAGGCAAACATGCACATTAAGTATCTGCCTAGGGTGGGGGGTGCCTTGGGCTAAGGACTTTTAGGGGATTTAATGCGTATTCACGCTACATCTGGAGGAAACCGCCCAAGAGGCCAGATAATCGGTGTATATTTTTGAAAGCATATTGGTATATATCATCAGAAAATTTTGTCTTTACACCCCTCCCAACATTTTTGCTTAAAACTGGCTCTAGTCCCGTCACTAACAGAAATGTGTTATTTTCAAATAGTAAACGATCTGTCAAGTTACAAACATATATTAATCTGTAGAAAACTAACCTATTTTGCACTATGAGGAAAATTAATATTGCAGGTGCAACTTATGAACTGTTTAAAAAAAAGAAGGGGGGAGAGATCGGAAGCAGGAAAATATTTAGAAGGTCCTTTCAGAAGCTATCCTTTACAGTTTTAGAGAACCAGGACGGCAGGCAAACCAAAATCATAAAAACTTTTCAAATTAATTAAAAGAAAAAACATATAACGTTAAAGGAAAGAATGCTTATTTTTTTAAATATGATTCATATCCCTCCTTCTCCTTTGACAGTTACTTTTGTAAAGTGTCTCTCAAAACCTCTGAAAATTTACTCAATTGAAACTTTTGTAAGGAGGCTTAATCTCTTTTTTTTTTAATATTCATGTGGGGAAATCCAATAGGAGTATAAAGTCACTGAAGAATGTCTCAGAAATCATTCTTTACTAAAATGTTTATTTATTATTTTTTACATTTATTTCAATTTACGTAATTTTTTAGATTCTTAATTTTTAGTTTGCCCGAATAAAATTGGTATGGAATACAATGACATTTCGTAGTTCTATTTTTATTTTCAGTTAACTGTAGATATTGATTGCAAAGTAAAAGAAAAAAAAATATTGCATGCGTAATGCATATGCATTATGCATGCAATATCGATGCATGCAAGTATCAACACACGGGTGCATCTATATTATCTGACTATGAGAAAGATATCAGTACAACAGAATGCATTAGTGATGCTGCTTATACGCTATAGCACATAAAATGAAAAAAGTCGTTGATGGTACACAAAAAAATGTTACAACGCGTCCCGCATAATTACCATTGCACAAAATTTTGAAAAAAAAAAAAAATCTGATGTGTCCAACACATGACTTCCTTGCACGTCTATTAAATCAAAAATGTTTTTTTACGCACTTACTCTAAACTTATTTGTTTGACAGAGATAAAATATCAATAATAGTAAGGTTTAGCGATTTCTAGCCAAATATTTCGATATCGCTAAGCTGAGTTCAATTTGAAAGATTTCCTTCTGACACTTTATTTGGCGATATTTCACCAAAAGCCGACAAACTTGAGATAGTTTTCGACAATTTGGGGATAGCCAAAGTAGTCATTGACCACAGACTTTCAATGAATTGAATGCATCCATACACCTTAATGTATTTAAAGTCATTTGGCTCACCCTGGAAATAAATTCCCAGTCGATTGCTGTCAAAAAAGATATTGAAAACCGTTAGATATTACAATAGTTCTAAATACAAAAGTTCAAAATTCTACGGGCTAAAGTTTTAGAGTTATACAAAATGCGAAATAATTTTTGGCGCCAAATTTGGCGATATTTGGGCAAAACTCGTCAATGTCGACGACATTTGGCGAGATTTTAAGCATGGACCAACAATGACAGATTATCTCCAAATTTGGCGATATTTCGCCAAAACTCGCCAAGAACGATGACAAATGGCGATACTTTGGGCATGGACCAAATGACTAACTATCGCCAAATTTGGCGACATTTCGGCAAAACTCGCCAAGGTCGAGGACAGACGGCAAGATTTTGGGCATGTACCAAACAATGACTGTCTACAATTGTATTATATTGAAGATGTCCATAGACATTAAAGTACTGAAATTCTTATCGGTGGTCCTGTAAATAAACTCTCCAGTAGATTTTAACCAAAAATCGAGATGCACAACTAGATGTTACAACAATCTTATATATGAAATTTCATAATAGTTTTTGAGATTTGAGATTTAAATATGCACACACGTACACAAAAAAGTCGCCAAGCTTGGCGACTTTTGGCAAAGTTCTTGAGGGAGGCACGTGACCGTGGTCGGACCATTACCTCACTTATGTGGTAGGACGGTATTGTGCTTGAAATGGATGAATCCCCTAAAATTGCCATTGACCGTAATGTATTGGAAATCTTTTGAGTGTTCCTGTAGCAGAACTGTAAATGATAAAGACACTTTTTTTAATGGAGAAATTCATTTTCTAACTCTTTACAGCATATATCACTTCTGAGTCGTTTGAAATAGCCCAATACCTCTAAAAAACGCTTTGATGAATTTCGGCCCATTGAGCGTAATGTATTTCGAATCTTTTAGGCGGTTCTGCAGATAAACTATCCAGTCGAATGGAACCGAAAGGGGAGGTGCACAACTAGATGTTACAGCAATCCTAAATATAAATTTTCAGCATTCTACGACTAATAGTTTTTGAGATATGCAAGTTTAATGAATTTCGGCCCATTGAGCGTAATATATTTCGAATGTTTTGGGCGGTCCTGTAGATAAACTATCCAGTCGAATGGAACCAAAAGGGGAGGTGCACAACTAGATGTTACAACTATCCAAAATATAAAGTTTCGACATTTTACGCCTAATTGTTTTTGAGAAATGCGAGTTTAATGAATTTCGGCCCATTGAGCGTAATGTATTTCGAATCTTTTGGGCGGTCCTGTACATAAACTATACATTCGATTGCGACCAAAAGGGGAGGTGCACAACTAGATCATAGAACAATCCTAAATATCAAATCTCAACATTCTACGACCAATAGTTTTTGAGATATGCGAGTTACATACATACGTACGTACGTACAGACGGCATGGAAAAATTGACCACAATAGACTCGCCGCTGGTCAAAATGAGTTGCAGACGCGTTAATATGATCGTGCATGCTAGCCTACAATGAGATGCATCGAAAAAATTCTTAAAATTAAATTTAGAGGTAGTCAAAATCGTTTTTTTTTTTTTGTCGAAATTTGGCACCCAAAATTTTTCGGGATCACATTACTTCCTTATACTACGTACAAGGAAGTAAAAAGAGAGAGAGAGAGAGAACTTTTTTTTTCCATAGCGCATCCTTTCTCTAATGCAAAAAATAGAATGCCTGAAGAAAAGTTTTAAAAAATCAGTATTGATTTCAGTTCATGGACCTGAACTCAGTCACAGCATATTACTTAAAGAGCTACTGATATTTTTCATTCAACTAAAATACGCAGTAGAAGAGACTTTTCAAAGCAATAAAAATGTTTTTTCTTCCGGTACTCTCAAAGAGTATTTGATTGCATATAGATTATGTATTTTTCTCCATAAAATTTGAGTCCTGTAGCATATAACAGGTGTAGATACAAAAATCTCTTCTAAAATAATAAATAAATAACAAAATGAAGTTGGTAAATATAGGTATATATATGAACTGTAAAGTACTATAACATATTTGTAAAATATTAAAATAACTGAATTCTTAAAACTGTAAAATATTTTATACATACCTTTAACAACAAAACAATTTTGATGCACAAATTTAAATCCTTGTTGTTGATTAACCACTGTGAACCAACGAGATTTCAAAATTGAAGTAGTGTTAGTTTAATAACTACTTCTAAATCTGAAATCTCATTAGTCATTATAATCTTGCAAAATATAAGCACGGCTCAAGTTGATTTTTTTTCAGAATAATCTTATTAGGAGAAAACAATTGTGTCCAATTTTACCCTCTCGACTGTTGTACAACTACGAGCAAATAAAACTTTATTTTTAAGCTGTCTAGCATTGTTTAGTAATCCAAAACGCATCTTTTAATAAGCACTGTGCAATTATTATATATTTACTACCATAGCTGCATAGTAAGTTGTTTGTTTACATACTTTGAAGATCGTTAGGCTTATGGACAATCGAACTATAATCAATGCATCAATAATAATAGTTATCATGATTCAAGTTACTACGAACCTATGCAACGATTAAAATTCACAGAAGTATAGCTGAAAAGATAAATATTCGTTTCAGATTTCAACTATCAATCACTTTATAAAAGTGTATCAACACATCATAACAAGCAATGGCGGAAACGGAACGGCAAACGGACATGAATCTATCACTTCCCGGTTTCCTGAATGTGTGTCTCTGCGCAATGATACGGTTGCCCAACACAACATTCAGCCATCGGATGGCCAACGGTTGTTTTACCTACGGTTGCCCAACACAACATTCAGCCATCCGATGGCCAACGGTTGTTTACCAACGGTTGCCCAACACAACATTCAGCCATCCGATGGCCAACGGTTGCCCAACACAACATTCAGCCATCCGATGGCCAACGGTTGCCCAACACAACCTTTAGCCAACAGAATACCGACATTTCCATATGGACATCCAACGTTTGCCCAACGTAACAACCTTGTGCCAACCACGTGCCATCAATAACCCAACGTATGTGTGCTAGTTGGGTTATTTTTCACACTTGTACAATTAATTAAAATAATATTTACAGCCTGTTCAACACATCCAGAGCAGTACAGGAAAAAAAAAAAAAAACCAATTAGCTCAGATGTAAACAAGCATAAGTATCACTTTTCGCTGGTCACGCAAAAATGAAGCAGTTTGCTCGAACAGGTTTTTTTCTCTGCGCAAACCTGTGACTGATTGAATGGAGGAACAAAGGGAAATGTTTGACCTTGTGCCAAAATCAGAAAACGCAAGTGTATTAGGGTATACACCCCTAAAAAGGATGATAGAGGACAAATAAAGACATATAAAGCCAGCCAGGTCGCAAAAGGCTTTTGCCAGATTGAAGGAGTTGACTTACTTCGAGACATTTTAACCAGTGATATCATTTTCTTTAATAAGATTTTCCTTTGTAGTTTTAACCATAAGAGAATGGGTTAATTTTTATCTAGATATTAAATGTCCATATATATATGCCAGTTTAAATGAACTAATTTTTACCGAACAACCTGAAGGTTTTATTGAAGAAGGAATATATGTTATGAAATTGAAAATGGCCTCCACCAATCTAGAAGAGAGTAGTTTATAGAATTAAATAACACATAATAGTTTGGGTTTCGAAAAAGTTAATAATTGTAATTGTACGTACATATTTAATTCTAGAGCAATAATTCTTGTTTATGTAGATGATCTGGCAATTTTTGCTAAAAATGAAAAAATACTAAATGAAGTAGTTGAGCAAATAAAATCGAAATTTTCTAAGAGTCAAATTTCAAGAAATTGACTGTCAAAGTTTTAGGCATCAAAAGGGATATATAGAAAAACTGATGGACATTTTCAGTGATATCCCACAGATAAATTGCCAAGTGTCACTTTCACCTGGTATTACTTTGAATATTGCATACGATAGTGAACATTACCTACATCCAATAGGGATAGTAAACACCTTTAGCAAGGTGTCCCTTATCGTCAATTACTTGGTTGTCTTTTATAACTAGCCTCTCAAACACGCCCATATATACACAATTCAGTAATACGCTCTGTCACAATTTGCCAGCAATGCATCTTGGACACATTGGAGATATTTATGCCAAATCTTAGTAGTGTAGTGTTGTTCCTTTTTGGAACACCACAATTAAATTTCACAGCTAAAAAAAAGGATAATAAATCAGTAATACGTTGTTATGAATGATGACAATAACCCAGGATTTTTCTCTTGCCGCCCTTAGTGTTGATCGTTGTCAAAGTAAAGAGAACCAAAAGGATGGGATTGAAACATTTTATTTAACCAATTAACATATTAGATCAAGTAAAAAAAAATATTTAAACTTAATATGCAGCACAATGAATACCTTAACTATTTAAGCAAGTCTCAGCAGCAAATAACAATGAACCGTGAAACAAGAGGTGAAAATTTACACACATTTCTATGGCACAACACACAGCTTAATTAAAACAATTACTAAAGATTTTGAACAAATTAACACCTGCTCCAGTGCTGCAAAAGAGATCAGGTAGCACTCATAGATGTTGGTAAGAGAAAAAAAAAATGTATAACCCCTGGGTACCCATGGTTGCAAACCAAAAAATTAAATTCAGTAGATAATCATGTTTTGCTTGAAATTCACAATTTACAATATTTAAGCTTAGATGCTACTCTTGTAAGGGAATTATCACTTTACAGAATGGTACATTTCAACAAAATACATTCAATCCCTATTTTATAATTTTTTTTTAGTAAGACCGATGGTCAAAAGAAATTTAAACAAAACAAAAAATATAGGCTCAAAAGAAAAAAACAAACAAAATGACACCAAAACAAAAGTAAAAGGAAAAAGGGGGGTACATTTAAGAAAAAAAATTTAAAGGGGAGAGAAAAAAAAATGGCGCAGAAGCACGCCCACATCAGCACCGCTCTCCTCCGCGTCTGTCATTCATCTTTGACTCCTGTGGATCGCCCCAGCGACAGTCCCATGTGGTTGAAGAAGACGGCCGGGATGCTTGCCAAAATGCAATTATAAATTGGAAAAAGGGTACCTCACCATTTGCAGGCGCGCTGAATCCATCAGTGGGTTGGGATCAGGGTGGCATCTAGAAGCACCGTCAGCACAAGTGCCGGAACGGCAAATCCATGCTCCGAAAATTAGGCTTGCTGATGGTTCATGCTCCGGGGGTAAGTGGGAGGCAATCTCACTAATTCAGCATCTCCATCGTCGGGGCACACAGGTGGTTGATTCTAGCAGATCTTCATTTCAAAAGTGGCATCAGGCAGGACTGGGCTGGCGTTGGGGTGCTCTTTCACCCAAAAAAAATTATTAATTACACAGGATCCATCGTAGCCCCCTTTTTTTTTTTTTTTTTGAAACTTGTTGCTTATGACAACATCATTAGTCCGTCTTGGTCACCCAGGCTTGGGCTTATCAAGAAAGAAGATTCTTTTTTTTTTGCTCCTAGAGCCACAAGATGTTCCTACATCCTCTGCATCTCCAAGCGTAACTGCCCAAAAATCGCGCGCTTGCCTCTCCTCCTCACTCCGGAACCGCTACCCTCAGCCAATCAGAGCAAAGAGTGTACCTAAAGTCATTCCGGGATAGTCCGATCTGGACTGCAAGAGGGGGGAAAAAGAAGCTTCTAGAACAATTTCGGAGGAAAAGCGCGGGAAAGATAGCGTCCTCTCTGAGATCTGATGCAACAGGCACAGAAAATGATGCAATAGCATGAAATTGTAAGCAAAACTTAAAAGATGAAAAAAATTATTGAAAATTCACAGGAAGATGCCTAACCGGAGAAATAAAGTAATAAAAAAAAAAAAGGAAAAGCAGGATTACGGGAAGTTACGAAAATTATTTAAAATTAAAAAAAATCCCATCAAAACAACTTTAATGAAAAGGGAGATTTGAAGTATAGCCACTATATTTTAAAGTGCTGATTACCCACAGAATGGCAATTAAAAGGTGAACATTAATTTTAAACACCCTGAAGGCAAAAAAACGGCTGGTGAAGAGAAAATTTAATCACAAAAAAAGGTAAACAAAAGGGAAAACCTTACACTGCCAAAACAAAATAAATAATTAACAGCCCCCCAAAAGTAAGAAATTACACAGTGGTTATTTAAATTTTTAACTAGAAAGATCTTAAATTACTAAAACGTTCTGGGTGGAGGTAAATTACATTAATTATTAACCAAAGAAAAGTGATATTATAGTGACAACACCACATATCCTCCCCGTTCGGAGAAAAAAAAAATTTTTATACCCCAAAATTTTTTTTTTTTTTTTTTTTTTTTTGTAAACAATACATTACTCTAGAAAAGTGCAGTGAGTGTATAGATAAACCCAAACACCAATAAAATAACCACTTATACTGACCTATGCACAGGACCAAACACAGTGGCGAAGAAAATATCAAGGCAAAATAACGCGCACTGAAAAAATTCTAACATCCCACCAATAGGTGAGGAAACAACCTAAGCGTGGCTATTAATACCACAGCAACAAAAATTTGACACACCCAACGTATAAAAGTAAAAACGTAAGAAAAATTTTCCTAAAGACCCAGCCAAAAACAACATGACTTGCACATTCCGCACATTTAACATAAAACACATATTAACCATACACAAGGATCTCGAGAACATTTAAGTACATAACACCAAATAACGATGACGCAGAACACCAATTTTTGAAGTGGCTTACTGAGATGTTTAATGTCCGAAGAATCAGTAGCCATAACACGACACATTTGGTAATGGGACGTAATTAGCAATTTTTGACACAATCTTAAGTCAAACAGCACTGAAATTCAAACAGCAACATCACCACATTGCAGGTGAGAAATTACCAGAATTTTGACAAGACATCAAGCCAAAATTTCAGAAGTGTGTTGACCATGGCAAGACAATCTCAGCAAAATTATGATTTTGAAACAACTTTTAAGATACATATTTAATTTAAGCAGTAAAGAGGCGAGAAAAAAAAAAATTTAAAAGTAAACAGTATTTAATTAAGGAGAGACAAATTGCATTAATTGGTTTTAGACAGTTACTTAAATTAATTACCCAATTACACGGAGGAATGATCCCTGAATTCCCCTGCACTCAGCAATGGATGAAGGGGGTACAGCGGACTAAACACCAGCCCAACAGGACCCAACTGTCATCCAGAACGAAACACAGAAAGAAATCCAAGTGACCACGAAGGCCTGCAGAAACCCACAAGTCACTAACCATTCCCAAGTGTCCCATTTAAAATTATCTAAACTACATGTTTAAATTAAAAAAAAAGAGATATGACACTGTTTATAAGTTACTGGGACACCCAACTAAGTACAAAAGGCAGATAAATTGGCCAAATCTATCTACAGCAATTAAAATTTACAACAAGAGGAAGAGGAAAGATTGCTCGCACAAAATTTGTCAACCATAAATTTCCTACACAGGAGGGTTTGATGAAGACTTATCAAACCTCAAAAAAAAATTCTGTGCTGTTCAGGTAGACACAATTAGGAGGTGGTTACTTAGTGTAACCAAGTATTTCACACATTGCACATGACCCCTTGGCCATATACAGATAACAATCAGTAAAATACAATACATATATGCAACAAAAAAATCTTTGGTATAATAGGAATGCAATAAAAATTGGAACAAATCATATGTGGTTACTTGTTTCCACATAACTAAAAGAATGTGCAAGTTTACCTTTTGGCAGGTCAAACATTAAACATAAAATAGTGTATTTCACACTCCCCAAGAATACCCATAAAAGAAATTTGTATATAAAAAGAAAACACAGATGCAAACACTAAAAAAATGAAAAAATATATATAGTAAAATTATATGGCACAACCTCGAAGAAAATTTCTGCGCAAAAATGTAAAACTACTTCTTGACAAATCCAAAAGCATCCCTGGGTCTGAGACAATATCCATGTTTAGGCATGGATCTAGTGCGAATAGGAGAAAAGGTGGATGTTGGTTGGGCATCAGAATCATCAATATCAGAATGAGGAGAATTTAAAAAGGAAACTGGAGATACTGAGGTATCCCGAAAAAAATCAAACGAGGTATCTAGTTGTGAATCTGTCATATCTACTTCTGTTGTAACTACAGGAGGTGGCATGTAGATAGTATCAGCTTCCCAAGACAAATCTAGCGGTAAAAGGGGACAAGGGTATTCTCTTATTAACCTATCCTCTGAACTTTCTTGAGTAGGGCTAGTGGCAGGCTCTGGAATCACTGGAGGCGGAGAAGACAAAATTTGACTATCTGGTGTTGGAAAAACTTCCCTGTCGATAACCTTAAAAATGCGATTTACATGTACAACTTGAGTATCTGAGGGATTCGAAATGAGAGAAATTTTAAACAAGACAGGAGAAAGTTGTTCTAAAACTCTATAAGGACCCTTATTAAATTTACAAAGCTTCTTAGTTAAATGTGGCTTGCTAGCGGGAACGTGTAAATAAACAGTATCACTGACTTTAATGTTTTTAAAGTAAAAGTTAGAGGTAGGAGGATGAGCCTGAGCATACGAAGCCTTTTCTAGGTTGGTCTTGACGACAGAGAAGGTACGTTGAAGATTGGTGACTATCTCCTGAGCGTAGGATCTAGTATCAGCATATGATCTGAATTTCGAAGAGAAAACCAGATCATATGGCATCAACAGATCTCTACCATAAGTTAGAAAAGCAGGAGATTCCTTGATGGTGCGGTGGTAGGCAGTACGAAAAGCTAAGAGAGCTAAGGGAACCTGTTCACACCAATCTTCTTGAGATTCGAGTACTAGATGACTTAACGAATCAATCAGACATTTGTTCAACCTCTCCACTAAACCATTTCCTTGCGGATTATAAGCCACAGTGTGTTGTTTTTTAATACCCAAGATGTCATACACCTCCGCCATAGCCTTAGAAATAAAATTTGAACCCCTATCTGAATATAACACTTCCATTATTCCGTGACGTGAAATAAAATCAATTAAAACTTTTACAACTGTTGAACTTTGAATATCAGGGACAGGATAAGCTTCGGGATATCTTGTAAAATAGTCAGAGATTACCAGGAGCCATTTATTGCCATTTCTAGAAGTCATAAAGGGACCCACTGCATCAATTGCACATTTCTGAAATGGGCGATCAACAACAGGAATCTCTTGCACAGGAGCCTTTTGATTTTTGTGGTAACCCCTTCTTTCCAAACATGACTTACAAGATAAAACATACTTTTTTACGTTGTTATAGAGACCTACCCAAAAAAAACTTTGACGTACACGGTGTAAGGTACGAGACAGGCCAGCATGGGCAACAGTTTTGTTGTCATGACATAAATGCAATACTTCTTGGATGAGGGTGTGAGGCACAACTAAACGAACGTTCTCCGAATTACTATTTAAAGGCTGACAAACAATAGCATTTTGCTGAAAGAAAAATTTATTGGATCTTTGAATATAAGGAGACTCATTATTGAGGCAAGCAGCAATCTTTTGACAAAAGGGGTCAGATTTTTGAAGCCGAATGATATCTTGCATAGGAAACTTAGGAATTTGAAAAGAAAAAGGTTCGGAATTAAGAGTATTAACTTCACGCGAAAGAAAATCTGCCATTAAGTTAAGACGACCAGGCTTGTGAATAATTTTATAATCATATTGTTGCAGGGACATAATCCAACGAGCAATACGTGAAGTGGGATCTTTTAATTTAAACAACTGCGAAAGAGATTGCTGGTCACAATATACAGTGAAATGAGAACCGTAGAGGTACTGTTTAAAATGTGTTATGCCAAAAGCAACAGCAAGAGCCTCCTTTTCCACAACTGAATAATTAACCTCGGCAGGAGAAAACTTTTTTGAGGCAAAACAAACAGGATGTTGAAACCCCGAATCATCTTCTTGCACTAAGACCATGCCCATCCCATGTTTGCTTGCATCAGTGCAGATTGAGAATGGTTTGGAAAAATTTGGCAAGGCCAAACAGGGAGACTGGGTTAAAGCAAGTTTTAAACGATCAAAGGCATCCTGTTCAAGATCTCCCCATGCAAACTTACAAGTATCCTTCGTCAAATTAGTGAGAGGCAATGCAATATTAGAATAATTAGGAATAAACTTTCTGTAAAAACCCGTTAAACCAAGAAAAGATCGAACTTGCTTTTTAGTACGAGGAACATTTGCTTTTAAAATAGTGTCTAAATTTTTTGGATCAGGCATAACCTTACCTTGTGTTACACGATGGCCTAAATAAGTTATTTCATCTTTTGCTAAAGTACATTTCTTAGGTTTGAGCTTCAGATTGGATTGTTTTAATCGTTCAAAAACTAATTCTAACCTGTGAACATGTTCCTCAAATGACTCTGATGCCACAACTACATCATCTATGTACACTCCTATTTGAAAGTCGGAGAGACCGGACAACACCACTGACATGAGTCTTTGAAAACTGCTACTCGCATTGCGCAAACCAAAAGGCATCCGGCAAAAGTGGAAAAGGCGTTCCTCAGTGGCAATACCCGTTCAGTGTGCATCATCAGGATGCATGAGCATCTGATGGAAACCCGAGGTGAGATCAAGGGAAGAAAAGAACTTAGCACCTGACAGGAAATCAATCATTTCTTGAAGATTAGGCAAAGGAAAGTTATCGGGGATGGTCTTGGCATTTAACTTTCGGAGGTCAGCAACAAGGCGAAAAGAACCATCTGGTTTCTTGACAAGAAGCACTGGGGCAGCATAACTACTCGTAGAGGGTTCAATTATACCAGCATCCAACAGTGTCTGAATTTGTTTACGCATTTCGGGCTTAAGATGGTATGGGACACGATAAGGTTTTGATCTTACAGGAGCGTCATCGGTTAAATGAATGCGGTGTTTAATTATTGAGCAAGCGCCTAAGTCAGAAGGAGTAAGAGAAAAAACAGATTTATATTTAATAAGCAAGGATTTAAGGGTCTCACGCTGCTGATCGTCAAGGTGGGTTAAGTCAATATCTTTTGCCCATAGGCTAAAATCATCTTCCTTCTCTTCTTGTCCTTCAACAACATTAACAATTTCATCAGGCCTTTCAATATTTACAGGAGTTACGTAGACAAGCTTCATATTTTTATTTAATTGAATTGATTCGGAAGTAAAATTAATGACCTGAACCAAACATTGGAGATCTTGAGAAATTTTAGAAACAGCGTTAGCAATTAAATACGAATCGAAATTTAAATTAGGATTAGGTTCTAACAAAATGTCTTAGCCAATAAACGAAGAGTCAACATTATTTACATTTACATGAAAAAGTTTTTGAGAAAAAGGCGGCACAGTAACTCTTATTGGTAGGCTTCCGAAAAGAGAAAGAGAGGACACTTGACAAGGTTCAGTACTCGTCACTGGGACAGATAACTGAGTATTTTCAGGCTGCTCATGTCGCCAGCTGACACACACATCCTTATTACTTAAGAGACAGTCATGACAATTTAAAGTAAAGCCAGCTTTTACTAAAAAGTCTACTCCAATTATAAGATCAAAATTTGGAGATAAAATACCACGAGCAACTAAAAATTTACAATCAAAAGACTTATCAGAAATAAATACATTGGTAGCGATTAATTTTTCAGTATTGATATCTACACCGGTTAGAGCTCTAAGTTGAAAATTTGGACAATTTAATTCCTTAGCATCTTTCAAAACATCAGCTACATGGCTGGAAATTACATTTACTGCAGCTCCACTGTCTATGAGAGCACGAAGTGAAATTTCTTCAATTTTGACACAAATTATAGGTAAATTAGCTGGCAAAAGGGACATATCAATGAATGGATCTACAGGGGGACTCATGGAGTGTTGCGATCCGGTACAAACTCCCCCCTCAATTAGTTTGGGTGCCTACTGGATTCATCACTTGTACTCTGAGCTTGCCCTTGATTTGAAGTAGACGGGCTCTGATTTGCATTAGCAGAAGCTTGTGCTGCCATATCTCGCTCCTTTTTTCTACAGACCCGACTAATATGACCCACTTTTCTGCAATAATAGCAGACAACTGAACGCTGAGATTGTGGAGCATAAGGCCTATGTGGCAAAGAATTCCGTTGGCCCTGTAATGATGCAATTTGCACCTTCATTTCTTCCATTTGTTTAGTCAAAAGCTCCAATGATTTTGTATACTGCTCCGTAGTGGATCGAAAAATCTGCGCTAACTCACTGTCGCTAGTGGTAGGTCGTGCACTAACTACATTAATGTCCGAGGCATAAGATTGAAGTGCCCGCACAACACGTTTGGCCAATTCGGTGGCCTCCTGAAATGTTTTTGGGTCCGCTATCACTACTTGAGCACGAATGTTTGCGGCTAACCCTGCCTTGAATTGCGAGAGAAGCATGTTGTCACTAAAACGTTTTGGAATTTCTTCCCCAGCTGAAGACTTAAGAGCCTTTTGCGCGATACCCTCTAGCCTGGTAGCAAAGTCCCTTACAGTTTCGTTTAAATTTTGTTTGCAGTTTGTAAGGTTCGCTATTTGTTGAGCTACGTCACTTGCCTCTGCAAAATGGCCCTCAAAACGTGCCCTAAATTCCTGCAGGGACTCAAAAGTAACCTCTTTCAAAGTGGAGGCATAGAATTGAAGAGCAGAGCCCTCAAGTTTCAATTTCGCCACTGCGATGGCCTGTGCGTCAGTCCACGACGCCAACGGTGCTATCTGCACCAGGTAATCGAAAAAGGATGTCACATTGTTACCATTTAAATTAGGTAACATACTAATGAAAGAGGGATTTGGAAAGGCAGTGGCATTGCCACTGCCTTTCCCCAAAAGTCCCCAAAATAAATAAGTCCCCAAAAAAATAAGTCCCCAAAAATTAGGTTTTCGGAGACCTACGACCCATAGAACCCGAGATTTCCAGAACATTACATATCAATGCAACAAAAAGCAAAATTTAACTATTTAACGCATAGAATAAGAATTTTAAACTATTTTAAACCCCAGAACAGCGGGTTGCTCCCAAAATTCGTAACACAGGGTAAGAAAATTTCCGTTTTAGAACGGTTTTTAATTAATAAATAAAAAAAGTAATTAAAATTTTAAAATTCTGATTCTCAGGTGCACATTATCGGCATTCATGGGCTTATATATTCAAATTTTCAGAGTTCTGTGTGCAGTAGATTTGTCTGGAGACCGCACACAGACAGATTTACAAACATTCATTTTTATTATTATAGAGATACAGTAGAAGACCCAAAATCCGCCGATCCGAAATCCGCAAGGCTCTAAAATCCGCACTGTCTGTTCAATGTAAACAATGAAATCTGCCCTGCCAGCTGCACATTCAGTAAACTACACTATAACCACAAAGTAAAGCTAAATAAGCTATTCCCACTTGAATTAAAAAATTTTAGGAGTCTGTGAGCTCTAATCTTAACATTAATAACTTTCAATGACTGACAGTGACATAATTGACACTGAATTATGATCACATGACACAGACTCTGGCACAGTAACAAGTGAGGATGATCAAAAAGTTGATAAATTAGCATTTAATGAAGGTTAGGCTGTGAGAAAGAAATATCTCAGATTTGTAGAGCAGCTAAGCTGTGTTACAAACAGAAAATAATGAAAAATAAATAAAAACTATTATTAGAACATCCCAAAGTCCTAAACTATTGAATATACATGTTTAAATAAGTTGTACTATAATCTCATAATTTTGTATATTGCATTAATTCTCTGTATTTTTATATCATGATTCTAATTATAAGTAACATGATTTGTTTCCCTTGATCTCTATTGTATTTTTTTTCTATTATTTCTGAGGGGGGTGGAAATAGAATAAATTTCCTATTATGACCCAAAATCCGCAAAATTCTAAAATCTGCAAAAGGTCTGGAACCAAGCTGTGCTGATTTTGGGTCTTCTACTGTAGATAGATTTGGCGTAAACCTGATGAAATTTTCGTGCCATTTCATGCTTCTCAAATGCAAACGATTTGTTTTATAGTAGCATTCAGGCGAAACTCGCCAAGCATGGCAACGTAAAAAACGGTTTTTTACTTTTGTGGTTACCACTCACTTCAAGCATAAATCTTTTCATGAGGCCAAAGTTCGCCAAACATGACGATCTAAAATCGGTTTTTAATTAATAATTTAAAAAGTAATTAAAATTTCAAAATTCTGAGCCTCAGGCATAAGCGTAAAGTTTTCAAAATTATTGGGGGGGCGGGCCCCACAACCACATATATTCACGTCAGTGGCGTAGCCAAGGGGGGGGTTAGGGGGGGTCATAACCCCCCCCATGAGGAATTTTTTTCCATACAAAATGTATATTTTTCACTCCCTTATCATACACCCGTATACATATATGTGAGTTGCAGAAGTCGTAACTCCCCCATGAAAAATTTCTGGCTACGCCACTGATTCACGTACATATAACTTAGTAATAGCTGCCAACTACAATGGAATATACATAACCACTTTTTCTACATGATTTTTCGGCTTAAAATATAGCAAAATTTTTGTGCTGCACCTATGTAGGGTAAGTATCCATGTTAGTATCTTCCTACCATGTTATAAGTTAAAAATAGAAGCAGTGTAAAATATCCAAAGGAGGAAAAAAAAACATTTTCGATGAGAGAGTGTATTTTAGACACATCTGAACTTTTCTTTATTTCATACTTTACATTGCATAATCTGATTTTAATGAACCAGAGCCTGGTGAGGGCAGCTTATAGTAACATTGTGTGTTACGTGGCGTCACAAAGAATACTAAATCATGATTGAAATCAAACGAAGAAAATTTTTAAAAGTCCAAGTAAAGGTTTTTTTTTAACGTTTGTAAATGGCGTGAAATACTATTTTTTTATGTTAGCATAAATTAATTTTCTGTATTGAGTGGTAAATTATTGGGTGGGCTCAGCCCCTATTCACAATTTATTGGGGGGGCTCGAGCCCCACGGGCCCATATAACTCTACGCCTATGGCCTCAGGTGTACATTACCAAAGGAATGGGCTCATATGTTCGAATTTTCAGAGTTCTGCGTCCAGTAGTTTTGTCTGGACATCGCACGCATGCAGATTTTCAGACATTCATTTTTATTGATATAGATTGGCGCAAAACTGACTAAATTTCCGTGCCATTTCATGTTTTCCAATGCATGCGATTTTGTTTCACAGTATCATGCTGGCGAAACTCGCCGAGCATGGCATCCTGAAAACGGTTTTTAATTAATAATTAAAAAAGTAATTAAAATTTTAAAATTCTGATTCTCAGGTGCACATTATCGGACTCATGGGCTTATATATTCAAATTTTCAGAGTTCTGCGTGCAGTAGGTTTGTCTGGAGACCACACACATACAGACAGACAGATTTACAAACATTCATTTTTATTACTACTATAGATGGTTAGAAGAAACCCAGGGAAAACCCAGGTTGTGAGAAAAAAATCCAACTTTCAAGTTTGCTTTAAAAAATTAATAATCTTGTTTATAACTGTTCCAACTGGCTTTTTCCCTTGTTTCCTACCCTGTCAAGAATTGAAAAGGGAAAAAAAAAAAAAAAAAAAACCATTTTGTGTTGAAAGTACAACACAGCTATGTGTTGTAATACATATGTATATAGGCCGACCTAACTACTCAAACTATAATTCAAAATAAAAATGAAGTATAAACACAAATAAGTCATTTCTATTAAACTAGAAACTATTAATTAATAAACCAATAGGAAAAATAAGTAATTAAAGCTTCATTAAAGGGTGCAAGAATTAAATTATCCTTCTAAATGTAAACAAACTTAATTAGGCTTAGCTAAGCCCTTAAAAGATTTAAACTCATTTTCTGTATAGAAGAACTAAATCGAAGTAAAGTCAATGGCTAGAATCAGTGATATTCGAATTAGATTTAACAAATGCAAACTGCATAAAATTTCAGTGTCAGAAGCACACACTTACACTTTGGCTGTAAACATAGCAATGTCAATTGCTTTAGGCAATGTTCAGAAGTTCCTTTGAAAGTAAAAATTAGCATATTCACTCGTGACTTTTTCTGCATAGTAAAACAAAACTGTAAAGTTAACTGTTAGACCTGTGTGTGTGTATGTATATATATATATATATATATATATATATATATATATAAAATAGTAAAAAGGCTAATCTTACGAATCAAGGAAACATTCTACTGCAGTTTTCGTTGTATATACCTATATACACTGATCACCAAATCTTAAGCAAATCAGGAAGATTTAGATATATCCAGTAAATGGTAACCCAAACAATGGTAAAAAAGAAAATTAAAATGGAATTGGATGGAATGAAAGCAATGGATAGCAAGCATCAACTATATTCGTCAGGCCCCACAAGCCGAATACTTGCTACCAAGACAAAAAACAAAATAACAGGATTTCAATGCAGCCACTTAGCTCAAAGAAAGCTAAATATGTGACTACGGGGGGGCTATCCTGTTAATAAGTAAAAAGTAATCAAAAAGACATACCCAGAAAAAAATATGAAGAAAAGATGGAGATGAAGCGTCCAAGAGCCTTAAGCCTGAAAACATGGCTCGAACATGGAGCTGTTGCCAATTGGAGAGGAAAAAATTCGTTGCCAGAAAAAATTGTAGAAGATTCGAACAAGAAGTAAAAAGTAAGAGTTATTAAAATAATAATGATTATAAAATAAAGAAATAATATAGAGTACATTAACAACAAAAAAAAAAAAAAACAAAAAAAAAAAAAAAAAGAAAGAAAGAAAGAAAGAACAAATTAAAATAAACTATATTACTAAAATGAAAAAATATTGACGTGAGATATTTTAGGGTTATTTTAAAGGGATACATCTAACTACTTAAATAGCTCACTATTCGCATTATATGCCTAGATATATCAGTGATTATATTAATTATAAGAAGAGCATTTATGTTGATATAATACCAGTGATCATTAGTTCATTTGTATTTTTTTTTTTTTCCAATAAAACATGTACTAAAAAGCCAGAATTTTATCGATTTTTTTTTTTTTTTTTTTAAATTTTTAATTTTTATAAGCAAGCCAGCAACCAATCCCCAACCTCTCCAACCAAGAATTCCCAGAAGGGACACATGTTTATAGAAATGCTAATTGCAACTAGGAAATAGAATGGAATTTAGAAATTTTCTAGGGTAATTGTATTTTAAAGCAATATGATACAGCGATGATATATTATCAGACTTATAATTACTTGTACAAAGAGACAGTACTCTATATAGATGATTAGCTATAATATTTCTAAATACAGATATATGCATGCAAGAGGTAAAATCTGTAAAACTAATTACATTGAAAGGGAAATCATCTCTTTTATTATATAAGTTAAATGTGAGTTTCTTGTCCTTATTTATTATTAGTTGTAAATCAAGAAAATTAATAGTTATTAGTTAGAGGATTTTTAATTAATTCTAAATTATCAGGATAAGTAATAGGCAATTTATCTGTGTAAATATAGTTATCTGTAGCAATAACAATAATATCATCTATTGTGGTGTTGTCACTATAATATCACTTTTCTTTGGTTAATAATTAATGTAATTTACCTCCACCCAGAACGTTTTAGTAATTTAAGAGCTTTCTAGTTAAAAATTTAAATAACCACTGTGTAATTTCTTACTTTTGGGGGGCTGTTAATTATTTATTTTGTTTTGGCAGTGTAAAGTTTTCCCTTTTGTTTACTTTTTTTGTGATTAAATTTTCTCTTCACCGGCCGTTTTTTTTTTCCCTTCAGGATGTTTAAAATTAATGTTCACCTTTTAATTGCCGTTCTGTGGGTAATCAGCACTTTGAAATATAGTGGCTATACTTCATATCTCCCTTTTCATAAGTTGTTTTGATGGGATTTTTTTTTTATTTCAAATTAATTTTTGTAACTTCCCGTAATCCTGCTTTTCCTTTTTTTTAGTATTACTTTATTTCTCCGGTTAGGCATCTTCCTGTGAATTTTCAATAATTTTTTTTGCATCTTTTAAGTTTTGCTTACAATTTCATGCTATTGCATCATTTTCTCTGCCTGTTGCATCAGATCTCAGAAAGGACGCTATCTTTCCCGCGCTTTTCCTCCAAAATTGTTCTAGAAGCTTCTTGTTCCCCCCTCTTCCGGTCCAGATCGGACTATCCCGGAATGACTTTTAGGTGCACTCTCTGCTCTGATTGGCTGAGGGTAGCGGTTCCGGAGTGAGGAGGAGAGGCAAGCGCGCGATTTTTAGGCAGTTACGCTTGAACGTCCTGACTAGAAGGTGGTGTTTTTTTCTTAGCTCTTGCGAGCTTGAGACTTCAAGTTCAGCCCAGCCTGGGGTTGACTTGAGACTTCCACGCGAGGATGACCTAAAGTACTAAGGAGATTTGCCCCACGAACCCACGATGATGCGACCGGCCACTGCATATGCGTGACAGCCGTGATGAAATTTTTTTTTTACTGCCGCTGAATGATCCAAGCTCAGAAGTTGCAGCGCGTATGTGAAGACCTGCTAGGCCGACACACGTTCCAGCCCCGCCGACGGTGTTGCCAATTAGCACATGGCCCGCCGTGCTCACATCGACTGAAGCCCCTGCCCTCGATCATCAAGCTGCTTGCGCCCGTGATACGGTGAGATGTTTCCATGTTTAACCTTTTTTCGATATTTGCATATCCGTGAGTAGTGCCTCTAGATGGATGACTGCGGTGTGGGCCTAACCCCCGGGTCTCCGGACTGTCGTTTGAGGGCATGATCCTTCCTTTTCCATCAAGATTCTGTACCAGTCAGCTCAAAGAAACGCTGCTTCTCATGGTATCACGATATGGAGGACTGTTCGCGTCATCTGCCCGCCCCCCCTTTTTTTTTTATTATTTTATTTTTATTGTTAAGATGTAATTTTATTTTCTTTTTAAGCCTATTTTTTTTTTGTTTAAATTTCTTTTGACCATCGGTCTTCCTGTAAAATTATAAAAAAGGGATTGAATGTATTTTGTTGAAATGTACCATTCTGTATTGTGTTAATTCCCATACAAGAGTAGCATCTAAGCTAAAATTTTGTGAATTACAAGCAAAACATGATTTTCCACTGAATTTAAATTTTGGTTTGCAACCATGGGTACCCAGGGGTTTTTTAATTTTTTTGTTTTACCAACATCTATGAGTGCTACCTGATCACTTTTGCAGCACTGGAGCAGGTGTTAAATTGATCAAAATCTTTTGTATTTGTTTTGATTAAGCTGTGAGTTGTGCCATAGAAATGTGTGTAAATTTTCACCTTTTTATTTCACGGTTCATTGTCAATTGCTGCTGAGTCTTGCTTAAATTGTTAAAGTGTTCATTGTGCTGCATATTAAGTTTTAATATTTTTTTTACTTGATCTAATATGTTAATTTGTTAAATAAAATGTTTCAATCCCATCCTTTTGGTTCTCTTTACTTTGACAACGATCAACACTAAGGGCGGCAAGTGAAAAATCCTGGGTTATTGTCATCATTCAAAACAACGCATTACTGATTTGTTATCCTTTTTTAGCTGTGAAATTGAATTGTGGTGTTCCAAATAGGAACAACACTACAAAATGGTGCCATGAAGGCCCTTGCCCTTTTACCCTTGTGTGTGTTGTCGAAGTAAACCGAACTAAAATTTTGACATTCATAAATGTACTTTTCAATATCTTCTAAAATTTTGCAGTGAGTGTTAGGAATATTTTTTTAAGTCATGCCAAATTCGAGTAGTAACAGTGGCAATGCCACTGCCTTTCCAAATCCCTCTTTCATTAGTATGTTACCTAATTTAAATGGTAACAATGTGACATCCTTTTTCGATTACCTGGTGCAGATAGCACCGTTGGCGTCGTGGACTGACGCACAGTCCATCGCAGTGGCGAAGTTGAAACTTGAGGGCTCAGCTCTTCAATTCTATGCCTCCACTTTGAAAGAGGTTACTTTTGAGTCCCTGCAGGAATTTAGGGCACGTTTTGAGGGCCATTTTGCAGAGGCAAGTGACGTAGCTCAACAAATAGCGAACCTTACAAACTGCAAACAAAATTTAAACGAAACTGTAAGGGACTTTGCTACCAGGCTAGAGGGTATCGCGCAAAAGGCTCTTAAGTCTTCAGCTGGGGAAGAAATTCCAAAACGTTTTAGTGACAACATGCTTCTCTCGCAATTCAAGGCAGGGTTAGCCGCAAACATTCGTGCTCAAGTAGTGATAGCGGACCCAAAAACATTTCAGGAGGCCACCGAATTGGCCAAACGTGTTGAGCGGGCACTTCAATCTTATGCCTCGGACATTAATGTAGTTAGTGCACGACCTACCACTAGCGACAGTGAGTTAGCGCAGATTTTTCGATCCACTACGGAGCAGTATACAAAATCATTGGAGCTTTTGACTAAACAAATGGAAGAAATGAAGGTGCAAATTGCATCATTACAGGGCCAACGGAATTCTTTGCCACATAGGCCTTATGCTCCACAATCTCAGCGTTCAGTTGTCTGCTATTATTGCAGAAAAGTGGGTCATATTAGTCGGGTCTGTAGAAAAAAGGAGCGAGATATGGCAGCACAAGCTTCTGCTAATGCAAATCAGAGCCCGTCTACTTCAAATCAAGGGCAAGCTCAGAGTACAAGTGATGAATCCAGTAGGCACCCAAACTAATTGAGGGGGGAGTTTGTACCGGATCGCAACACTCCATGAGTCCCCGTGTAGATCCATTCATTGATATGTCCCTTTTGCCAGCTAATTTACCTATAATTTGTGTCAAAATTGAAAATATTTCACTTCGTGCTCTCATAGACAGTGGAGCTGCAGTAAATGTAATTTCCAGCCATGTAGCTGATGTTTTGAAAGATGCTAAGGAATTAAATTGTCCAAATTTTCAACTTAGAGCTCTAACCGGTGTAGATATCAATACTGAAAAATTAATCGCTACCAATTTATTTATTTCTGATAAGTCTTTTGATTGTAAATTTTTAGTTGCTCGTGGTATTTTATCTCCAAATTTTGATCTTATAATTGGATTAGACTTTTTAGTAAAAGCTGGCTTTACTTTAAATTGTCATGACTGTCTCTTAAGTAACAAGGATGTGTGTGTCAGCTGGCGGCATGAGCAGCCTGAAAATACTCAGTTATCTGTCCCAGTGACGAGTACTGAACCTTGTCAAGTGTCCTCTCTTTCTCTTTTCGGAAGCCTACCAATAAGAGTTACTGTGCCGCCTTTTTCTCAAAAACTTTTTCATGTAAATGTAAATAATGTTGACTCTTCGTTTATTGGCCAAGACATTTTGTTAGAACCTAATCCTAATTTAAATTTTGATTCGTATTTAATTGCTAACGCTGTTTCTAAAATTTCTCAAGATCTCCAATGTTTGGTTCAGGTCATTAATTTTACTTCCGAATCAATTCAGTTAAATAAAAATATGAAGCTTGTCTACGTAACTCCTGTAAATATTGAAAGGCCTGATGAAATTGTTAATGTTGTTGAGGGACAAGAAGAGAAGGAAGATGATTTTAGCCTATGGGCGAAAGATATTGACTTAACCCACCTTGACGATCAGCAGCGTGAGACCCTTAAATCTTTGCTTATTAAATATAAATCTGTTTTTTCTCTTACTCCTTCTGACTTAGGCGCTTGCTCAATAATTAAACACCGCATTCATTTAACCGATGACGTTCCTGTAAGATCGAAACCCTATCGTGTCCCATACCATCTTAAGCCCGAAATGCGTAAACAAATTCAGACACTGTTGGATGCTGGTGTAATTGAACCCTCTACGAGTAGTTATGCTGCCCCAGTGCTTCTTGTCAAGAAACCGGATGGTTCTTTTCGCCTTGTTGCTGACCTCCGAAAGTTAAATGCCAAGACCATCCCCGATAACTTTCCTTTGCCTAATCTTCAAGAAATGATTGATTTCCTGTCAGGTGCTAAGTTCTTTTCTTCCCTTGATCTCACCTCGGGTTTCCATCAGATGCTCATGCATCCTGATGATGCACACTTAACGGGTATTGCCACTGAGGAAGGCCTTTTCCACTTTTGCCGGATGCCTTTTGGTTTGCGCAATGCGAGTAGCAGTTTTCAAAGACTCATGTCAGTGGTGTGTTCCGGTCTCTCCGACTTTCAAATAGGAGTGTACATAGATGATGTAGTTGTGGCATCAGAGTCATTTGAGGAACATGTTCACAGGTTAGAATTAGTTTTTGAACGATTAAAACAATCCAATCTGAAGCTCAAACCTAAGAAATGTACTTTAGCAAAAGATGAAATAACTTATTTAGGCCATCGTGTAACACAAGGTAAGGTTATGCCTGATCCAAAAAATTTAGACACTATTTTAAAAGCAAATGTTCCTCGTACTAAAAAGCAAGTTCGCTCTTTTCTTGGTTTAACGGGTTTTTACAGAAAGTTTATTCCTAATTATTCTAGTATTGCATTGCCTCTCACTAATTTGACGAAGGATACTTGTAAGTTTGCATGGGGAGATCTTGAACAGGATGCCTTTGATCGTTTAAAACTTGCTTTAACCCAGTCTCCTTGTTTGGCCTTGCCTAATTTTTCCAAACCGTTTTCGATCTGCACTGATGCTAGCAAATACGCGATGGGTGTGGTCTTAGTGCAAGAAGATGATTCGGGATTTCAACATCCTGTTTGTTTTGCCTCAAAAAAGTTTTCTCCTGCCGAGGTTAATTATTCAGTTGTGGAAAAGGAGGCTCTTGCTGTTGTTTTTGGCATAACACATTTTAAACAGTACCTCTACGGTTCTCATTTCACTGTATATTGTGACCAGCAATCTCTTTCGCAGTTGTTTAAATTAAAAGATCCCACTTCACGTATTGCTCGTTGGATTATGTCCCTGCAACAATATGATTATAAAATTATTCACAAGCCTGGTCGTCTTAACTTAATGGCAGATTTTCTTTCGCGTGAAGTTAATACTCTTAATTCCGAACCTTTTTCTTTTCAAATTCCTAAGTTTCCTCTACAAGATATCATTCGGCTTCAAAAATCTGACCCCTTTTGTCAAAAGATTGCTGCTTGCCTCAATAATGAGTCTCCTTATATTCAAAGATCCAATAAATTTTTCTTTCAGCAAAATGCTATAGTTTGTCAGCCTTTAAATAGTAATTCGGAGAACGTTCGTTTAGTTGTGCCTCACACCCTCGTCCAAGATGTATTGCATTTATGTCATGACAACAAAACTGTTGCCCATGATGGCCTGTCTCGTACCTTACACCGTGTACGTCAAAGTTTTTTTTGGGTAGGTCTCTATAACAACGTAAAAAAGTATGTTTTATCTTGTAAGTCATGTTTGGAAAGAAGGGGTTACCACAAAAATCAAAAGGCTCCTGTGCAAGAGATTCCTGTTGTTGATCGCCCATTTCAGAAATGTGCAATTGATGCAGTGGGTCCTTTTATGACTTCTAGAAATGGCAATAAATGGCTCCTGGTAATCTCTGACTATTTTACAAGATATCCCGAAGCTTATCCTGTCCCTGATATTCAAAGTTCAACAGTTGTAAAAGTTTTAATTGATTTTATTTCACGTCACGGAATAATGGAAGTGCTATATTCAGATAGGGGTTCAAATTTTATTTCTAAGGCTATGGCGGAGGTGTATGACATCTTGGGTATTAAAAAACAACACACTGTGGCTTATAATCCGCAAGGAAATGGTTTAGTGGAGAGGTTGAACAAATGTCTGATTGATTCGTTAAGTCATCTAGTACTCGAATCTCAAGAAGATTGGTGTGAACAGGTTCCCTTAGCTCTCTTAGCTTTTCGTACTGCCTACCACCGCACCATCAAGAAATCTCCTGCTTTTCTAACTTATGGTAGAGATCTGTTGATGCCATATGATCTGGTTTTCTCTTCGAAATTCAGATCATATGCTGATACTAGATCCTACGCTCAGGAGATAGTCACCAATCTTCAACGTACCTTCTCTGTCGTCAAGACCAACCTAGAAAAGGCTTCGTATGCTCAGGCTCATCCTCCTACCTCTAACTTTTACTTTAAAAACATTAAAGTCAGTGATACTGTTTATTTACACGTTCCCGCTAGCAAGCCACATTTAACTAAGAAGCTTTGTAAATTTAATAAGGGTCCTTATAGAGTTTTAGAACAAATTTCTCCTGTCTTGTTTAAAATTTCTCTCATTTCGAATCCCTTGGATACTCAAGTTGTACATGTAAATCGCATTTTTAAGGTTATCGACAGGGAAGTTTTTCCAATACCAGATAGTCAAATTTTGTCTTCTCCGCCTCCAGTGATTGCAGAGCCTGCCACTAGCCCTACTCAAGAAAGTTCAGAGGATAGATTAATAAGAGAATACCCTTGTCCCCTTTTACCGCTAGATTTGTCTTGGGAAGCTGATACTATCTACATGCCACCTCCTGTAATTACAACAGAAGTAGATATGACAGATTCACAACTAGATACCTCGTTTGATTTTTTTCGGGATACCTCAGTATCTCCAGTTTCCTTTTTAAATTCTCCTCATTCTGATATTGATGATTCTGATGCCCAACCAACATCCACCTTTTCTCCTATTCGCACTAGATCCATGCCTAAACATGGATATTGTCTCAGACCCAGGGATGCTTTTGGATTTGTCAAGAAGTAGTTTTACATTTTTGCGCAGAAATTTTCTTCGAGGTTGAGCCATATAATTTTACTATATATATTTTTTCATTTTTAGTGTTTGCATCTGTGTTTTCTTTTTATATACAAATTTCTTTTATGGGTATTTTTGGGGAGTGTGAAATACACTATTTTATGTTTAATGTTTGACCTGCCAAAAGGTAAACTTGCACATTCTTTTAGTTATGTGGAAACAAGTAACCACATATGATTTGTTCCTATTTTTATTGCATTCCTATTATACCAAAGATTTTTTTTTTGTTGCATATATGTATTGTATTTTACTGATTGTTATCTGTATATGGCCAAGGGGTCATGTGCAATGTGTGAAATACTTGGTTACACTAAGTAACCACCTCCTACTTGTGTCTACCTGAACAGCACATAATTTTTTTTTTTTGAGGTTTGATAAGTCTTCATCAAACCCTCCTGTGTAGGAAATTTATGGTTGACAAATTTTGTGCGAGCAATCTCTCCTCTTCCTCTTGTTGTAAATTTTAATTGCTGTAGATAAATTTGGCCAATTTATCTGCCTTTTGTACTTAGTTGGGTGTCCCAGTAACTTATAACCAGTATCATATCTCTTATTTTACCCTTTTTTTAAATTTAAACATGTAGTTTAGACAATTTTAAATGGGACACTTGGGAATGGTTAGTGACTTGTGGGTTTCTGCAGGCCTTCGTGGTCACTTGGATTTCTTTCTGTGTTTGGTTCTGGATGACAGTTGGGTCCTGTTGGGCTGGTGTTTAGTCCGCTGTACCCCCTTCATCCATTGCTGAGTGCAGGGGAATTCAGGGATCATTCCTCCGTGTAATTGGGTAATTAATTTAAGTAACTGTCTAAAACCAATTAATGCAATTTGTCTCTCCTTAATTAAATACTGTTTACTTTTAAATTTTTTTTTTTCTCGCCTCTTTACTGCTTAAATTAAATATGTATCTTAAAAGTTGTTTCAAAATCATAATTTTGCTGAGATTGTCTTGCCATGGTCAACACACTTCTGAAATTTTGGCTTGATGTCTTGTCAAAATTCTGGTAATTTCTCACCTGCAATGTGGTGATGTTGCTGTTTGAATTTCAGTGCTGTTTGACTTAAGATTGTGTCAAAAATTGCTAATTACGTCCCATTACCAAATGTGTCGTGTTATGGCTACTGATTCTTCGGACATTAAACATCTCAGTAAGCCACTTCAAAAATTGGTGTTCTGCGTCATCGTTATTTGGTGTTATGTACTTAAATGTTCTCGAGATCCTTGTGTATGGTTAATATGTGTTTTATGTTAAATGTGCGGAATGTGCAAGTCATGTTGTTTTTGGCTGGGTCTTTAGGAAAATTTTTCTTACGTTTTTACTTTTATACGTTGGGTGTGTCAAATTTTTGTTGCTGTGGTATTAATAGCCACGCTTAGGTTGTTTCCTCACCTATTGGTGGGATGTTAGAATTTTTTCAGTGCGCGTTATTTTGCCTTGATATTTTCTTCGCCACTGTGTTTGGTCCTGTGCATAGGTCAGTATAAGTGGTTATTTTATTGGTGTTTGGGTTTATCTATACACTCACTGCACTTTTCTAGAGTAATGTATTGTTTACAAAAAAAAAAAAAAAAAAAAAAAATTTTGGGGTATAAAATTTTTTTTTTTCTCCGAACGGGGAGGATATGTGGTGTTGTCACTATAATATCACTTTTCTTTGGTTAATAATTAATGTAATTTACCTCCACCCAGAACGTTTTAGTAATTTAAGAGCTTTCTAGTTAAAAATTTAAATAACCACTGTGTAATTTCTTACTTTTGGGGGGCTGTTAATTATTTATTTTGTTTTGGCAGTGTAAAGTTTTCCCTTTTGTTTACTTTTTTTGTGATTAAATTTTCTCTTCACCGGCCGTTTTTTTTTTTCCCTTCAGGATGTTTAAAATTAATGTTCACCTTTTAATTGCCGTTCTGTGGGTAATCTGCACTTTGAAATATAGTGGCTATACTTCATATCTCCCTTTTCATAAGTTGTTTTGATGGGATTTTTTTTTATTTTAAATTAATTTTCGTAACTTCCCGTAATCCTGCTTTTCCTTTTTTTTATTATTACTTTATTTCTCCGGTTAGGCATCTTCCTGTGAATTTTCAATAATTTTTTTTGCATCTTTTAAGTTTTGCTTACAATTTCATGCTATTGCATCATTTTCTGTGCCTGTTGCATCAGATCTCAGAGAGGACGCTATCTTTCCCGCGCTTTTCCTCCGAAATTGTTCTAGAAGCTTCTTGTTCCCCCCTCTTCCGGTCCAGATCGGACTATCCCGGAATGACTTTTAGGTGCACTCTCTGCTCTGATTGGCTGAGGGTAGCGGTTCCGGAGTGAGGAGGAGAGGCAAGCGCGCGATTTTTAGGCAGTTACGCTTGAACGTCCTGACTAGAAGGTGGTGTTTTTTTCTTAGCTCTTGCGAGCTTGAGACTTCAAGTTCAGCCCAGCCTGGGGTTGACTTGAGACTTCCACGTGAGGATGACCTAAAGTACTAAGGAGATTTGCCCCACGAACCCACGATGATGCGACCGGCCACTGCATATGCGTGACAGCCGTGATGAAATTTTTTTTTTACTGCCGCTGAATGATCCAAGCTCAGAAGTTGCAGCGCGTATGTGAAGACCTGCTAGGCCGACACACGTTCCAGCCCCGCCGACGGTGTTGCCAATTAGCACATGGCCCGCCGTGCTCACATCGACTGAAGCCCCTGCCCTCGATCATCAAGCTGCTTGCGCCCGTGATACGGTGAGATGTTTCCATGTTTAACCTTTTTTCGATATTTGCATATCCGTGAGTAGTGCCTCTAGATGGATGACTGCGGTGTGGGCCTAACCCCCGGGTCTCCGGACTGTCGTTTGAGGGCATGATCCTTCCTTTTCCATCAAGATTCTGTACCAGTCAGCTCAAAGAAACGCTGCTTCTCATGGTATCACGATATGGAGGACTGTTCGCGTCATCTGCCCGCCCCCCCTTTTTTTTTTATTATTTTATTTTTATTGTTAAGATGTAATTTTATTTTCTTTTTAAGCCTATTTTTTTTTTTTGTTTAAATTTCTTTTGACCATCGGTCTTCCTGTAAAATTATAAAAAAGGGATTGAATGTATTTTGTTGAAATGTACCATTCTGTATTGTGTTAATTCCCATACAAGAGTAGCATCTAAGCTAAAATTTTATGAATTACAAGCAAAACATGATTTTCCACTGAATTTAAATTTTGGTTTGCAACCATGGGTACCCAGGGGTTTTTTAATTTTTTTGTTTTACCAACATCTATGAGTGCTACCTGATCACTTTTGCAGCACTGGAGCAGGTGTTAAATTGATCAAAATCTTTTGTAATTGTTTTGATTAAGCTGTGAGTTGTGCCATAGAAATGTGTGTAAATTTTCACCATTTTATTTCACGGTTCATTGTCAACTGCTGCTGAGTCTTGCTTAAATTGTTAAAGTGTTCATTGTGCTGCATATTAAGTTTTAATATTTTTTTTACTTGATCTAATATGTTAATTTGTTAAATAAAATGTTTCAATCCCATCCTTTTGGTTCTCTTTACTTTGACAACGATCAACACTAAGGGCGGCAAGAGAAAAATCCTGGGTTATTGTCATCATTCAAAACAACGCATTACTGATTTGTTATCCTTTTTTGGCTGTGAAATTGAATTGTGGAGTTCCAAATAGGAACAACACTACACTATGTACCTATATATTATAAGAGAGGAGTTATATTGTTTCTCATAATTAAATAGATAAAGATCAGCTAAGTAACTTGAAGTAGATCCACCTTGTGGTATACCTAAGACCTGTTTGTAAAGTTTATTATTATGTAGTATATAGTTATTGTATAATATAAACTTAAGTAGATGTTTGAAATAAGTAATAGAATATTGTGATGGTAGATTTAGACTAGATTCTACTATGCATTCTACTATGCATGATTCTACTATGCATGCATCATTCTACTATGCATGCATGCTACTGTGCATGCATGATTCTATATGATTCTACTATGCATGCTAATCATTAGTATGCTATTATTAAATAGATCAAGTATAGTGTTGTAGAGATCATCTAAATGTATGTTATTAAATAGATCTTTAAAGTCATATGTAGATATGGAAGATATAGAATTGCAATTAGCCTTAATATATAAGTTATGCAGAGAAGTTAGTATTTTTAGTAATGATTTACTAGCTGTATTATTGTAAGTATTACATCCAATAGTTACAGTTCTAAACTTAATTGGAGTTTTATGAAATTTAGGAATTAATACTAAGTAAAGATAATTAAGATTATCATGTTTCAGGTTAAGTAGCTTATGGTAGGCTAGTATCTTTTTATTAAATATGGACTCAGTAGTATTAGTAAGTTTAAAGTTAGAATTGTTATTAATTGAATTAGATAAAAGACTATGATATAATTTTTTACAAATAATTGCATAGTTATTAAAGGATTTATCAACATAAGTAATAACAAAGTATTGCTGCAAATATTTAATCTGATCAGATAGATATAGTTTTTTTGAGGAAGCAAAAGATTTAACTAATATATTATTTAATGAAGATAATACTTTAATTTTCCACATATTAAAAAAGGCAGTAGGGATATTGAATTTTAGTGAAGTATTATATATATAATAGTCAATATCATGGGTAAACTGTTCAATAATATCTTTTATATTATATTTAGATATATATATATATATATATACAAGCATTATTTTCTGTACCCCCCCCCCCAAAAAAAAACCTCTAGTTTTAGATGTCAACAGAGCAAGTAGCTTTCTGCAGTTGTATAAGCAAGATGGTAAAAGTTTTTTATATTTGTATTAATTAATTTGTCATTAAAGAATGATTTTTGTTGAAAAAAGGTTCCTTGAATTAAACATTCAGTCACCATCTCCAACATTTATAACTGGGGGTGGGAAAGAAAGACAGACCATTCAGTAACTAGATGTTTCTGGAGATTCCCGAACATTGTTTTCTACGCTAATTCCTAGGCTTCCAGCTAAGATTTTTACTTGCAGCTGGCACCATTGGCAACCCTACCATGTGTCCAACTCACCCCTGTTCTTTTACGTGTTGCTTAACCATGTAAAAAAAGGAATAATCAATTATCGATCAAGATTGTTTTTGAGTACATGAACATATTTACTTTTGTTTAAATTAACTATAAATTTTTATCAAAGTTATTAAAATTGATTACTAATTGTTGCTATTAATTAATCATAATCATTATTAATAATTAAGAGTTGCTGTTAAGCAGTTATATTATTGAAAATGAGCTGCTCCCTATACCTCTTCATCTGCTCCGAAGCAGCAATTTTCCTGCTCCCCAAAATGCTCCAGAACTGTTTACAGCAGTTAGCACACCTGCTAAGAACTACAAGAATCGTGATATTCAAATTGCTTGTGCTCTATCGCCTTCCACATATTCAAATAGTACATGACTGAAATGATTCATCATTACCGAATTTATGATTAAAAAAAAATTTATTTATTTCAGGGTTGTGACATAACTGGAGGGATGTATCTTAAAGTACAAAACATAGCAGCTCTCTTACAGTATTTATTAGTGAGTGATCCATTAATCTTTATGTTTTCACAAAAAATGTTGTATGAATACAAATTTTATAATATAAAATTACTCTTTCAGTGGATTTTCTTACCTGGTTCCCAAACCAGAAAGCAGATGATTTTACCTCCAAGAGTTCATGTTGATTACAGGGCTGCCTGTTTTTGTCATAGAAATTTGATTGAAATAGGTTATGTGTGCTCTGTTTGCTTATCAAGTAAGATTTATTACTTATTAAAATTTCATTGAAGTACAATATTTAAAGCAGATAAATTAATTTTAGTAATTCATATTTTTATTTTAGTCTTTTGCACATTTAGTCCCATCTGTTCAACTTGCCAGTAAGTATATCATTTCAAATTATTATATTGAAAAAGTTAAAGGCTCATTAAATATTGCTTTAAGATGAATTTTGAAATATATTTGCATTTGCTGCATAAGTTTGGCATTATTATAAATTAAGATGGCTATCATGTGTCTTAACTGTCTACTACCTCATACCTAAATGTGAATCTGAACCACTTTAACAATAAGGTTCTGAATTTTTTTATTGGAACTTTTCCTTAAAACTGACTATTTATGAATGACTTGAAGCAGAATTAACAATTTTCCAAAATAAATAGATTACAATAAATGAAATAATAAAAAACACTAGATTAAAAAAAAAATTGCTACTGAATGATTGAGCTTCTAAACATTTTGGCCTCACCATAGCACCGTGGTTAATGCCACTGAAAATGGTAGATGGCCGAAGTGTGAAGGTCCCGGGTTCGGGTCCCATCGTGCGGCTGTCGATCTAACGGTCTGAGTCAAGGCACCCCCCCCTTGGTAGATCACCCTAGTGTAGCGTTGCCATAATCACACACACAACCAACCAACAAATCTAAACATTTTGTTTAAATTAAAAGTAATTATAAAGTTTGATTCTTGATCCTGATTATAAAATTACATATTTTCTTTAGATTGAATCTTGTTACAGAAATTTGCATTTTATGTTCCTTAGTAATTTTATGATATTCAGGTGAACTCTAGTTTAATGATCTTATATTGCTTGAAATTTTGCAACATCAAAAGTAAACTACAAAAATAAAAAATAAAAAAAGCCAAACTGTTATCACATAATTTGTATATATATTAATGTTCAGTGCATTGTTTATATATTTATATTTACTTATAATTTATATTTTTAATTTTTTTCAGGACTGCATTTAAACTGGGACCTCTTCCCACAATTTTAACAAAGAAAAAACGAAAGCAAGCACCAATACGTCATTAATATTATCTATTCTGTATAATTGTTATAAATGTTATTTTTTATAAATATGATTCTTATTTACTTCAAATTACTGACTGATGTATTAAATTGGCATGTTTATAAATATGAGTGGCCAAAAAAAAAAAAAAAAAAAAAAAAAATCTGAAGAAACAGGTGTTTTAAAAAAGAAATAAATAAAACTGTAAAGTAAGACACATAAAAGGTACTTCTTGATCTAGACATGTGTCTCGTGAAACACATGTCCAGATTGATAAGTACCTTTTATAAATGCTATTTTACATAGTTTTATTTATTTTAGATGAGTGTTTGGTTTATACAGATGAAAGTTAAAAATAATTAAAAATAGTGCTTCAAAAGTATTCATTTCTTCTTCCTTTAAAAAAGATAAAGTACAGGTGTACATCATGAATAACCTGAACTTTATTGGCTATTTAAAAAAAAGTATAAAATTGGCAGTAATAGAAAATCAAAAATAACAGTTGAAAGTTTAAATTCAACACAGATTGTTCACAATTGAACACAAAAGTTGTTCAGATCCTCCAGAAACAGGAACAGTATCAAAGCAGTGTAATAACTCTATAAAGCATCAAAATAGACAGTACCAGACCCTTGATCGGTGATGAAATAATTTAAAACTTTATAAGAACACTCCAAAATGTACTTATTGTCAATACATGCATTTCAGTTACTCTCGATAATTAGTATTTTTGATGTGATACTTGAAAAGGCTGCATATACAGTGAAACTTTTATCAGCAACTATAATGGAGATACTGTTTGGGCTATTTTAAAATTATTAACAAGCATTGAGACTGCTAAGCCACAGGTTTGATACACTAAGTTACAGAATATAAATTACAAAGACTTCTGATGCTTAAAAAAATACTTTATTTATTGAAGCAGCAGTATGAAATAAACAATTTAACATGTAAGTCTGGTGGTGGATCAGTGTGTTAACAGACTTGACAAATGAAAAGCAGTGGAGTGACTTAAAAATTATGCCAACACCAAACTTTACGTTGGTGAGAACAAAAACTTGGCTGAGATAAACAATGCCAATTACAGAGCAACCTACAATTTAAACTAATAAAATTAAAGTAATAAAACAGCAAACAAATAATTTTAAAGATGGTGCATGGCATCAAAAATAAAATATGCCAAAAAAGGGACCAAGAGAGGGGAATGGAAAACGTGTTACGATTGCAAATCTGAGGTAACCAAATCTATTTTTAGCCCAAATGGCAACTTCAAGACAAGGAAAATAAACAATTAAAAGACTGTTGCATGCTAGAAAAGCAGAAATATAAATAGAAAACCTAAGTAAGGGAAATTAAAAACAGAAAAATAAGTTAATGCATGATTTTAAATAGATTACATTTAAGAAACAGAAAGTAAATGAAAATTAATATTAAGTATGTGATCTGCATCACAGCGACTCCCTCCTCCAGTGACCAATTTTTTAAGGCACCGATTTTTATTCTATCTATTTAATGTTAAAAGACGCTGTAGTAGAGACCACACAACCCTCTGTAAGTGACTAGTCTAAGTTCCCTGTTCAAAAATTTTCTTGCATTTTTCCAGAAGTAAAGTAAACAAAAACCACATGCCGAACCAATCGCTCTACTGCAAATTGACAGCAGGTGCAAGTACAAGTACACATCAAGTACAAATCTTGTAGGTTAGAGAAGAGACATATCTAAGAAATGAGTGATTTTATTGTTGGAATTCATTTTACTGTTGATGTGGTCAGTCACACGAAAAATGAAATTCAGAGAGAAAGTTGGCAGTTACTTTTTTTTTAAGGAGAAAAGCCAAAAAGTAAATAGATTTTACTATGAAAAATTCAGAATGCATGAAGAATATTAGGATAAATGCTCTTTTGTCAAACGTAAAAAATGAAGTAGAGAAGGTACTGTTGGAGAAAGAAAAAATTGAAACAATTTGAAGTTTCTAAATATTTTATTTAAATTTTTAAAATATGTATCATTATTTATTTATTATTATGCATTTTCATAGATGACAAAATAAACAATATCTTTTAGCATTTTTTTTTTCCTTGGCTGTCAAATGCTTATACTTCTTTGAGTGACTACTTCTCTTAACGACCTATTTTTTGTGGAATGGAGGGTGGTCGTTCTTGAGAAGTTTCACTGTATTCAAGTTTTTATGAATTGGTAGTAGTTGGTTTTTGGAGGGATGGACATTATATTCTTACAACTGAATTTAATGAACATTTTTTTTTTTTTTTTAAGTTGGCATATTTGTTTATTTGCAAGTAGTTCCATAATTCCTTTATTGTTTCAAGCTCTTATGCTAAAACTGAAACTTATTTCAACAAATTAAGCATAAAAATTTTCTGTGGCAGAATATCATACTAGGGTACTTTCAAATTTTTAGGGAGTCAACCCCAAAAAGTTACCAATAGGCTCAAAAATGAAATTGGTAAAGTTTCAGCTCATTTGCATAATATTAACCCGTGCCGCATTGAGGTTAAAGTTTAGAAAAATCACGGTTTTTCACAAAAAAGCAGTCTTTCCATCATAAAATTGATAAAATTCAGTCTAGAAACATGATGTTGTTCTCGTTTCAGAAGAAAACTTCCCGCCTGATGAGTCACACATCACTTTTATGTAAAAACTTACAGATTTAACCCACCAAGCAGTTGTGATGTTAAATCCCATCCACTTTATTCCAGTTCTCACTGCAATACATCTATAATAATAATCCTTTGTAACACTGAGATATCATAAAATATGTTTGATATTAAAGCTTGTATGTAATTTAGAAGCCTTTTTTTAAAAAATAATTGAAAATCTTCCTGTTGAAAGTTTTTTTTTTTTAATAATTTAAAATAGCATGAAAATTTTACCATGAAAACAACTTTAGATTATTTGCCCATTTCCAAAATGCTCAGAGGGTAACATTCGGATCATATCTAGTCCTAAATAAAGCATATATCTATACTTTTTTCAGGACTAGATACGATCCGAATCCTAAAAGTTGATTTTTTTTTTTATGAAAGTTCAAAAAATTATATTTCGTCTTTCCTCCTTTTGTTTTTCATAGTTTTTCAATTTCTTTTGTGTATAAAATAAAAGTTCTAATTTTAAAAAATCTGAAATTAAAAAAAAAATGAAATTTAAGTAAAATAATTAACAGAAACTAAGGTCAAAGAAGGCATAAAATTGAGAACGACTAACGTTTAGATATATTTGGTTATTAAAGTTATGTATCTAAGAGGAAGCACATTATAAAGAAAATAAATTATTATTGCTTACATTTTTTTGTTAAAGTGGCAAGGTTTAGATAATGTTTCTTTCAAAGAGTCTGGAAAAGTTTTTCTACATTCGGATAATACCTATAGTAAAAACTGCTTTTGTTCTTCATTCTCAGCTAAACAGAAATTCAATCCTGGGATTAATTTTACTCCCCTTTCATCAGAATCATTAAAAACCTTAAAAGCTTTCAGTTTTTACTTCCTTGTACGTAGTATAAGGAAGTAATGTGATCCCGAAAAATTTTGGGGGCCAAATTTCGACATAAAAACCGATTTTGACTACCTCTAAATTTAATTCAAAAATTTTTTTCGATGCATCTCATCGTAGGCTAGCATGCACGATCATATTAACGCGTCTGCAACTCATTTTGACCAGTGGCGAGTCTACTGTGACCAGTTTTTCCATGCCGTCTGTACGTACGTACGTATGTATGTAATTCGCATATCTCAAAAACTATTGGTCGTAGAATGTTGAGATTTGATATTTAGGATTGTTCTATGATCTAGTTGTGCACCTCCCCTTTTGGTGGCAATCGAATGGATAGTTTATGTACAGGACCGCCCAAAAGATTCGAAATACACTACGCTCTATGGGCCGAAATTCATTAAACTCGCCTAACTCAAAAGCTATTAGGCGTAGAATGTCGAAACTTCATATTTTGGATAGTTCTAACATCTAGTTGTGCACCTCCCCTTTTGGTTCCATTCGACTGGATAGTTTATCTACAGGACTGCCCAAAACATTCGAAATACATTACACTGAATGGACCGAAATTCATTAAACTCGCATATCTCAAAAACTGTTAGGCGTTGAATGTTGAAACTTTATATTTAGGATTGTTGTAACATCTAGTTGTGCACCTTCCCTTTTGGTTCCACTCGACTGAATAGTTTATCTACAGGACCGCCCAAAAGATTCGAAATACATTACGCTCTATGGGCCGAAATTCATCAAAGCGTTTTTTAGAGGTATTGGGCTATTTCAAACGACTCAGAAGTGATATATGCTGTAAAGAGTTAGAAAATGAATTTCTACATTAAAAAAAGTGTCTTTATCATTTATAGTTCTTCTACAGGAACACTCAAAAGATTTCCAATACATTACGGTCAATAGCAATTTTAGGGGCATTCATCCATTTCAAGCACAATACCGTCCTACCACATAAGTTAGGTAATGGTCCGACCACGGTCACGTGCCTCCCTCAAGAACTATGCCAAAAGTCGCCAAGCTTGGCGACTTTTGGTGTATGTGTGTGCATATTTAACTCTCAAATCTCAAAAACTATTATGAAATTTCATATATAAGAATGTTGTAACATCTAGTTGTGCATCTCGATTTTTGGTTCCAATCTACTGGAGAGTTTATTTACAGGACCACCGAAAAGAATTTCAGTACCTTAATGTCTATGGACATCTTCAATATAATACAACTGTAGACAGTCATTGTTTGGTACATGCCTAAAATCTCGCCGTCTGTCCTCGAGTTTGGCGAAATATCGCCAAATTTGGCGATATTCAGTTATTTGGTACATGCCCAAAGTATCGCCATTTGTCATCGTTCTTGGCAAAATATCGCCAAATTTGGCAATAATCTGTCATTGTTTGGTTCATGCTTAAAATCTCGCCAAATGTCGTCGACATTGACGAGTTTCACCGAAATATCGCCAAATTTGGCGCCAAAAATTATTTCCTATTTTGTATAACTCTAAAACTTTAACCCGTAGATTTTTTAACTTTGTATTTAGAACTATTGTAATATCTAACTGTTTTCAATATCTTTTTTGACAGCAATCGACTGAGAATTTATTTACATGGTGAGCCAAATGACTTTGAATACATTGAGGTGTATAGATGCATTCAATTCATTGAAAGTCTGTGGTCAATGACTACTTTGGCTATCTCCAAAATCTCGCTGACTATCTCAAGTTTGTCGGCTTTTGGTGAAATATCGCCAAATAAAGTGTCAGAAGGAAATCTTTCAAATTGAACTCAGCTTGGCGATATCGAAATATTTGGCTAGAAATCGCTAAACCTTACTATTATTGATATTTTATCTCTTTCAAACAAATAAATTTAGAGGAAGTGCGTCGAAAATATTTTTGATCTAATGGACGTGCAAGGAAGTCATGTGTTGGACACATCAGACTTTTTTTTTCTTTCAAATAATACTGATTTTCACACCACACATCAGGATCAGTATTCAAAAATTGTATATTAAAATTAAATATCTTTAAAAAATTACTGTTCGAGATGAAATTAAGAAAATCAACTTCTTTGTTCAATAAATGATTCACTTCATTGAAACATTGTTGCTCTTACATTTCATTTTATTTTTTTTTTTTTTCAAATGCAATTAATTTTACAGCCATGCTTAATTTGACTTTTTTTGCCCAAGTGTCATCAAAAACTGGAATGCAACTTGCTCTAAGTTAAGATACCAAAGATGGCTTATCATTTTATAGATCTTTGTTTGCAGCCTCTTTATCAAATTTTCAGTATTGCAATAATTTTAAGTCTTGATTAGGACTAAGTCTGAATGGGAGTGTTGAACCATGCCTTTACATAAATATTTATTATAAATAAACAAATGTCTGTAATACCTCCTTTTTCTAAATTTTTTAATGTGACTTGATATCTGAAAAGAAGTATTTTGAGACAATAAATTGCTTTAGACATCCACCTGGCATAATGAACAGCACCAGGTACTCTGAAAGAAGTGTCTATTTGGGGAGACTCCTATAAAAATTAAACAATGTTGGGTTAATTCTTTATAGTTATCCCTAAGCTGCTGATTTCTTAAATGTTCTGCAAGAAAATTTGAAATTTCTTCCAAATTTTGCGTTCTTTATATAATAATTTCATCTATCTTCAATAGCAGTTTTGTACTTTGTCTTGTCCAACTTAGACCACCCAATCTGAAATTTTTTTAAAAATATCTGGATGAAGAGCAATATCTTTGCCCACTTTGCAATCAAAATAGATTTTAGGATGATTTCTAAAATATGATGGCGACAATGTAAATATAGAAGATTTCGATCCAGTAATTGCTGCAGCAAAAAATGCAAGTTCCCTTAAGGCAACAAGTGGTATCAAAACACATTGCCTGAATTTTACCAACTGCCTCCCATTCTTCAACTGCTGTAAATGCAGCTATTGCCTAAGTGTCATTCTCATATTATTTTCAAGCTGAGGAACTCCTATTAACTGCTCTTCATTGCCACAGCTAATTAAAATCGCTATTCTCTCTACATTTTCTTTATTCAAAATATGAGGAATCATTTTTCCACCCCAGTGAACAACACCCTCTAAATCAGAATTTTAAAAACTGCTTTTGATGAGATCAATACTTTGTTTTCGAAATTATTGTCTTCGGAGTCTTATTGCATGCCAAGGGTCCTGCACCGGAAAGGTATAATGTGTTAGTATTGATCCACTTTTACGTTATACCAGTATGTAAATCATAACGATAATATGGGAGCTAGGGAAGGCATAGCCCTTCCTTGCCCATACGTTTGGGCACCCATATCCATTCTAAAAGTAAATAATAACAGACAACAAAAATAGCATTATAATAAAGAAAATTTGAGAGGTTTGTCTTAGATGTGCTTCAACTGAAATACAAATCAAGATCTTTCTTCTGAAGCACAGAAATGCATATCAAATATCATTTCTGTTGTTCAAAGTGAAATAAAAATGTTTCATGAATTGTAGTTTAAGTTTTTAAAATTCTTAATTTATTTTTTGTTTTTTGATGCAAATAATACAAAAAACAGTCAAAATTACTTAAAATTCTTAATTTGTCTTTTTTTCACTAATTTTACAAAAATGCAGATTTTGGGGGTACGATTCACAAACTGGCCTAAAAAACACTGAATGTCATTAAATATTGGTTTTGTTGAGAGTAAAAGTTCAAAGCAACAACATTTTTTATGAAATAAAACAAAAACCAGGTCTGTAGAGCAAATAGCTTATACTAAATGAAGGACAAACTAGATATTTTTGGAAAAAATTGTAATTCTTCAAGAATTCAACCTTGATGCGGCGCGGTTTAATATTATGCAATTGAGCTAGAACTTTGCCAATCTCATTTTCTAGTCAATTGGCAACTTTTAGGAGGGGGGGGGGTGCCCCCAAAAATAACATTAAAAAAAATTTCCCCCATATAACTTGTGACCACCCTAATATTATACCTTACAATCAAACATGAATAAAAATATTGTTTCAGGGTGATGTACAAAACTTGTAAGAATATATGAGCTGGAAAAATCCATGGATCCACAAACTAGACACACACACATAAAACAACATAAACAAAAGAAAGCTTTCTAGGGGGAAATTTTTTCTTGAAATCTAAATTTTAAAAAATTAATGCCATATTATTTGACCTAGTAATTTAGTAAATATGACAGGAATACCACATAGCATTTTCTATTTCACCTGTAAAATATAAATTGCTGACAGTAGAAAGAAAAAAAAATGGAGACACATTTTTAATATTTATTTTATATTGATCATTACAGATATTTTTAAAAAATTAAGTGTACTTTGCAGTAAAATCAAAAATAATTTGAATGGGCAAGTCTGAACAAATGAAGGTGGCACCCATTAGATTTAAGTATTTATTTTATTTTCCTTTTTTTTTTTTTTTTTTTTTTCCAAATAAAAACTGAAAATTGGCTTTGAGGTAAAGTAAACGAAGTTGGACACTTGTATAAAGTATTTTTTTATACTGTTGATATTAAAGCTATATTTTCACCAATTTTATCAATTTCTTAGTGTTTGTTAAAATAATGAGAATATAATATATAATTTGAACAGGTCTGTCTTTTTCAGCCCAATCCAATTAGCAGGGCCTTGGTTTCTGTTTGTGAATAGTGGAAATGTTATTAATTTGAAAGTGGGTACTTTTCTATTAACAAGGCACCTGCATTTTTGTGCCAAGATTAACAACCTTGTGCCTATTCCTTATGTTTGTACAGTCTAATTTATACCTGTGGTTTTGTAACATATATAATGATATTTTGGTTTCGCCACAAATGACACCAATACTTTAACTTGGCGACAAGTTATGCCCTGTTACAGAAAAGTATCTGAAAATGAAAGAAATTGTTCTATATATATGGTTATCATGAACATGATGAAGAAATATTCTTTAAGGTTTGTCAAGATAATTGTCCATAAGATTTGCCAAGTTTTCTTGTTAAATAGCACTTTTTCCAGTTCTAATAGTTCATATAAAGATAATTAGAAGATCATATTAAAATGATAAATAAATGTTTGTACAAGTTATGCATATATGTATTTCAGGAAGAAATAGTTTCGCAAATTGCATTATTGAACACTCAGCAGAAATGTATTAATTTTTAAAATCTGGAAGTTTTTAGAGCTAACCAGGAAAATTTGGGCATTTAAACATGATTTCCATCTAGTTGTGTTTAATGCCAACACCATTCATATGATCATTCTCTTTTTTCTAAATTCTGCAGGATATTAATTTAGAATGATCATTAAAAATTATTCATTCTATATTTTTTTTTTCTTAAATCACATAATCTTGCATTGCAAAAAATTAACAACAAACTGACATCTTAAAAGTTAAATATGAGTGTGTGTAGGTGTACTTAAATTACAGGAAAAGTTGTAATTTATCTATGACATGGTTTAAACATGGGAAGAAAGCATAATTCTGTTATGACTTGAAGACACTCAGAATCCTCAATTTATATGCTTATTAGTTTTTTTAAAAATCCTTAAAATTTATATGTAGAACCGAGTCACAAAGATCATAATGGCACTTTTGACTTTCTTATATTATTTATTAAATTGATTGCAAAAATCATAAATATAATTTTGTCTTACTTTAATTAATGCATTATAATATGTATGTTACAGTAAATTGTATAACCAGTAAATATAACAAATAATTTAAATTTATCAAACTGATTATTTTATATCCCTTTTAGACCAAGATCATATAATTGTACAGGTTTGAAATTTACATTTTTATTACTCTTCAGTTCATAAAATACAGTTGCTGAAAATAAAGCAAATTTTACTATCTAGAAAAATTAATTTTAAATACTTCTTTCTGCCAGCAATAACACATTTAATTGAATTAAAATTCTCAAGAAATAAAATTCAACTTGAAAACAAGTCCAGTCTTAAAGGGTTAAATTTTGCAACATGCTGTGGCAAATGTAATTAATGAACATCTGGATTGTTTAAAAGTATAAATAAAAATCAGCATTTCACTTAATTCATGATAACCCAAAAGTAAAAAAGTGGATTTGACGATTGCTGTTGAGGGCTACACTTGAAAATCTGTTGGTCTATTGCAAAGCTGAAAGCAAAAAATTTTTAGCTTTTAAGCTGCATATGGGCAATCTCCAACCCGTGGGCCTGGGTGTGGCCTGCAAATGCTTTTGATCTGTCCCACGGAACATATCAAAACCCCATATAAACCATTCAAAATCCCATATAAATCCCAATTATACAGCCGCGACTCCGTTAACATTCTAAAGTTTGGCCTGCGACTCGCTAACATCCTTAAATTTGGACGCAACTTTCCAAAGATTGCCCATACCTGTTTTACACACACACTACAGTGTTACATATTAAAAGCATATAATCTGTCTGCCAGCTCTAATTGTCTTCCTTGTTCCATAAAGCACTTCTTTGAAACTGAAATGTATAGTAAAATCACATTCAGAAACAAAATCACATGCCTAAGATTTTTACAATCTTCGCTGTGCATATTTTTTGGATTTATTTAGAAAATATTCAAACTATATATACAGGGTGTCCAGTACTAACGGTGCCCAATGGCTATTTCTTATACTGTTTGTTAGAGACACATAGTTTCAGTTGCTAAAATGCTTTAAATTGTATAATGTATTATATGAGAAACAATCAACAGATCAATTCTTATAAAAATTATGGAATTTAAATTTTTATACGATCCCCCGGTCCTATAAGTTATATTTAGAAAATTTTTCTTTATACAATTTGATGCACACTCACATACACACAAAAAAAAATCATCCTTCTGCTACCAAAATTTACAGAGTTATAAAGCAGCAAATATTTTGACTTTAGTCACTTTTCCATCTTTAAAAATGTCCTGTTACGGTAAACCGTTAAGGGACCATGTAAATATCGAAATTTTAAATTATAGGTTTTCATTTTCTGGCACAATACAGAAAAAGAAGCAAAACTAATTTTAGAATGCTTACTAAATCGTATATGTGTAGCACCGAGTATGCTACGCAAAGTACAGGAAGAGTTTTTTACACTGTTGCATATTTGTATTGCAGCCAAAGGAAGCTACTTTTAAACAAATGTTATGCTAACAGGATTCGTAATAGTATTTTAAGTTTCTAAAATGCATTTATTTGTATTTTAAAATGTTTCATTTTCTAATCAAATCTTAAAAATATAGTGTTTTATTTCCTTGTTTTTTTTATTTTAAGTTATTTAACACCAGTTCATTTGAAAAAAATTTATTTTCAGTATAAGCTATATTTTTTATATTAATTTATTGTTGGATATACATAGTTAAACGTCAATCTTTATTGCAATCTACATTCATAAAATAGTTGTTGAAATTGCTAATAAATATTACAAGGCTCAAAACCATGTACATTAATTTTTCTCAAATTGATTTTGTATACAACTCCTATTTTGCTGCTTGAAAAGTGCTCTAACTTTAAGCAGCTGTAACTCCGGGAATTTTGGTCGTAGAAGGACAAATTTTATTTTTTTTTATTGTGCATGAAATTGCATAAAGAAAGTTTTTTCTAAATATAACTAGTAGGACCGTATAAAAATTTAAATTTAGTAATTTCGATAGGAATTGATTCATTGAGTGTGATTGTTTGTGGTATAATAGATTATATAATTCAAAACGTTTTTGCAACTGGAACTATGTGCCTCTGGCTAACAGTTTAGGAAATAGCCATTGGGCACCGTTAGCACTGGACACCTTGTATATACTTTGCCTATATAAATACTGTACAATATTGATAATCCAGCACATATGGGACCAGACAACCACAAGAATTATCAAAAAATTCTGGATTATCAAGAATATAGAAAATTTCTAGATATAATGCACTTTTTTTATTTCCAAGAAAAAATAAGACATAGAGTTTTGGCTATGCAAAATAATCATTGTGTTTTGTTTCTTTGACTTATAAATTATATAAGTCAAAGCTGGTTGAGTTGCACCCGCGAGTGTTTCTCAAGGGTGCTGGACTAACCAACCGCTGGAATATCAAGATTATATTATACGGCTTTGAAAGTTCATTGTAATTCATGAGTGTGCCATATTTGTGCCATAAAGCACGTCTTCAGAATTGAAGGCCATTAAAATCGCCTAATAAAACTGTTTTACAATCTTTGTCAGGCATATTCTAACTATACTTTGATTTTATAGACACTAGTTATTCCCATTAACAGTAATTCATTAAACAGAAAGATTTGGCAATTTTTGACCAAATGTAGAAGATACCACCATATTGGGCTCAATTTGATAGATTCTATTTGGTACCAAACCTGGTGTAAATTGCTAAAAATGGCCAACCATGGCTACTTTTGACCTCAGCCCAGGGTTCACACTAATCACTATTTCAATTAAAAAAGTAACTTTTTTTTTCATAGTCACGTTACTTTTTTTTACACAATAGTCACTATTTTTAGCAACAAGGCCTTGTTTTTTGAAATAAACCAATAGATGGCACTGTTCTTTTAGGATGGTTCGGTGAAAAAGTATTTGTTATGTGAAATATCAATAAATATTAATATAGGCTTTCAAGCAGTACATCAGCAGTATGAAGGGAATAAAACATTGCTCAATCAAACCAAAGTGAAGTTAAAACCAAAACAGTCACATTTATGTAATTCTCTCCACAGTGTCTCCTGAAGAAAGTATTAACAGTTCAAAAATTGTGTCGTCTCTCTCTGTATTCAGAACTGCTGACCAGTGCGCCTCCTCCATTTGAGCACATGAGCATGTGAACCCCCTGAGGAAAACTAAAAAATAAACACATTAAAAAGATAAAATTTAAAAAAAAACTTAAGTATACTTCTAGATTTTGGGGAATTTAAAACCTGAGTTTTACTCTCCCCCATCCCCCACTATTATTAAAAATGTTTATTATATCAAATGCACTGTATCGTAGGTCACTACAGCATAGTACTTCGTAACTCGCTCGTGCAGTTGGCCAAATGGCCTTCTGAACCACACTCTGAGAAAAGATTGGGAGAGAAGTAAGGCGCTGCTTATAACACTCCGTTCACACATTTTTAGTGTGCTCAGGGACAAATTTTTTGCCATTATCTCTTCTGGATTCTCTCTTGGTTTGTTATGTTCAGTTAGTTAATCCATTTTTTCATTTTCTTATTATTTTCATCATTTTTCACTATAGTATATTTTACCAACTAGTGTAAATAATTAAGATGGGAGTAAAATAAGTGTTTCGGCGCTAAAGCGATTACATCTTTCAATATTATCCTCTGAAAAAATAGTTGAAGTAAAAAATCAAGACAATACTTTTGCTAAAAATTATCTTGGTGACGAAATGGAAGACCAAAGATTACATTTATATACAAAGATATATGATGATTATGATACAAAGATTACAACTGTTTTCTTTCAGTTGCATGCATTGTTTTCCTGCTTTGCTAGAAATGCAAATATATTATAACTTGTAAGGTGTCTCATATATGCATATTTAATTTTTGAAATTTATTTTGTGAACCTCCATTTAAGTAACCCACGAGCCGCCACCACTGCTGCTGTCAACACTTCTGTGTCTGAGCTGATATAGGCAATGGAATGCATTGTTAGTAATTTTTCATCAAATTCTTGCAATGGAACTGATGAAGTATTTCAGGTAATGTTCCCAAGTATAGTCCCAGAAAATTTTTGCTTAAGTGCAAATCTTAGTTCAAAGCTTTGAAAGAGCCCATTACCATTGATTTTAAAAATATTAAAAAAATAGCCAACTTTAAAAATAGTATATATGCCTACATTCGTGAGAGCTTAGAAATAATGACGACAGATGGCAGCATCAACAATGCGCTTCATACAATCGACCAATCATGGGATGACGTCATTCATCGAACTTTCAAGAAGAAGAACGAAGAGATATAAAAAGAAGCCGCCATTAGTGAGAGATCCAGAAACGACTGAAGATGGTTATGTGTGTAACCGAAATATATATCATGTACGGGGGAATAAGGTATTCCCAAATAAAAAATTTTAACTAATTAATCCGCCGTATTAAATAATGTTTTATATGCTAATGTATCACTTTTCTGATTTCAACAGAACACTGTTATCTTTTTTCATATCAGAAAGCGCATACAGTCCAAAACTGATTTCCCCCAAAATCAACAAATCCAAACAATATACTTCATCGCTTTTAAAGCAAACGTAGAATTAATAATAGTAAAATAAAAACAATTAACAAAAAAAGACAATGGTTTTAGAAAATTTTTCCTCCACAAAGCACTTTATTTAATTCATTGGTGTAAATAAGGTATCAAAGGCCGTCAAAACATCCTGCCTCTTTACCCTGTTTGGTAAATGATATGCTGAATGAGGCAGATGCTCCATCAAAAGAATAAAGAGAAAACATATCCCATATTTTAAAGTGAACATACTTTAGAGCTCATATAAATCAAACAAAAATAAAATCGCTAATGTACTTAAACACTCCTATATTTCTGAATAGCTCTAAACGCTATACTATATGTTTTTAAAACATGATTTTTTTTCTTACTAAGCATTTTTTGTGGGACAATAAGAATAGTGCGAAAAAGAAATTGGGGAGTGGGGAGAAGGAGGCGGCTAGATAACGCATGTAAAGTTAAATTAGCAGGTTTTCTTCAAGGTTCAAAAGAACATTTTAAATGAATGGTTTTCAAATAAATTTCTCCTTTTTAAAACCAAGAAAGAAGTAATTTTTTTCTCATTGTATTTTGTATAACCTCAAAAAATAATCCACTATATGCAAGATGGAAAATAAATGAAAGCCCTCAAGAAAAAAAAAGTAAAATCCTTAAATGAACTATTTTAAACCAATAAAATCCCTCAAAATAACGGGTGTTTAAAACGTAAAATAATTTTAAAAAAAACTCTATAAAATAACACCATAAAGTTTACTTTGATGGCCATACAGCTGTTCGAGCAAAACTTTTTGCACCCCACCAGTGGCATAGTGCATTGTGCACTGAACTGGGAGATGGAAGGTGCCTGATTCGAAACCAGGTCGCATCTGCCAACCAAACCATTCGGAGTTTTCCGTGGTTTTCTCCGAAACTTAGCATCAATATGGGTTAGGACCTCCTAGAAAGACCCCTACCCAGGCTTAGATCCCTCGTGTAGATAATTGGCCTTGATCCCACAACAACAACATAAACTTTTTGCCCTATCCTAACTATTGTCACTGAGGAAGGGCAAAAAGATTTTGCTCAAAACACTGTATAGCCGTTGACGTAGGTTTTAATTTACGAAGTTTTTTTTTATTATTTTACATTTTAGAACAAGTTATGAATTTGCAGTTTTTGCCTCGACGCTCTGAATATAATACAGAAAAACCCAGTTGCTACCACGAAAAGACTTTTTAAAATGTTAATCAACTGAAATAAAAAACTGATCTAAACAATAAACAAAACGCGCAAACTAATGTAATTTTCTTTTGAGTTCAACATATGAATATACAGAAAGTTCAGTGAAAGTAGTTTTTTTTCTTCGCTTATGCCGTTGACTAAGGAAAGATTTCAACAGCTATTCAAAAACGGCAATTCCATAAACTTAAAATAATCTAGTGACAGCGAAGCTACGACGTCATCACCATGTTCGTTATGACACGCATTCAGAGCCTTCATAGGAAACAAAAAATAGCATAGTTAAAAAATATTTTTGCTTTTCAAAATTTTTAATTCTTGATACGGATTCAGTATGATGTTGGTTAGAGGCATAGTTGGCAGATTTTCGATGCATGACATTTTAAACCATATTAAACCCTCGCATTGAAAAACCTAGACTTAAAATTGTATAAAATAAGTTAATATTAAAATTCAGTATTAACATTTAATATGCTAAAATCATTCTAATACTAATTCGAAGAGTAGATTATGATATTGAATAGTCCAACATGCCGACTGAGTTGTATGGTGGGTAAAGCACCGTACTCCGGTTTCGGGTTCAACACCCGGCGGACGTGGTTCGATCCCCGACTGGGCATGGTTGTCTATGTGTCCGTCCCTACATAGGGGGTAACGTGGCCGCCCATTGGGTGCTCCCATAATAAAATGGCCACACTTTCGGGTTGTTATGGCAAAAGGCTTGTGGCCAGTGCCTGCCCATTAGAAAAAAAAATAGTCCAACATTGTATGGGGGTCGGTTTTCATCACATTCACAACAATGGGTAGATAAATTAAACAAAATGTTTACTAATCTTAATTAGATTATACTTATGATATGATAATTATTTTAATTACAATTTTTAGTTACATAAATTTATGAATGAATCATGAATATAATGCTAGCATAAACTAAAGGTTCCCAAGTGTCAGATTTTGTGGGTGCACCCTGCCCCCCCCCCACACACACACACACACCTGGGTGCACCAATATTCCGGACATCTGATTTTTATGTATTAAGACAAAAGATTTTACTTTCTTTGAAAATTGCTGCCTTGACAAAAAGAAAAAAATACTTTTTGAAAAATTGTAGCTCGAAAAAAGGTTTTCTTAAAACATAATACTATTAAGTTATTTGCTAAATTACTTATACATAGCTCCTGGCTTGTAATTGTTTGTAAAAAAAAAAAAATTGGTACGTAGTATAATGCTAATGTCAATACTTTAAAATACAGCCCAATAATCAAACAAATTTAAGCACCAGTATAACCGATTTGAAATTGTCCACTTAAAAAATATATATGCAATAATCAGCTTTACTGATAACAATATTTTTCTTTTTATCTTTTTTCAGGGAGAGGGGACATTATATATAATATGTAACAGTGGCGGCTCGTGATGAAAAAAATAGGTGAAGAGCTTGATACCAAAACATTATGAAAAACACCTGATACAGCTATTATGCATGGTAATTAGGCGGGAGCATAGCCTTTCTGAGGAAAAAATTTAATCTTTCAGCGATCCTATAAAATGTCGACCGACCAGTGGCCTATCGCATAGCGCTTTGAAGACGGAAGGTGCCTGCTTCGAAACCAGGTCACGTCCGCCGACCTAATCGTTCGGAGTTTTCCGTGGTTTCCTCCGAAACTTAGCGTAAATACGGGTTAGGACCCGTAGAAAGACCCCCCCATGAAGGGCATCCCACTCGTAGGTCTAGATCTCCTGTGTACATAATTGGCCTTAATCGCACAACAACAACAACAACAACTTTTTAAATGTCCTTTGGAAATGATGTGCACCCCCCTCTCTCCATAATGTTCAAGATCGCGTTACATTTAAAATGTCTGAAAATCTGTCTTTGCTCCATACAGAATGCTTATTACTAAAGAGTAAGCAAGGCCAATAAAATAACTTTTGTAAAATATAGGAGAACTGCACAGCAAAACCAGCTATGTTTGAAACGAACAGTCAGGGGCATAGCGTCATAAGCACACACTCCCCCCCCCCCCCCCCATGAGAAATTTTTGCCATACAAAAGGCATATTCTTTACTACATTATCACACACACGTATATATGTATATATATATATATATATATATAGTTGTAGCAGTCGTAACCCCCCCCCCCCCCCACCCATGAAAAATTTCTGGCTACGCCCCTGCGAACAGTGTAAGATTTACCACTCTTTTCGAGGTATGTCTTTTGAAGAGGCATTAATTCCTAATGCCTCCATTGGTCGACCACGAGAAAGAAAACATCTTTTATCTATCTTCATCATTCCACCGAATAAACGGTATTTGTAATATATTACAGACTATACCATTTACAGCAAACATAATGAAGGTGAATAAACAGAAAAGAAACTAACTATTATTATCATTAAAATTAACACAAGAAGAAATTCTAAAATTTTCAAAAGCCAGCAGTAAATATCTCGTGTCAAAATCTCAAAGAAATAACGTGGTTTCCTTTTCCTACACAAATTTGTTCTTGGAAATGCACTCTGCTGCGTTTTCTCACACTTGAAGAGACTGACCATTTTCTGAGGGATCTCTTCACCTGACCTTCAGGGAAAGCTGTAAACCTGAATGAAGCGACTGCGGTTACCATGGCAACCCAACTATCAACTGCAGTGGAAGAGAAAATTTTTCATTAGCACTTCACAACTCACTTTGACTAGACTGTTTGTCAAAACCCGCGTACCACGTGACTCTAACAATCGACCAATCGTGGCACAAGTCACTGAAACCCTCTCTTACAAGCGTCTAGATATTGGAAAGTATCCTGCTTCTCATCTTTTCCCTTCCCAGTGCGCATTCTGTGTCGCGCATGATGTCAAAGGTGGGTGGGAACAGAAGAGGTTAGAGGGGAAACTTCTCGCTCCTTCTGCATTTCGCTTTGCTAGCTGTTGCTACTTGTTTCTCGCACCTCGTTGCTCTGTTCCCGTGCCACATCAACGCACTGATAAAAAAATAAGATCACTCATTTTGCACACTTCTCTTTTCTAACCTACAAGATTTGTATGTGTACTTAGCTGTCAATTTGCAGAGGAGTGACTGGATTTGAAAGCCAGTTCAATATGGCATTTGTTTACATTATCTCCCCCCCCCCTCAAAAAAAAAAAAAAAAGCAAGAAAATATTTTGGCCAGGAAACTGGAACTGGTCGCTTATAGAGGTTTGTGTGGTCTAGAGGACCTTTTAAAATTACATAGATAGGCTAAAAATCTGCACCACTCATACAATTTTCATTGTAACTGGTTGTTTTAAACTATTGCACCATACTAAAGTGTTTTAATGATAAGCAATTACTTTTTATGCAATACATTTTACAAGGGGGCCTTGTATTTTTTTTTAATAAAAAATCAACTTTTAAGAGTTGACCTATAAATAAAAAGACCCAGTGAGAATCCATTTTCAACATAAGTGAAAAGAAACACTCCCAAAGAAAATAAAACTTTCAATTTCTTGTTTTTTAAAGTAAGCTAATCACTTAAAAACAAGAATACGTATAATAAGTGTCACAACTAAAGTTTAGTTCACACAGTACAAACCTTAATTTTTGGCAAATGAGGCATGGCTGGGGGGGGGGGCATGTGCCCCATTTGACCTCCCCTAGATGCATGCCCATTATAATAGCAAAATATAAAATTCATTATTTTTTGAAAAAAGATTTGAATTAGATTGTAAAAAATTTTCATTTTAAGTATTTTATTTTAATTCTATTTCGATGCATATATAAGCCCTTACATAGTATATTATTGTGTCCACATTAGTTTGGATCATTAATATCAAGTATAAAATTTACATAAGCTAAAGATTAAATATTATCATAGCATAACTACCGTAATTTATGGAAGAAACGCCGCGGCGTTTATGAGTTTAAAAGTTAAAAAATAGTAAGTGCGGCGTTTACAATATTTTTAATTTTTTTTAGCCGATCTTCAACGAAAAATCAAAACATTCGTTTCGTGATAATTTTCTCAAAAGATGGCGCCACCACCGACACGTACTCTTTAGCGTGCACAGATCACAGCGTAGCGAATCAGAATGCGAACCTACCCCCATAGAAAAGAGGTTTGATCTTTGATCCAGTTTTGGAGAAAGTCAGAGCACCCTAAGATGGGTCCATGTCCCATGCTCTGAAGTGGATGGCTTCATACATCCAACCGATGTCTCCTCAATTAAGTAAAAAGAAAAAAAAATAGAAGTAAATCTTTTACATCTACATTTTAGAACTATAATTAAATTTTAATGAAGTTTTGAATATATATTTTGAAGGGTTAAAGTTCTGTAAAATACCGCAAAAGTGCACTACCCTCTATTAAATGCACACATTTTTCACATGAACCTCTATTGTTCTTAAAATACTGAATTTCAATCAAAATTAGTCAATGTTGCGCACGGTGCGAGTTTAACCCTTCCCCCTCCCCCCCCCCTAAAAAAATAAATAAATAAAGTTAATCTGAAAGATTTTTTTTTTTTTCGCCGTGCGGCTTTGCACCCTGTGCACTGTATGGAATAAACACTGCCAACTAATTGGTATGCTCAAGAAATGCTGAGTGCTTTTAAAATAAATCCCAATGTTATAAATATAAAAAATAATAAATAAATACCATCAAGAGTTGTTACACAACATTCAGTTTAAAGCAACAATTTGCTGAAGCAAGCTCATTACGTAATCAACAGCTGGCCATCCGCGGGGGGGGGGGGGAAATGTTTACTTTTAACTGGAGACTCTTCTCACACATCGATTGCTGTTTTCATTTTAATGGCGCCTGGTAGTCTATCCGAACTTTGTGCGGATGCAAGAAGGTTTTTAGAAGTTATTTTTTTATTTCTATAAATTTGCCTTTGTGAATATAAACATTGATATCTGATTATTTGAAAATAGAAATCGTAAGCTTCGTAAAATAGTGGCAAATACTTTAAAACATTCTATGGGAAGGGGGAGAAAAAAAGGAGATTTTTTTACCGTTTATCCAATTTCTCCCGAAATATATCCGATCAACTTAATAGCTTTTTTAATAAATTAGGTCTAATAAGTAATGCAACATATTTTTATTTATTTATTTTTTGTTAATTAAGAAATTATTTTAGAAAACATTGAATTTTATCTGGCATTGACTTCTGACCACGATCACCCCCCCCCCCCCCACACACACACACACACACCAACGATCGCGGCTGCGGCGTTTCTTCCATAAATTACGGTAACTATGGAGCAGGAAGGGGGGGGGGCAACTGCCCTTTCAAAAAAATTCCGATATGACCCATTTGAAAATATTTTCAGCAATAGGAAACAGTTTACCCTTAAAAAGTCCTCCAGTTGAGGCAGATATCCCTCGTGTAAGTTTACCATAACCCAGCAGAACAATGTTCAAAATTAATTTAAATTGAAAACATTTAGCAGAAACACAACAAAGTCAATGCATTTACACACTCACACGCTTTTTTATTATTGTCAAATGAACACATCAATCAAACTAACTCCCATATTACTGCAATTATTGAGCTAAGGGCACTAATTCATGCACCTTAAATATGATTCTTTTAAAGGTGTAAAAAAGAGAAAAAAAAAAAAAAATCCTTTTTCTTTTACCTTTCAAAAAAGATTTGTGCTTTTTGAACAACCCAAATTAAGTATAAGATTTATAAATCAAATCTAGTTTAATATATATTTTATTCAGAACTTTTTGTAATCAACAGTAAATTTTACAAAATTTTAAAGAATTGTGTATGAATAATTTTTTAAAAATGATTTCAATTATTAGCATATTTTTTTATTGTTCTGAATCTTGCTCACAGCAAACTTCCTGAAAGCATTAAAATTTTTATTTTATTTTAATGATCAAATTTATTACAGTAAATTCATCAAGCATAACTGAAACAAATTTCCGATATCTATGCGAATATCACGCTAAACTGTCAGAGAAAGCCAATAACACTATTTTCAGAGACCGTAAGGCAAATTACAGCTATCCTAAAACATTATTTATTTCACAATAAAGTGAGGTAACTTAAAAATTTTTTAAACAAACATTTGTTTGAATACGATGTCAATATAAACATAATCAACCCCAAATGTTCACGAAGTGTGTGTGTGTGTGCTTTGGTGTGTTGCTCAAGCTGCTCTTGTCCACCCACATTCGACATCGTGCGCGACACAGAATGCGTACTGGAAAGGGAAGAGATGAGAAGCAGGATACTTTCCAATATCTAGACGCTTGTCCCTCTTTTTGGCACTGACAAGGGAAGGGGGTTTGGCTTCACTGCTAGTAAGAACATGTTTTAGCACATAGTCTTACGGCAATTGGGCTTTCATCGGAATTTTAAGTATATTCTAACAGAATAAATTTGAAAAAGGATCATTGCTTGCTTACGTTAAACAATTTTTTGTTACTTACAATACTTGGTGAAGAGGCACTTCACCTACTTCACCTGAAAAGCCGCCACTGATATGTAAGCGATACAAAAGCTTGCAAAATTGATAAGTATAGAGTTTTCTTTTTAAACACAAAAATTTGCAAAAGCAGATATTTTTGATTCAAAAGTCTGCAAAACTGATACAAAAATAGTTTTGTGATACGCAAGTCTGTATAATTGATACAAAATTAGGTTTTTTCTGATACGAAAGGCTTCAGTTTTGCAGGCTTCTGATACGAAAGCCTGCAAAACTGATACAAAAGTCGATTTTTTCTGATATGAAAGGCCTAAACCGCTGTAGCATCACTGCATTTTTCTATTGATGGAATTAATATTTGGTTTTAATATAAACACGGTTTTTTTTAATTCAAACAATACAAATAACTTCAATCTTGGTTAAATGACACATTTTAGGCTTGATACTTGCATCAGAAAATCAAATTTTCTGCAGTGTACATGAATTCAAGTGCATTCTAGAAAAGATGTTCTAATAAGTTTTTCATTAGATTAGGACATCTTTTCTAGAATGCACTTGAATTCACGTACACTGCAGAAAAATTGATTTTCTGATGCAAGCATCAAGCTTAAAGTGTCATTTAACCAAGATTGAAGTTACTTGCATTATTTGCTTCAACTTATCTAATTTCAATCATTATCTATTAATCAATTCAAACGTGTCTAATTTTTTAAAATGATCTCTGGACCCATTAATGGCCAAGTGGCTAAAATCACTAAACATTGGGAGATAGTTGAATTGGATGCCCATGGTTCTGGACTCGCAGCCTTAGTTTTAACAAACTGGAGTTTTGGGCATTTTCTCCAGATTAAGCGCGAATATACTTTAGATCCCCTTAAAAAGTCCTTTGCCCAAGGCACCCCACCCCAAGCAGATACCCAGTGTGCAGGTTTGTCTTAAATACACACTATATTACGCTAGAATGAAGTTGGCTTGATGGAACAAAGGGGACTTGTTTACTGGCACTTAAATCACTAAAATGAAACATGAAAATCATAACAAGACTATGTTCATGATATGGTAAAACTTATAATAAACTGTCGGCAGAAGTGGTAATTTATACACTGAACACTTAACAGATTGGTGGTTAAAGCTTAAATTTGCCAACTGGCAATTGACGATTTTGCCAACAAAAGTACTTTTTCATAAAGTTGAGGGGGTGTGACACCCCTTATGGAACCGAGCCTGGAGGAGGGTACCGTAATTTCGGGTAGGTAAGCCGCCCTGCCATACACGCTGCACGCATGATAATTAACTTCAAAAATTCAAAAGTTCATCGTATATGCCGCAGAAAGGCATTCCCAAAAATGGCTGTAAGTACTCATTCGTCCCTTTGCATACTGATGTAATAATTGCTGATAGCATTTTTAACAAAACTTTAAAAAATAAAAGAACTGAACAAGCATCTTACCTTGAATTTGCCAAAAACGTAGTATGCCGATTTCTAATTGCCATAATTATAACAATAAGAACCTTGAACTTGTCGAACACATGGTGTGCCGACTTGTAATTAAAGAGAAACAACACTAATATACCGCAATTACAATAACGAACAAACAAAGCAACAACTTATCTTGAACTTGCCAAAAACGCAGTGCGCCGAATTCTAATTGTGCCATTTTCATGTGTAAAACTTTGTTTATTACCATAAACTACCATATTAAAAAGAATAAGTAAACTAAATAATGAAACAGAATTGCATGCTAAAATTATTTCATTTAATCAAAATCAGATTCATCAGTATCCGAAATCTTGTAATATATTTCTACTCACGCCTGTCGACTTTACCATTCAAAGTTTATTTAACTTACCATAAATGTGGCTTAGGACCCTATAGAAAGACCTCCATGGAAGGCACTCCACCCATTGGCCTAGAAGCCTAGTGCAGCTAATTAGCAGAAAATCACACACACAAACGCGATCGTCACCCTAGCCGTTTGGAGTTTTCCATGGTCCTTCTTTGCGCAGTATTTCAGAGAAAACCACGGAAAACTCTGAACAGCTAGGTTGACGGGCGTGATCTGCAGTCGAACCAAGCACCTATCGCCTTCCCACCTATGGATGAGAACACTGGTCGGGCCTACGTTTTTTTTGGGAGGGAAAAAGCAAACAGACCCAGGTTTCCCATGAGAATATAAAATTGGGTGAGATTTCTCACCCATCCAAAAATTTTGAGTGAGACTTCTGAAAGTAAAGTGAGAACATAATAATTTTTTTAACATCATTTTATTTATGTATATTACAATTTCAATAATGCTGATTTTTTCGTTCATTAAAAATTTTAGCTGCTTGATCGTATGGAAAACTTTTTACATTGATATTTCCATAAGTTATTCTAATCAGATTGCTTGAAAGTCTATTTCAAAATTTGTTTTTAATTCAATTTTGTGTGCCGAAAGATCTTTCGACAGATGCCGAGCTTATTGGAATTGTGAGATAAATTTCCAGCATTTTTGCAGTGTTCAAATAGATCTCGGCATATGAATTCAGCAAAATCTCAGCAATTTTACAGAATGTTTTATAACTGTTTTTTAACAGAATACAAACATCTTCATACTCTTGTTGAAGCTGGTCCTCATGTAAATTCTCTGAAACGTAGACCCAACCTGTAGTTTCTCTTTCGTTTCCAAAGAATTCAGTGCTTCCATCAATCCTGGATCATAAACTTAAAAGCAGTCTATAATTGATAGTATTTCTTTTGGAAATCAGGTGTTAATTCCTTCAACAACAGAATTTATTAAATTTCTTTTAATTTGGGTTAAGCTTTCTAGATTACTTGCTGCAATAATTCTTCCCTTAATGATTTCTTAGTATGAAGCCTCCCTTTTTCATCAAGCACTGTTAATTCATCATCGCTATCAATAGACTCTTTTTTTTTGGAGGGGGGGGGGGGGGGGCTTCTTAAAAGAGTAATTAACTCTTACTGCGAACTACAATTAAACTTGGAATGGAAGGATGATGCAAATTTCAAACTACCAGAAGATATCAATAATTTCATGAATCATAGTTGTATAAAAAAACAAATGGATGAAATGCTCTCAAAACTCATATGACACATTACAAAAACAAAACATTTTATATAGGGATGCACCGAATACCATATTTTGTCGAATACCGAATATTCGGTTAAAATTCTAACCGAATATTGGACCGAATACCAAATACTTGGTTAAAATTTATTAAACCGTTATTAAACTTTGATTGCAACGATTGTTTTAATAAGTTTTTTCTTAAACAATATTTCATATGGTGAAAAACCTCAAAAATTAAAATGCTGCAAAATTTAATATCCAACTGTGTTTCCTTAATATATTAATAACTTTTTTAAATATTAGTAAATTGCTGGTAATTTTTTACCTGCATATTTCATTAAAAAAATTAGGCGTTAATTCACTTTACATATTTATGAACACTTAATGTCATAAGATTTAAGAAAAATTAAAAAGCAACAGCATTCAAATTTAACATCTGAGTGTTTTCTCTTACATTAAAACTAATTTCATTGCGATATTAGTTTTTTGTGTGATTGTGGAACGCTTTGTTAGGGCTATCTGCCAAGAATGGGGGTGCCTTGGTAGGAGGACTTTCTAAAGGTTTCTAACACTTATTCACATGTGATATTAGTAAGTAACAATTTGAACCAATTTAGTACTATACTATATCTTTCATTCATGATATAAAAAATATGTATTTGCTTACCAATTAGTGAATACTTAAATTTGTTTACTATTCGGCTGCCGAATATTTAAGTATTCAGCCGAACCGAGTATTCGGTGCATCCCTAATTTTATAGCTGCAGAGCAACTCTGAGCATTAATATTTTATTCCCTCCTCTTTGCATTCTGATGATGATTCAACCACATTATCTCTGAACAGAACCTCAAGAGAGGAGAGGGAGGGTGGTGAGCAAAAAACATCTGTTTTTTTTTTTTTTTTTCTTTCTTTCTTTGAGACAGTGTTATTATTTTATGTTTCATTACATTCCAGATCTCTCTGGGAGCTCCTGACGGAAATATAAAAGACACAACTATTCTTACCAAGTTTACAGCTAGAGATTTCGTCATGCTTTATATATATATATATATAATAAATAAATATTTATTTATTAAATTAACCGCTCAAAATGATTATTGAAGAGTATTTATTTAGGAAGTTAATTACACTGAACCACGTGGATTCGAACGACTTATTAAAAATAATTATTGTGTCAAGAAGGAGTTCCATGCTTGATACGTGTGCAGTGCAAATAATTCTAAAGAATTGGGGGAAAGGAGGGGATCGGATGCTTCTTTCTTTGCGGCAACTCATCGGAGTATTTTTTCCTCTCCGGGTGTTACCGACCTCTTCCCGATTTCGATAGTAGCAGAGTGAAAATAAAAGCAAAACAAATTTTTGTATTTGTAAACTGACATTTTTAAGCAGCGCTCGAGAATCTCGCGCAGACGGCAAATATTTTGCAGCGCGAGAATACCTCGAGCTGTAATATTTTTTGCGCAATATTTAAGAAATTAATGTCAGATTCTCGCGCTCTAGCGGAAACTCTGGGTCTGAGCTTCGTGTGTGATTTTTTTTTCGACTTTCATAATACGGAAAGAAATCGTTCCACAATTTGTAGAGAGATTTGTTTAGACCAGGAATATTGAATAAATATTCATGTAAAATATTTTGGTACAAATTAATAGTCACGTACACTAAGTTACAATGCCACAAAATACTGTTTATTTTATTTATTTATTTTTGCGCTAGTGACAGTCTGAAATATTTTTCCTATTTTCATCCCTAGGTCTGCAAGTATAAAAGGTTGGGAAACGTTAATAAAGAGTATTGACGAACCTAGCAACTATCCTAGTTACCCGTTCTGAAGAACATAAATGCAGGGATGTTAACTTAAACATTCGGTTTGGGAGCACCCTGGGAGCAGAAAAAATTTCATTTGGGAGCACCTCGGGAGCAGAAAAATTCCATTTGGGAGCACAAAAAATTTAGCTTCCGTGAGGAAAACTAAGATTTGGGATCAGAATTAACATGATTTTGGAGCATAAAATTGAAGATTTCTTTACTGTGTTGACTCTAGAAAAAAAGGCCGCCTGGGGGGAAATTTCAAAAAGGGCACTTTGGGGTTCCACGAGAATGTACAGGTAGATAACATATCTAGAAAGTGGTTTGAAACCATCTGATCCCCAAAAATTTAACTTGTAGAGTTGTAATATGTGTTCTGACTTACAATGCATAATTAAATTTTTTCCAGTTTGTCTTTAGTTTCCCCCCCCCTTCTTTTGGAGAAAAATCCTGTAGAAGTAAGTGAAATAGGAAAAATGATTTGTTAATAATATTTTGCTCTAAACATGACATAAATATGTGAATTAAATCTGTACATAACTAGAAGTTTTTGATTTAAATAAAAAGAAGTTTTAATCTAAGTAATTTTGAATTTTCTGCTTAATTTTTTCCCCCTCAAAATTACGTGACGTAGATGTTTATTATTTATAAGAATAGTACATTTATTGAGGAAGGTTTCAGAAATTTTTAGCCAGACATGATTTGTTAGGCAGTAGGGGAAGGCAGAGGGACTGTTAATTTTTTCTCAATTTTATCACACTATCACTACCGGACCACAATTACTGGATCACATTCATATATGACATTTCACCTATATTGGTACAAACTTTTAAACAGAAAAGGACTGTCAGTGTAAGTGGATTAGGATAGATGTGTTTAGCATGTAATAAAAATAATAAAATTTCTGCAGTGCAGGATGTACAAAATTTAATAATATAACTCATAATTTTATTTAAATTCTTTTGTTCGCAATAATTATTGAATGATTACCAAGTAAAGATTTTTAAAGTTACTGAATATATACCTTTATTACTATTAGACATTATTTGGAATTGCATCAAACAATTCAACTCATCCATCAATTGATAACTATAGAAATTGGGAAATTTGAATTCAGAAGGTATGGAATACAGTTTAACATATTTTAAATAATTTATTTTTCATAAAGCTTTATTTTTAATTTTTTGTAACATACTTAAAAAAGTCTCTTTAAAAATTTTCTTTCTTAAACCTTGCTTTAATCTTTTGAAAATGAAAAAAGCATTAATATTTTAACTATCAAATGTTTTTAATCAGCTTAAAATAATAAAAATAATTAACATCCTTTTGCCAGAAGCACTCAAACAAATTATATATTAAAAAACCTTCTAGAATTATTTCGATTTTTTTAAAAGTTTTTAAAAACTGAAAATAAGCTTAAATTGATGACATTTTGTTTTATGAATAACCTATCTGTTAACTGATGACACCGTTTGCTTTCTTAAGACATCCTTTCCCAGAACTAGTTATCTTTTGCTTTTAATATTTTTTCTTCATTCATTAAAATGTTGAGAATTTAAAAAAAAAAAAATACAGAAAATATATAATACGAATATTTAGAATACTAAATCTTGTCAATAGCCTGATATACTCTGCAGTTACTCTAATTTTATATAATTAAAACTGTGGCGTAATAAGAGGGGGGGGCGGCAAGATAAAAAAAAAAAAGGATGGTGGCCGGCAGGACACTTAATAATAATATGGTGGAAAACTAAAGGGCCAAAATAGGGCCAGAATGCTGAAACTTAGAATGAATGGGGCAGCAAACTGAAGGACCGCACCGGGTGCCAATAACCCTAGCGCTACACTGCTAAAGCAAAAGATCATTATTATGCTCCTTTTTTGGCAAAAGTATAATGTCTTTCAATTGTTTTATTTGCAAAACGTCGCAAATCGCACGTTTTTTAGATCGATTTGAGTGGATAAAGCCACTGAACATAGTAGACGCCGGAAGCGTTGAAGTGCGGCCGCGCGACTGTCGGTCTGGAGTTTTTGTCGGTTTCATCAAATGTAACGTCAATACACGTTAGAACTCTTTAAAAAGTCATCCAACCAAGGCACCCCCCTTAGGAGATATCCCTTGTCTAGGCTTGCCATAGCAAACAACAAATCACGCAAAATTTTCGAATAGCAAAACATTGTTTTGCTATGGCATACTTTCTGTATCATCCTTAATTATGTATGGTTAGTAAATAGCTGTAAGCCGATTAAAAAGAGGAAATCGTTTAGATGGAAATTTAAAAAAAAAAACTTGCTAGTGCACAAAACTATTAAAAACATAAAGAGCAATAACTATATACAGCTAGCGACGAACTCTGGAATAATGATTGTTTGATAATTCGCAACTATTTATTTATCAAACGTAGCTACCGATATTTGAGGATTGACAGATGGAATCGCAAATTTTTAGATAACTTAAAAAAATTGATTTTCCCAACCGTATTTTCTTCCCCCAACTCCTGTGAAATACTCAGGTAGTCCCGCCCTGCCGATTGGGCTTCTCATTGAGTCAGCAAAAACAAAACATACTAGAGAGGCCCCTTTTCGGTTTACTCGGCTCGCGCAAAAGCAAAGACAATGAAAAAGGCAGTAACAGTATTTCGATCTGAAAGAATAGAATATTTTAAAAAGGCATTTGTGGGAAAGATCCGATTTTATAGACGGTTTTCGTGAAAGGGCCGCTTTCAATCGAACCTATTTTTATGATATTGTACTCAATCGTATTTCTGTGAAGGAACCGTTTTAATTAACGTATTTTTGTGATTAGCCGCAAATGGTATGTAAGAAATAAAAAGTAGTGATTGCTGACTAATAATAATAAAAATGTAAAAGCAGGAGGGCTTCGGATTATTTAAAATCATAATTTTTTGAATAAAGATGAGAAATAGGGCCGCCGGGCACTAAAAAGACGATAAAAGGGCCACCGGGCACTGCGCCCTACAAAATCAATCTAGAGTCAACACTTACAATAAATGCAGATAAGAAAAACAAAGTTTGCAAGCGTGGCAAAAAAATTAACAAAGAGTCAAAATGACGTATTCGGCGCAGCTCGGCGCAAAAATCGGCTAAAAGCGCAGTTCGGCACAAGATTTGCGTTTCGGAGCAGCTCGGCGCAGAATTAATATCCCTGTAAATGTGTGATAATGTATTTCAGTATGAGAAACGCAATTTTGAACAGCAAGAAACGATATTAAATTAAAAGTTTTTAAGGAAATGCAATGGACTGACTTTGGTTACATCACTTAATATAATAATTCAACAAGTGCGAACGATAAAAATGAGCACAGCAACAAATAAGCACAAAGCAGTGCCACGTGATCGGATAAAACTCAGATTGTTTGGATTAGCAAGAACGGGGAAATGTTTATATCGGACCATTCTTCGCTGATCAAAAGATAAACATTGTATTAAATTCTGAATTAAATGTTTTGCTGGTGCATAATAACATACGATATAATGATAGGAAGAAAAAAAAATCCTTCAGATACGCTGCAGAAGTTAAATTTCATCTTTTAAACACACATAAGCCGCTGCTTATCTACCCGAAATTATGGTATATATAACACTTGTAATAATTTCGAGTTTTAATGTTGCTTTGTGATGCATCATAGGGTTAAATACTAGAATCCGTTTAGGATGGAGGAGTGAAGTGCCCTACATCCCCTGCCTCCCTTATGGGAGTAGGTTTGTATTATTTTATGCTTCATTATATTATGGTCGATTTTTTTTATAATGGACCAAAATAAGTATTGATATTTCCAAAAATCAAATTACAGCAAAGTTATTTCTAGGATCCCCCATGAATACAAATGCTTGAGTTTATTTTCAAAATAAGTTATCTATTTGGAATATTTTAGAAGAAAATCAGGAAGGGGATATCAATTGGGTGACATTTAAAAAGAGTTGTTCACAAAAATATTAAACAAAAAATTATACACTTAAACTACTCAGCCTTTCAAAAATTATTTTTAATAAGAAAAAAATCCAAAAACATTATTTATGACTGTATTTTTGAGCTAGAAGGCAGGAGAAAATGTTTTGTTGGACGGCATATCAACGGGATGACGTCGGCCTGTTGAGAATCCACCGATTGATATTTAGTAAACATAGAAGTTTTTCAAAACAATTTATTTGAATTTGAACAAAGATATTAGATTAAAAATGATGCATTTAAGAATAACTTTCAAAAGAATCATTAGAGGGGAGGCAAATTGTCCGCACAACGCCATAATGTCACTTTACTGAATGTCGTCTGACTGACAAATAGTAAATATAAAACAATTTACTTTTCATATTTCGAACAGACTCAGGTTTTGGACGACAATAAGCTCAAATTATTGTGCTTAAACAAAAAATCAGTCTAATTACTTACAAAAACAAATTGTAATTAATTAATAGCCATCATCATATGAACAGGGATAAAATTAACAAGTCTGATATTTTCAGCCTAATACATGATAACATTTAAAAAAGAACACTGTTAAAATTTTTCAGAATTTTGAAAGTGTAAATAAAGAGGCAATATTTGATCAAGCCATATAAAAATCACTCTCTTGTCCAAAAACACATCATCAGACTGACGATTTATGGTTTCTGATTTTAAAAACTGCTACAAAAAAAGATTGATGAGTTATTTTCTTCCAGAAAATGAAATATAGTGCTAAATTTTAATTTTTAAATGCAATTTTGTGCCTCTAAAGTAAAATAAAACATGAAAAATACTCTGTCATTTCTCCAGTCATAAAAAATCAATCCATTACTATTTTTTGTCAGATTTTCTTTATGTCATAGCAAAATATTCATTCTTAGTCCAAACTTAAGTGAAAATTTGTATCTATACTGTATTATTTTAGCCTTGCCTTGAAAAGTAACATTTTTGTGAACTTTGTCAAATTATATAGCAATGCATTATTTTCTTTTAAAAGGTTTAAATTTGATTTCTGTTAACTTTGTTTAATTTCTACGAATTTGTATGTTCAAGCAATACTGGTGTTTATTTTTTTCTCCAAACATTTATTTTAGGAATATCTAATAAAACAAAATGTAGCTGAAAAGGAGCTTTCTCTTTCCAATTAGCCCATTGTATTCTCAAGTCAAAACCCAGTTTGTAGGAAGGGCATTTTTGCTTTTTTAAGTAGTTTTATTTTCCAGCAGAAAATGACCAATGAAAGCGAAAATGAAGTATCCTTTCCCAATTACACATCACTACCTCTACTGATGGAGGCAAGGCATGCTTTTCTAGTTGAATTTTTTCTATTATTTTGATAATAGACTTAAGCCTGCTAAACACAGAGGGGTCACCGACAGAATAGTACAAAAATAATAATAATAATAATTTAGCAAACAGAATGAATTGTCTTGAATTTATTCTGAAAGCAACAAGTGTTCTGTTAAATTGTTACTATATAAAGTGATTTGAAAACATAATAAGCATATTCTTTGATAAACAAGAAAAAAAATATTATAAAATGATCTACATAACATTAACAAACATTTTTATCTTTATGTAACAAATGTGTCATTGTGTTCTTCTAAAGCAGACTCTTTTTCAGTTTTAGAGGTTTCATTTTTTATGTTTGTAGTCATACACTCATCAAAATTCTTATTTAACAAATCATCCTGAGTTTCTATGCTTTCACAAGAAATATCACTAGGAGGGGGTAGTTCTGAAGTCTTAATTTTTTCTGCATCTGCTTTTTCATCAAGAGGAGAATTAGTGAGTGGTACATTTACATTATCGTCACATATTTTTGTTTCTTTTTCAAAGATGGTTACATGTTTACTATCATTAAACACTTCACTAGGTGAGGTGAGGTCAATATTTGGGGATGAAAAACTGTCATTTGGCTTGAAATTCATAACCAAGCCAACATCGCATTCCGCTTCTTCATCATCTTTGCACGGCAAGACTATTTCGAGGGGCTCTATGATGGCTTTGGCATTCAACTTACATAAATGTTCAAACTTCTTGAACTCCATGGAAGTGATGCCCCAAACTTGTGAAATATCCTCTGGTGAGAAGATAACAGTCAAGCACTTGTTAAAGTGAGGTATTAATTCCGAAGACAATAAATAACAAAATCGTGTAAAGTGTTCAATTTCCTGCTCGTTGCTCGAGAGTTTTCTTTGGTAGTATATATCTAACAAAATTCGGATGAGCCTTTTCAATGATTCTGTCAGTATCCTGATGATATCTGTAGATAAGGAAAAAGAGCAACAAATTTTTAAATCGTTTAGTGCGCTCAACACATCATTGCAATACTGTGCAAGAGGATGAAAGTCCAGAAGGCAATTTGGTGGCTGCAAAGAATCTTCTGACAAACCAGGCACTAGCATTGAAGTGTTGGTGTATGAAGAAAAGGCATACACTTTAATCATTTTCTCGAACTTTTGAGTCAATAGCTCTACATCTGATTGAAATCGATAAAATACGGCCCTTTGAAAAATGGGGATTAATAGAGGCCGGAAATCAATGTTGACTCTGCTGAAGGACAATCCGAAGTACATGCACTGAGCAAATACAGAATCTATCCTTCCTCCTAAATTCAAACAGATGTCATTTTCTAAGGTATTCAAGAACCACGAAATCTTCATAGTCATCCAACTATGAAACACTGCACAGTTACTTTTAGAGGTATCATGCACCAACAGCATGGGATCGTCATCAGAAAATATTGCACGATACTGGGTTATGATATCAAATAAATGAATTCTGCTGTTTTCAATTACTTTGATTACATGCTGATATGGATCAGTACTATCAATCTCATTTATAACTTTTTTAAACCACGTATCTCTCGCTTGTAAAAACTTTACACGTAATTCTGTTTCATTGAAGACATCCATTCTCCGAAGATAACCAACAATTTTCAAGCACTCTGGCAGCTGAATATTTGTCTGGAGTTTAGCGAGTAACTGGGCCAGCATAGTATTAGCTGCAGACTGTATGTCATCAATTATATTTCTAATAAGAGGTATATCAGCATGCTTTCTTTCTAACCTCTTAACATATGCTGATAATTCTAAAGCTTCATCATAGTAGCCTGCTTTAACATAATTATCCATTAACTGCGGCATTTCCAAAAACTCCAGTAACTGCTGATGCTTTCCGAGTGTTGAAGAAGCTTGCTTCCATCTCGTGTTAATTTGTTGAGCTTCTTTACTAAATTCATTACATTTCTGTTTAAACACAGGTAACTTATTGACAAGTGAATCCAGCCTAGACTCAATAATATTAAAATCTTGAAAAATTTTCTGTGAACATTCAGCAGCTTGAATAAAAGTTTTGTAGTTATGGAAAGCAAGATCTTGAGTTTGTTCTAATACTGATACCTTCTCTTCAGCTAAGCGTTCTGGTTCTTGAACCAACCGGTGCAGTCCGAGAGCTCCTAATTCTGAAAGATAAACTAATACATCAGGATTGTCTTTCCATAGTTCTTGCAATGAATCGGATAAAACATGTAAAACTTCTTCATAATCAATAATATTATTACGATCTTCAGACATAATTAAAATTTAAAATAAATATGTATAATATTGCACAAAAATTAAATGATCTAATCAATTTGCAGCATCGTCTACGGATGTTTACAAGTTATTAATACACGTCAGTCAATCCATGGACAAGTACAGGCTCTCCGAAAAGCTCCGTTTTTGCGTAAGCGCAAAGTTTTGCTTCTTCGCCGATTTGGCGCTGTTACCTGACCATATCACTGTTACCAATGGACATTTTGCACGTGCGTGATGTCACCTGGCGGTATTTGATACGTCACGTGCGCGATCTTATGGTCATGACTAGTTTCGGTTTCAACTTGTTTGGACTAGTGGTGTGTCGTTCCGACCGGAACGGATCCATCTCTAAAAATGGACCGGATCCGGATCCGCTCCTTTCGGTTATTTGGATCCGGACCCGTTCGTTTCCTTCATCTGGCTCCGAAATCAGTCATTTGGGTCCGGACACGGTCCTTTCGTTCATCTGGTTTCGAAGTCAGTCATTTCTGTCCGGATCCATTCATTTCGGTCATTTGGATCCGGACCCGTTCGTTTCGTTCATCTGGCTCCGAAATCAGTCATTTGGGTCCGGACCCGGTCCTTTCGTTCATCTCGTTCCGAAGTGGGTCCGAATCTGTCCGGTTCCGAAGTCGGTCCGAATCTGACCGGTTCCGGAACCGTTTCCCTCTTGCTGAAATCAGTAAGCTGAGGATGAAGCATGCTTCGCCATTCGAGTAAAGAAAGGCGTTCGGAAAATTACAGGGAGTGGGGTGGATATAAAGAGGCACCTGGAGTTTCATGCCGGGGGCGGTTGACATTCCAAACGATAAAAGAGATCGATGGTGATTCATTGAGTGAGATGAGATAAGAACTTTTAGAAGGAAACTGGGGATAAATTGCTTTTGAGAATGTCGACATTGGATGTAGGTACTGGAGAAGCGATGCGATATCTCTTTATTTATTGATTTGTGAGTCGAATTCAATGTTGTTACGGGAGGTTATTTTATCATTTTACTTAATAGGGATGGAGTTTTTAATAGTTGGAGTAAAGTTCCGTCGATATTATCAAAGGATTATGTGATGATGAACTAACGAATGCACCAAACTCTATGGTAATAAAACTGGGAAATTTGACTCGAGCTGAAATATAAAATATGTACTTGAGAATGAGGGCACATTACAATAATGAGAGGTGCGAGGATTCTAAAGATTTAATTTAGTTTTATATAAAATTTTGTTGGGACTGTTTTTGTTTTGGACGCCTGATAAAACTGGCGTTGGAATTGTATGATTGATGTTAGAGTAATAAAGGTTTTTATGTAAGTCCCATAAATTGCTTTGCCTTTTGTTGAAAGGAAGTTAAAAACCCGTACTGGCGCAGCAGCGATAGGATCAAAACCTAGGAAGTGGAGAAGTTATTTAGTTGTGAGAAGAGCCATGTCGTTTTTAAATAAGGGAAAGAAGGAAGATTTAATTAAGTTAGCGGAAGAGATCGGTGAAAATCCTTCACCTGGTTTGTTACTACCGGATCTAAAGAAAATGATTACCAGTAGTAATATTTATGAACCCTAGTAGCAATGACTGCTTGTTTTCTGCTCGGTCGTTCATCGACTCATCGTTAACTCATCGACTCGTCGAATTCAGTCATCGGCAAGTGCACTTTTGTTTATCTGCAATAGATGAATTTTTATTCATGGATAGAAGTGATCTAGACGAGCAGTTTCGCCGATGGGAAACCGAAAAACAATATCTTATCCGAAACTCCAGCTCTATAGTCATCGGGCCTTGCAGGTGTCCGCAGTGGTTTACACTTTACCCAAATTCCTATAAATATTTGCGTAATTTAGATGTGCCTTTGCATAATCTAAGGAAAATTTTGAACAATTCTTGAATTAATCGCATAATTTACTTCAAATTTCTTGTATTGAGGTTGGGAGGGGGCAGGGGGTGGTATCCCCCCTTGCCCCCTCCCACAAAATTTAAATTTGAAAAGAAATATTTATAAAAAAATGTAAATGTTTATTATATAAAAATCGTTTGTAATATTTAAATAATTTTTAAAAAATGTGTTTAAAAAAAAGAAAAGAAAAATCTATTTGAGCGTCAGCTGCATTATAAGAAAAACGGAAACTTCATTACAATGAGCAACTCTTTTGAAACCTCTTTAATGTAAACAGGAAGAAGAGAAATCAGTTAATTTTTAAAAGTTATCCAAGAAATATGAAAGTTAAAATCACACTAAAATTTCTATACAATTGGCAATATTGTTTTTTAATTATTAATTATGAATGTTGTTGCTACTTACATAAATTGGTAAAAAGTGAAATTAATTTCTTCCTAATTGAATAATTTGACTATTATTAATAATAGCTGAACAACACTTTGTCAACATTTCACCCAAAGTCCCAATCTGAGATTAAAATAACCGGTACTTCACACATAACAAGATTCGATGGTCTAGAGGTAGCGCGCTTATCTCGGAATCAGTACGCACAGGGTTCGGGCCCGGGGGAGGAAGAATTTCTTTTTTTTTTTTTTTTCAGAAAAACGGAAATTTAGCATACAAAAAACGAAAACATAATAAACAGAACGGACATTTTTTTGAAAATTTTGCTGCCAGTCGTTTACTTTTTATTAACAAATATATTTTAAACAGTTTATCGGTTTCTTTTCGTTATTTCATCGGAGTCATCGGGAAACGATGATCGGCTTTATGGCCCCCCGAGCGGACATTTTGTACCAGTTGCCGATGAAATTTCCCCTTTTTTGGATGAAAAGCCGTGATCGGCCATTGCTCCTTCTCCTCGGATTTAACTCACCCGCCTCTCATCGACCGATGGGTTATTGCTACTAGGGAAGAAGATTTAGAATTGGTCAAGGAAATGCTTAGTTCATTTATTGAAGAAAGAAAACAACGGGAACAAAGAGAGTTTGAACGGGAACAAAGAGAATTTGAAGAAAGAAGAGAGCAAAGAGAATTTGAGGTAAGAAAATTGGAAATCGAGGCAAATAGTAGAATAGACTTGTCAACAAACGTTAGAGACGAAAATTTTAGAGACGCTGGGAAAGCTAGGTTAGAATTATTCAAGTACACACCTAAGTTTGACCCGCGCGAATCTGATATTACATGCTATTTAACGATGTTTGAAAATCATGCTAATAGATTGAAAGTAGATAACAAGGAATGGGTCTTGTGTTTATTAAATTTATTACCAACGGAAATTGTTCAGTTGATTAATAGCGAACCGGTAGAGAATGCAGAAAACTATGAGTATATAAAATCGACTTTGTTAAGACGATTTAAATTAAGCCCTGAAAGTTTTAGGAGGAAATTTATGACCCATCAAAAAGTGCCAGAGAAAACGTGGAGAGATTTCTGTTTTGAAATAACTAACTATTTTGAAGAGTGGGTAAAAGGATTAGAAATCGAGGATTATGACGGGTTGAAGAAATTGATTATCGCTGACCAAATCAAGAGGAGAGTTCCACATGAAATACGTGAGCATTTTTTGGACCAGTGGTCTAAGTTGATAATCCCGTCTGAGTTGGCAGATAAACTAGACGAATATGTTAACGTCCATGATTTAGCGAAGAGGTCGTGGGGAGGTGATTCGAAAAATAAAGGTAGTGAGAGAACTTATGAGCGTCCAATGGATCAAGGAGCTAGGATGACGTCGAAGTCTCCGTCTCAAACCATTCCTAAGTGGGTTCAGAAACGTCAAGATGAAACGTTGGTTAAACGCAGATTTAACCCCACATGCTTTAGTTGCGGTAAAGAGGGGCATATTTCTAAGTTCTGTGGGCAAGGACGACAATTTAAAAGCAATATGACGAATGCTCAAAACAATACTTTTACTCGACAAATTTCACAACCGAAAGTAAATACTGTAAGCGCTGAAACAGCCGAGAAAACAGATGTGTTGACAGCAAAGATCTCCGTTCCATTATCTCAATCAAGTAATCACAAAAAATTGGATGACCTAATTGAGATAGAAATCAAATGTGGAAAATCAATTTTTAATGGTATAGTGGGTTCTGGTGCACAGATATCTGTAATTCGCGAGGAATTAGTACATGATACACCTTTTGAAGGAGAAGGAAAAATTGAGTTATCGTCCGCTTTTGGCGATAATGAAACAGCTCCACTTCGGACATATGAGATGAAAATCCACGATGGTAAACATGGCGATACAGCAATTATGTGTGCCGTTTCAAAGAAACTTACCAGTGATATGTTAATAAGTCGTTCAGCTTTTGAGATGCTAAATGAGAACATTGAACTTTATCATAATAAACAATTATGGCAAGAAACAGTTTCAAATGTGGAGGCAGAAGCTGTAGGGAAATCAGGGGAGGACGTAAATGTACAAATATCTTCGGATTTGAATTCCACTACGCCGAATGTGAATGTCTTGACAGCAAGTGAGTCTGCGAGTAGAAAGCTAGATGCCATTTCAGAGTTGGCGAAACTTCAAGGCGATGACGAGACACTCAAGAGATGCTTTGATTGGGCGGAAAGGCAAGAAAATCCGTATCTCATGGATCAGGGAATACTACAGCATAAGGATTATGTCTGTGGAGAAGAAATTCAGCAAGTAGTAATTCCAAAAGAAAGAAGGAATTTTATTTTAAGAATTGCACATGAGATTCCGTTGGCAGGACATCTAGGGGAAAATAAGACTCTACAAAAAATCAGATATTCATTTTACTGGCCTAATATCAGGCAAGATGTAAAGTTATACTGTCAAAGTTGTAAAGAATGTCAATTGAGGAGAACTAGCACCTATCGGGATCATATTCCCATACAGCCTATCGTTAGGCCTGAAAATCCTTTTGAAGTCTGGAGCGTAGACTGTATAGGACCACTAGAGCCTGCATCAAGGAGAGGACATCGATATATTATTTGTGCCGTGGATTTATGTACTAAGTGGGCCGAGGCAATTCCAGTGAAAGAGATTAGTGCCAAGACAACGTGTGACGTTTTAATGAAGATTTTCACTCACACCGGTTTTCCAAAAGTGATATGCACCGACCAGGGTACAAATTTCACTTCCAAACTGACTCAATCATTTGAAAATCTATTAGGGGTAGCGCCACGTTTTTCGATACCCGGACATCCGGAAAGTATGGGGGCAGTAGAACGATGGAATAAAACTCTTAAGGAGATGATGAATAAAAACATACAAGAGTATGGGAGAGACTGGGATATACATATACCATATCTCATGTTCGCGTATCGTGAAGTGCCACACAGCACCACGGGGCTATCACCATTTCAATTGGTTTATGGGCGGTTACCACAAGGACCATTATCTTTATTGAAAAGTATTTGGACGGGAGAACGAACTATCCCAACGACCGCGTCCAGACCAATCACTAAATATCTTGAAGATTTAGTTGAAAATATACGTAGAGCTAATGAGATCGCTTCCGAACACACCGAGAAAGCTCAAAGAGAATACGTTTCCAGGTATAACCTCCGTGCGAGAGAAAAACAGTTTGCCATTGGCGACAAAGTGTTGATATTACTCCCATCATCAACTCACAAACTTTTAAGCACTTGGATTGGACCGGCAACGGTATATCAAATCACCAGACCACATTCGGTAAGAGTTGAATTAGAGGATGGTAGTACTAGAGAGCTACACGTGAATAAAGTACGACCATATGTGCAGAGGGTAAATCACATTGGTGTTGTTTACGAAATGGATGAAGAATTTGGCGTAATCCATTACGCGCCTACTGATAAAACAAAGAAAGAGGTAGAGGACATCCGAAAACATTTGGAGAAAACTAGAAATCATAATTTAACTGAAGAGCAAACCCAAGAGTTATTTGATGTACTGAAGAGATATATGGACATTTTTAGTTCAAAGCCAGGACATGCCAAAGTCGACGGGCATTATGTTAAAGTTACGGAGAACTGCACGCCAAAGAGACTCAAACCGTATCGAGTCCCCATCAGTTTACAAAAGGAAGTTGATCGCCAAATCGAGGAGCTAATTGAAATGGACCTCATTGAACCAAGCGATAGCGAATGGGCACATCCTGTTGTTTGTGTTGCCAAAAAGGATGGAAGCGTTAGGTTATGTATTGATTTTAGACTATTGAATAGTTTCACGGTGCCTGATTCATATCCCATGAAAATCGCCAGGGATTTTAGAGTAGGACAAGCTGCATTTATAACCGTCATAGACTTAATGAAGGGATACTGGCAGATTCCCATGCATGAAGAGTCCAAGCATTTCACCGCCTTCGTAACACATTTGGGGCATTATCAATGGAAAGTCTAACCTTTTGGGATGAAGAACGCCGGAGGGACATTCCAGAAATCAATGGATAAAGCATTATTCGTACATCGTGATTATTGCTGTGCATTAGGGTGGTCCAAAATATTGAAGTTTTGAATTTTCATGTTCTCACCCTCCAAATTTGTTTCAATATATCTAAAAGTAATTATAGCAAAATTTAATCACTAACAAACAATATTTAGAGGTAGCTCAAGGAAGCTAAAGTTTCATACTTTGAGGTCATTTTGTTGTTTTTTGCTTTTCTTATTTAGAAAAACATCTCTCATCTCAATATATAAAAATTATTTTAATGTATTTAAAACTTGTTTGTATATATTACACAAAAAATTATATTATTTATAAATCAATAGTTTGTTTAAAAGTATTTTTAGCACTTACAGTAGATAATATCTGTTATATTCCAGTATTCCACTTAACTCTCATAGATGGCGGCACCAGACTTTGAGAACAGTTTTTTTGGTCGTTGTAAATTATTTTTTGGTCTTTAAATTATAATATTTAGTATTTTTAAAGTTACTTTTATTAAGTTTTACTACAACTGTATTTTTAGATTTAACCGTAGCCTACGAGGATTGTGTTGTGTTAAGCCTGTTACGTTCGCCTTGAAAACGCGAAATAGGGCGAGAAGATATAGCCGCTAGAGGGCGCTTTTACCGGGGAAAATATCGATCAGCTGGTCCGGATTTCGCGCATCTGAGTTTTAAAAAACTTCGTGTATTATTGGATTACTTGTAAAAATGTGAAAATATTCCTTGATTTTTAACACATTAGAGTTTTAATAACTTGGATTAATCTCTGTAAAAAACTGAAAATGCAAAATGACTGTATTTAAATAGCGTTATCGCATGCAACACTGTAAATAATGCAATTTGCTCTTAGATTCTGTATTAAATGGTCGTACTAAATTTAATTTTTGTATCAATGTGTCATTTATTGCTTGTTTGATCATTTGCAGCAAAATGATGCTTTTCAAAAATAAAAACTTGCAAATTCTTTTAGAAAATAATACTTTTAATACATACATAAAATTACATACATTGCATAAAATTAATGAAAAATAATAAAAGGGTGAACAGTAAAAATAAATTTATCACAGATATGGTTGTCAAGGGTGATTGTGCCTCTAAATAAAAATCCCTGAAATTTATATCATTTTTAAGGAAAAACCTTGAACTAAAAGAAAGTTAATTACATATAACAAATAGTTAATTACATGCTACCAATATTAGATTTAATGTACTGATAGTAAATAGTCAAGCAGTGAAATTCCTTAATTTTAACAATGAAAATGAAAAAATTATCTAACTTCTGATGGATTTCACTCTTTAGATGTTTAATGATAAATTAGTGTCCTTTGAATGGGATTCTTAAATCCTGAATACTAAATATATTTTATTTGTGATAAATCTGTTTCTGACATAGAATTATCAGTTACTATTCTTAAAATTTTAAAACCAGCCTTTTCCACATTTTCTATGACAGAAACTGTTAATTTATGTAGTTCATTGCCAGTCAATTGGTTTGTGAAGAAATATGCAACAGGAATCCTATAATCAGTTGATAGCCCTTTAAAAAGGAAACACAAAAGATTATTTGCCAACCTGTCACTGATTCCTATTTTTTCAATTTCAGTATCACAACTACCTAAAAACATATCAAGCTTTCTGTCATACATTAATTTTGCTTTGATTGCCATTTCATCTATTATTAATGAGCCAATTTTTTCTTCTTCATGTGTTAAGTTTTTAAATTCATGATGAAGTCGCAACTGTATTAATGAAGTTATCCCAGTTTCTCCTGTTGAGTATCCAAGATACTTCTTTAATGTGCATTTGAGAGGAAGATTAAAAATACCCATGTTTCTAACAAAATCATATCCTTTAGGTGAACGTTTCTGCCACAAAATGTAAAATTTTAGAGCCGTGCTATTCAGAGTAACTTTTTTCTTGCCATAATTTGAAATTTGCTCCATCAGCATAATAGCAGACATCTTATTTTCTGACTTTTCCTTTATTATTTTTTTTAGTTGCCGCTCTTCCATACTTTCTTTCTTTCTTCCTGCTTTTAAGGCAGAATTTTTTTTTTTTTTTTTTTAATTCTGTTCTGCAATGTAGAATTAACTTTCCTTAGAGCTCTCAACCGGTTGTGAAGCTTTTTAGTTGTAAGTGTTGCTTTCTTTTTTTGTACTGTAACATTACAATTAGCAGAACTACTTTCAATTGGTTCTGCCGGTAAATTAACTGAGGATTCTCAGAATTCTTTCCTAAACAGCACTTTTTCAATACTGTATTTTCACAAAATCTTGAACTGGGCGACTTCCTTTTTTTGGATGATCCTGGAAGTTTGTACGATGGATATCCTGGGAAAATACTCGGAATAGATTCTTGGAACCAGCCTTTTTCTCTTCGTGCTTTTGCTAAAATCATCATTTGTGAAATGTTTTTCACACACTACCGAATGATCTGTAGATTTCCACAAACTTCCCCGTTTTTCTCCTTCCTTGGATATAGCATTTAACCAAGCTGCTCTAATCTCTAAATTTGACGGAAATTCAAAGAAACTTGTTTTTATAGATCCTCCAGCTATCGATTTACAAATCGGTACACAACAGTACTTCATTGTAGCGTTTTATTAGCGTTTAAACGAACACAAATAAGACTCAGTTTAGCATGTAAACAAATGGAAATTCGGGATGTGTTTTCCCCGGTAAACGCGCCATCTAGCGGCTAGAAATGAACGTATTTTTGTCTACCTTTTTAGCTTTGAAAAACGGCCAAAGTAACAGGCTAGAGATAATCCCCGTAGGCTACGATTTAACTAACCCCTATAATCTGTAACCATGCAACCTTAACTGCAACCATCTGATTTAGGTTTATTTAGTTTTGTTCTTAGTTTGGCTGTTCTGTGTTAGAAACATGGAAACAAGATCTAAAAATGAAGTTTACCTTCTCGGAAATACTCTGAATAAACTTAGCGGTAATAAATTGCGTTCGATAGGTATGTCATTGAAATTTTTTCTTCACCACCATATTGAGTTGAAAGCTACAGTGCAAGAAGCATCTAAGGCAACAATAGCCGAGATTGCAAAGTTTTGGGTGAAAGCCAGAATTCCCATGCGGGATCCACAACATTGTCAAACAAAATTAGAGAAACTGTTTGAAGAATGGAGATTGTTAAAAAAGAACAAAGGACGTAAAACACCCAATCAAAAGACTAAAGAGAGTGTATTCTCTTCAAAATTAAATAATTTATTTGATATTGCCCATGCCAATGCATTTGACATAATAAAAATAGCTGAGGACAGAGATTTCTTGCTAGCTCAGCGGGAAGATGGAAGACGAGGATCCATGATTAGTGTTGATAGAAATCTTTTTCAGAAAGAAAAACTTGCTGATGAAAAAAAAAGCCTTCTGAACAAGAAATTACAGAACATGAGAGATTTGCAGGAAACAGCATTAGATTTTATAAATAACTCAGATGAAGATGAAAATCATACTGAAAACATAGGCGTATGTTTTCAGTATGATTTTCATATAGGCGCAGAGTTATATGGAATATAACATATATAACTCTGACATATATAACTCCCATATAACTCTGAATATATAATATTCAGAGTTATATGGGCCCGTGGGGCTCGAGCCCCCCCAATAAATTGTGAATAGGGGCTGAGCCCACCCAATAATTTATCACTAAATACAGAAAACTAATTTATACTAACATAAAAAAAAGTATTCACGCAATTTACGAACGTTTAAAAAAAAGCTTTACTCATAAAAATTTTCTTCTTTTGATTTCAATCATGATTTAGTATTCATTGTGACGTCCTGTAACACAAAATGTTACTATAAGCTGCCCTCGCCAGCCTCTGGTTCATTAAAATCAGATTATGCAATGTAAAGTATGAGATGAAGAAAAGTTCAGATGTGTCTAAAATGCACTATCTCATCGAAAATGTTTTTTTTTTCCTCCTTTGGATTTTTTACTTTGCTTCTATTTTTAACTTATAATATGGTAGGAAGATACTAACATGGATACTTACCTTACATTGGTGTAGAATTCTATGGGCCCATAGAGATCGAGCGCCTCCAATAATTTACACTTATATTAGTAAATCATAGCTGCCAACTACTACGAAATATAACTAACCACGTTTTGTAAACAGTATATTTTTTAATTATTTTTTTCAAAATAGTAACCAGCTCGCGGGCGCATCACAAAAATTTTGCTATATTTTAAGCCGATGTAGAAAAAGTGGTTAGTTATATTCCGTAGTAGTTGGCAACTATGAGTACGTTATATGTATGTGAATCAGTGGCGTAGCCAGAAATTTTTCATGGGAGGGGTTACGACTTTTGCAACTCACATATATGTATATACGCCACTGAAGTGAATATATGTGGTTGTGGGGCCCGGCCCCCCCAATAATTTTGAAAACTTTACGCTTATGACTGAAAAGGCAGTAGAATTGTTTGAAGATGACAGAGCAACACCGGGTCCTGGTCCATCAAAAGCTAAAAAAAGACGGTACAACATTATAACACCAGAATTAACAGCAGCTCTAGATAGGACAAAAGTATCTGACAGAAAAGCTATGTTTGTGGTTGCAGAAACTGCCAAGAGTTTGGGTATCGATGTGAGAGATGTCAGCCTAAGCAGAAGTTCAATTCACCGACAGAGAATCAGAAATAGAATTGAACAAGCCAACAAAATAAAATCACAACTACAAAGTAATGTTCCTCTAATTGTACACTGGGATGGAAAACTGTTACCAGAATTAACTTTAACTACCAAAAAGAAAACAGACAGACTGCCAATTTTAGTGTCTGGAAATGGGGTTTCGCAGTTAATCTCAGTTGCTAAACTTCCTTCAGGAACAGGTGAAGCACAAGCCCATGCAGTTTACGAAGCTCTGAAAGAATGGAATATTGCTGACAAAGTATTTGGAATGAGCTTTTATACAACTTCCGCAAATAGTGGAAAGGGTAAAGGTGCTTGTGTTCTTTTAGAGAAAAAGTTGGGCAAGAAACTTTTTTCTTTTGCCTGCCGTCATCATATTATGGAGCTTATCATTGGAAAAGTTTTTCATATTGCTTTAGGAACTTCTTCATGCCCAGAAGTACCTTTATTCAAACGTTTCCAAGATTTGTGGCAGGTCCTAAATAGAGACAAATTTGAAGCAGGTGTGAAAGATGATAATATTTTATCCCTTGTGCAAGATGTAAAAGATGATATTTTGGAGTTTGCTGCTAGACAAGAATTATCACTTATAACAAGAGATGATTATCAAGAATTTCTAGAACTTGTTGTTATTTTCCTTGGAGGGATACCTGCCAGAGGAAATAGTTTCAGGCATCCAGGAGCAATGCACCATCAGGGGCGGTTCCAGACTGTCAGTTTAGGGGGGGTCACTCCGAATGACGAGGGTCGTCTGAAGACTTCTTGAGGCCCTGGACCCTTATGCAAATGTAGGCCCCAAAGAGGCGGATAACTAGGCAGGGCCCGATCTATGACCAGTATGGGCCCCCATCTATGAAATTCGTTAAAACTGGGACCCGTACACTTTAAACAACTTAATAACTATTCACCCCCCCAACCCTAAATCATTGTACTTTTCTAAGATTCTATCTATCCTCCCCTACAAAAGTGCTTTTAAAAAATGAAAAACAAAAATAGTAAAATTATATTTAAACTTCTCGTGTTCTAGCTGAGTGTGCGCCCCTTTTTCCGCTTGCATTCCGGGGGGGGGGCAAACCTCGCCAGCCCCTAGCTTCGGCTCTGGCCCCAACTGCGAGATTTTTATTGAATTCATTGCAAATACATGTATTCAACAAAAGCACAATCCATAATAAAATTGAGGGGATGGTGGACACCCAAATCATCAAAATTGGCCCCAAAAAATGTGTTTTTTCTTTTTTACATACTAATATTCTACAGTTAAAGCTGAACCATGGAGAAAAAACCGCGTATGTCTACGGCAATTTTTTAAAAAGATATTAGGGTTTGAAAAAATTAAAAGGGACAGTTGAATGTCCACAAAAATGAAAACGAACGCGTCAATAAATACGCCACAATTTTTATTGAACGTTTTACAAAATAAGCTAATATTCGAATGAAATTATTTTTAAAATATCTTTAGTTAAGGTAAAATCAAAAATAAAATTATTCAAAAGAGACGGTATTAAAGGTAAATCGAAAATGACACTTTAAACTGTATTTTCTCAAAATCAAGTTTTTTGTGATTTTCTTGCCTTCAAAATGCTCCATGCGACTTAATTTTGGTCGGAATTGTACAAAATTTACTACAAACATTCTTCTCATATATTACAATAAATCTGTGTATCCTTTTTAAATAGGGTCAAAATTTTGATTATGAAATTTCACTTTTATTTACGAAAACTGAAAAATTTCGGGGAAGTTGTGTAAATATCCATGAAAATATTTCTAAAAAATTAACTACTCGGTCGAATCAAAAACCGATTCACAGACTTTTCTAAAATATATTTTTATGCTATTATAAAACAAAATTACTAAAAAAAAGTTAAAATTAAAACGCATGGAGCATTTTTTCGAAACTAAAAAATTAATTAATTTTTAATTAATTACTAATATTTTTAAAATTTCTTTTAATTTCTTTTCAGTTGTTTATAATGCTTTTAGTTTAATATATTCAAATACAAAATTTCACAATCCTATCTTATTAAATTAAAAAAGAAACTTTTTAATGTCCACCATCCCCTTAATTTTTAATCGAAATTTCGTCTTTGCATTTCAGATAATTTTCTGAGAATGTGTCTGGAAATAACATTTGACGATTAAAATTATTCGGATCATCACTTATTCAGGTTGAGTGGAGAATGAGACTAGGCTTCCCTTAAGACCAAGGGCCTGGATCCGGACCCAGCTTTGGCCTATGCCGGTCTCTGAGTACCCACTCTCTCCCCGGTTTGGCCTATCCCGGTCTCCCTGTATCTAAGTCTTTGCAAATACGTTTTCAGAGTAAAATTAGAGTTTATTGTTATAATAATGGTTATTGCTACAAGATTAGGTTATTGATTTTACAAAGTTATATTTACAAAGCTACACAAGAGTTATATATCTAAAGGGGATTATGCTTTAGGTGTGGACTTTTGAAGGCGTTCTAGAGCATAATCACGTTACAACTGGAGAAAATCACCCAAAACTCTAGACCGTTAGATCGACCGCAACGTGGTAGCCCAGAACCCTAGATCTCTACACTTTAGCCATCTACTACTTTCAATGGTCTTAAGCACTCGGCCACTGTTATGGTTTCAAATCAATTGGAGAATATACATAAAAAAAAAATGTTTGAAATAGGAAAGAGTAAAAATGTTGTACACATAAAAATAAATAAAGGTAAAAGATTAAAAATTGAACAGTGATAAATTACCATGACTGTGGAAAATAACAAGTTGGACACCCCATAATAAAAAAAAGTAATATTACAAAAAGTTAATTAAATCATCCAAGGGAATAAGCATAAATCTGAAAGTTAGATAATTTTTTGAATAAGCATTTTAAAAAGAAGACAATGACACCTGTTTCAACTAGACAACCATGTTACTAAATGAATTTTTCTCAAAATAGATTTTTCCGTAACCACTCAAAACAACCTAATTTTTATTAATTTAATCCAGTGTTCCCCCCCCCCCCGAAATTGTCGGCAGTACTTTTAATCCTGCACGAAACTTTTGAAAATATTTTTCCAGAGGAAAAATTTCTCATAAAATGTAAAACAGTAATTGTTATTATTCCAAATCATGAAGCTTATTAATCCCCCATCCTTCCACACCAACACGCACAAAGCCACAAATAAATAAAATTGATTACTGGTATTAAAGATATATCAAACATTAAACTATATAGAAATATTTAACATGACTCTTCTTAAGAATCTTTGTGATGAATTATTATTTTTTTTTATAAACACGTATCACAGAGAAAAAAAAATCGTTTCAGAAGAAAGATAAATATTTAAAAATAAGTAATTAAGCTCCAAGTACGCGTTAACATTTTAACCTTTTGAAGCCGGCGGTTCAGCAGTTGTACCAAAAAATAAATGTGACTGGAGGACGGCGCTGGTACGAATGCCTTACCCGAGATTTTTTCCCCTCTTTGGAGGAGAAACCCATTCACCCTTCATGGAAGATAGATAAGGAATTTCGAGAAGTGGGAATCTCTTTTGTTATACTCGATTATACTGTGGGGGGGGGGAGGCGAGGGAAGGGAGTTTCCTGTACTCCCTTCCTCTCCTTCCACCTACCAAACAAAGACACGGTATGCTCATCTGCTGAGAAGGTGGGGGATGAAATTTCACAGATTCTGCCGTTTCCTAGGTCGAAATCCTTCAGGAATGAGCCGCTGCGAAAAGGTTAATTCCATTGAGAATGTTTTGGAATACATTTAGGACAAATGATATTTGTTGATCAAGTATTATCAGATAAAATCCATTTAATTTAATTGATTTTCATATTAGACTTTTAAACGTTATTTCATATCCAAGCTCACAAATGATAGTGACAATTAACGTTATTTTACAGTCCTTTTAAAATTCTTAATTTAAAATTAGAAACTCCTACTTTAAAATTACTTTTCAAAAATCTTAAAATTATTCAAGAAATTAAAACTGTAAAGTTTCACATAATATAATTTATCTTCATGTAATTAAAATATTCATCAAATTATTTTTATTTTTTATTAAGTTAATAATAAACTATTGTCTTGCATATGGAGCAGACTCGTATTAATAGTTTAAAAACATTTGTTTTTCTGTGCCATTGAAAAATTACTATAATATAAAATATACATTTTTTATTTTAAAAAAATTAATCAAAGCAGGAAATTTTATCTGTTTAATAAATAAAAATATAATATATATAAATATGTATTTACCGTATCTTTCTCCATTTAGTCTTTATTGTGTAATCTCCTTAGGTAGCGATCAGTTATTTCACTACTATAGTATAGTCCACTATGTTTCTGGTTTTTAAAATATTTGCTCATCCGGATATTCCACTCCACAGACCTGTGTGGAGTTCTTCGGATCTTCAGGGCAGGGGGGGGGGCTATATTGTTTTTTCCCTTTTCGCTTTTCTCCTTACCCCCTCTCTATACCCATCTTTAAACTTAAAAAGATATGCCACTACTAATTAATGGATTGGTGTTTCGTCAATGGAAAACACCTGCTTAGCGCTTAGTTGAAAATGCGATTTCCCTTAGAATTTTTTTGGACACTGAAAGGAAGCATAAGTTTTCGGAGAGAAAAATGTTTTACAGAACACAGGGTTTTTGCCGCTAATGTGTAGTGTATCATCCCAGAGACGGCCCGAGGAGCGTGCGGGGGCCCAGGCGAAGTGCAAGAGCGGGGCCTCTTCTTCATCATGTCTTATGAGATAGCAATAAAATGGCCCACAAGCGGGGCCTCAGGCGATCGCCTACATTCGCACCCCCCTTCGGCCGGCCCTGATCATCCCATATTTAAATTTTACAGAGCTGCTTGCTTCCAGATATTTTCAAAGGGAAAAACAATTTCTTTTATGCAACAAATTTCATAATTAAAAGCTTATAATCATGGAGTGTGATGACAGGGTTACGAAGGTTTTTTTATTTAAAAGCCTTCTTATGATTACCATAGCCCTTTCGAGTTTCGAGTAGACGTAGTGCTAAAAATTCTCATTACTTTATTGAATTTCAAAATATATCACAATGATCTGTCTAATGCAGGACATCACTGAAATGTGCACATAAAACTTCAAGCTAATTAGTCAGCTTCAAACTTTCTAGCACATATTCATTGAAATTTCAATTAAGAAGTGTGGTGGCTAACAATGCTGGAAATTTTTTATTGTGTACAAAGTAGCTAATTAATCAGAATTATTTTCTCGGAGTTACAAATGCTGTAAAAATATTAACACTAAAATAGCTTTAATGACGTTTGATTATAATTTTATTCTTCTAAATTGTAACGCAGGCCAGAGCCTGATTATGACCAATGGGTGCCCCGGGCATTGATGAATTTGGGGGCCCCCATCTTTGAAATTTGTTTTATTTTTCATAAAATTTTGATATAAAAAATGTATTTCAGAACAATATTTGAAATTGAGGGCCCTTTCGAGCCGGGGGCCCTGGGCAAAGTCCCGATTTGCCCAAGCGATAATAAGGCTCTGACGCAGGCTGCCTAGGAGCCCATAGCCCATACGCGGAAGCATACTCAATGGGTAATCCGGCCCTGTTTAGGTATGATCCCTTCCCTCGTGACCCTTCCCCCCCTTTCCTTCTCTATAATTTTTATGATCTTGTAGCAGTTACGGTAGATTTGGATTCCATAAATTAATTATTTACAAACATAGGTGCTCCTTAGACTGCTTTTCAAGACGAGGAAGGCTTTTTGAAAAGGGGGGGGGGGTTCGAATACGAAAGTAATACATTACGCACACACAATTCACACATTTTTCTATAAACTATTTTTTGATTTTGAGTTTTCTTTTATTATGGGTTTGGGGCAACTACCCCTTCCACCTTTACCTTAATCAGGGTCGTTGTGACTCCCCCTTCCCTTGCTCTCCATGGATATGGATTAGCGCACATATTTACAAAACGGCTGCATATTTTTCTGCCAAGGTGGAACGTCTGAGCACATAGAATATTGTGTGCATACTTTAGTATTATTATAAAATAAACTAGTAAGACCAATGGTTTACTAAAGAGAAATTCTCTTTCAGCAGCACAATGTGGTATGTATGCACATGATCAAGGCCTTTCTGAATTTTGGTCCCTTGTCCAAGCTCGACTTGGGCCCTCTTTTTTTGGGGTAGGGGCGGGAGATGGTTAATCTAGGCCCCTATTTTGGGCCCTTGTCCGAGCTCGACTTGGGCCCTCTTCTTTTAAGGGGGGGATGGTTAATCTAGGCCCCTTAGTCGAAGACCATTTTGGGGGGGTCATGACCCCCGTGACCCCCCCCTGGAACCGCCACTGTGCACCATGCTCGTTGGATGTCTAAGGTGATATATTCTTTGAAGATATATATCTTTAAATCCCAATTCAAACTCACAAAAAAGGATGAATGTGGTCTACGTGATGTCTGTGTTTTTATTGTCAGAGTGTACTTTAAAGCGTGGATGACTGCTTCAGTTACTGAAGCCTCGCCATACAATGATTTTCAAATGATGAATAGTTTGTTAGACTATTCCAAGATTCATCAAGGAATTGCAAAAGCTGCATCAGAAAAGTTTGCAAAACATCTGTGGTATTTGTCTGAAGATCTTTCTGCACTGTCTCTTTTTGACAGCCAGTTACCTCTTTCGACAAAAAAACGGGTAGTTGAAGCCCTAAAAAATCAAAAAGGCACGAAGAATCCTGAGAAAAGGATAACAGTTTCCCTTGAAACTTTCCATGAAAGGAAGTTTGAGGAATTTATAACCCAACAGTCTTTCGAGCTCTTCAAAGTAATGAATATACCACATGGATTCCTCCAAGTAGACCCTGAACACTGGAACTCTGATTTCGATTACTGCACTGCCTTAAAATGTGTTCAGGCTATAAATGTTGTAAATGATCATGCCGAGAGAGGTATTGCTTTGGTAAAAGAATATACTGGACTTCTTACACGAAGCGAACCTCAATTTCAGGTTTTGATGAAAGTTGTCGATGATCATCGAAAAGCCTATCCTGATAGCAGAAAAAAGGACTTGACAAATTGAAGTGTACTCAAATTAAAATTAGTATTTTACTTTATATATGTGCAGATGTATGCATTTGTGTTAATTAAAATTTAATATTAAAATTCTGTCATTTTGGTATCATCAGTATTAACACAATTTTACATGCAACTGTGCAACTTCAACCGCCTTGAGCTACCTTTAAATTTTTTTTTTTTTTTTCATTCAAACCTTTCCAACATTGTTTTCTACTGTAAAGGAACAAATTTAGAGGGTGAGACTGGAAAAAATAAATAAAAAGTTAAAATCGGCCTTTTTTGGACCACCCTACTGTGCATACATTGACGACGTAGCCATTTTCTCTAACAATTGGGAAGAACATCTAAAGCATATAAGCCAAGTCTTTAAAACATCGAGGGAAGTAGGACTTACTGTGAATCTTGGAAAATGCGAGTTCGGGAGAACCCAGGTAAAATTTTTGGGCCATATTGTAGGTTCCGGTCGGCATACACCAGATCCAGAGAAGATTGAACCTTTAAAGAGGATATCAAGACCTACTACCAAGAAAGAGCTAAGAAGCTTAATCGGTCTAGCAAGTTATTATAGGAGTTACATACCACAATTCGCGCAAATAATTTTGCCACTAACAAATCTAACCAAGAAGAAAGTACCGATTACTATACCTTGGGGATCCGCTGAGGACCAAGCGTTTACTCGATTGAAAGAGGAATTGATGAAGATACCTATCTTACACACCCCAGATCTTGACAAGCCGTTTCAGTTGTACAGTGACGCATCGGCTACAGCTATTGGCGCGTGTCTCGCACAAAAGGACGCCAAGGGAGAGGAAGTCCCTATTGCTTTT
>JAWZYV010013677.1:0-206231 GCA_038373885.1 Cheiracanthium punctorium | reverse complement strand
GTTTGTCTCAAATTTATCTTATATAGTATATATATATGTATACTTCATTGGACAAGAGTACTCTTCAAAAATATCAAAAAGTTTTACAAATCACGCCATCACAGTTACCACAGATAATACAAGTGATAATTGTTTCGTTTTAGTAAAATTTGGAATAAAAATAAGAAATATTATTATACTGTATACGTTTTGCGAGATACTTTAATCCTCCTTCTATTAGGAGGGAAGTACAAGCAAAGCTTCATGCAAGTGACAAAAATATTATGAATGCTATCATTACAAAAACAAAGAAAAAATGTAAGAAAATAATTAAAAAGGGTAAATAAAATTTGAGAAAAATGTGTCAGTGTGATAATTGAAGAAAGGGGAAGTAGTAATATTGGAGAGAGTGTGAAAAAGTAAATAAACCTTTTCACAAGACTCTGCTATTCAACGAACTAAAAACAGTAAAATGTCTCTAATCAGGAACACTGAACATGATTAAAAATAAACGTGTGGGATGTCTATAGTCAGGCCCCGATTATGACAAACCGGGGCGTGGGGTAGAAGTCTGAGTGGGGCCCCAAACATTTTGTTTGGGAACGGGCCATTTCACCGAATCCCAACTCGTCGAATAAATTAGAAACAGATGTCTCATTAGGCTGGGGACTTAGTAGCAAGTTGACCCTGACCCTAGCTGCCCCCCCCTCCTCGCAGTCGTATTTCTAAAGCTCCCTTTGGGCAACGCCATCTTGAATAGTACAGGCCAGGACAGCGTTTTCACCGCTAGGGGAAAGGAGGGAGTGATCTGGAAGTACTGTATATTCATAGAGAAAGGCACGTCACAGTTCTTACACATTACTTACCATATTTATTATTTAAACGGGAAAATATTTAATAAAATGAGAGAACTCTTAAAAATTATTACTTGCATTAGTCAATGTTTGAGATTAAGTTATTAATATTTCCTGTTTTAATTTAATAAAACGATTACACATTATGTTTCAATTTACAGAGTTACTTCATTGAAAAAATCAACTTGCAATAATGTAATAAATCTAATTAGAATTCAGCAGTTGATGAAAGAAAAGAATTCCTTTAAATAATCAAACAGTTAATCCATTCTCTCTTGATTTGGACAAAAAATTAAATTAAAAATCAAGTTATTTAAAGAGCTTAAAAATAGTACGAACATTTAATAAAATATATATAGCACTTTTACTTGTAAATGGTAAGTAGATTTTTATTATTAAAAGATAGGTAGCTAAGTTAATAATATATAAAATATGACATATGTACTTAATGACCTTTACCTTTTTACAATTTAACACATGATTATAATTCAAAATACTAGATTCATATATATAAGAAATGACGCAAATTCAGAGTCAAATTTTTTTATTTAGAAAAACACAAAGTTAGAAAATTACAAGTAAAAGTTACATTTCAAACATAATACATATTTTGAAAATTTCATATCGATTTATTTTACGACATTATTTTTTAGCTGTATACAAATGTTTCTCAAGTAAATCATGGGAATAACATTTGTGATTTGTGCAGGAAACTTAGCTTAGATACTTTTGTTGTAGATCTATGGAAATAGGTATTTTACTATTTTATACTGATTTATTACCCCTCCCCTCACAAAGCAATAATAATAATAATACAAACAATGCTGATTTAAATAATTTTTTTAATTTTTTCACCTTTCTTTCATTTTTTTCATCCTTATAATTTTTTTCCTTTTTTGTACGTTGAATAGTTTCGTTACATTGTTTTGAATAATTACTCAAACATATATTTGCAAAAATCTGAATAATTTTGCGCACAGAAGGAAATAGAGTTTTGCATTCATAACACTCATCTGTTTGTAAAATTTCACTTATTTCTACACCTGAGATACAGAGTTTTACAAATACCGAAAATTGATTTTTACACTTATTGAATTCTTTTTCATATTTCCCTGAGACAATTTTCTTGAAGCACAGAAAAGACAAGCTTAAGATATCTATAACAGTTGTAGTCGGAAATTTTAGCCCACCCCTATATTTAGTTCTTTCAGGTAATTATATTCATCATCAATTTCCAAATCAATCGGTTTATCTAACACAAAAAAATTTAAGCACATTTCATATGATAAACCTAATTTTTTAACACAATAACCACCAATGTATATTAATACTTTAACATTTCTGACAAGTTTTCTATATTCAGAGTTTCCAAAAGAGGTTCGAAAAATGATACATCGACGTCATTTGAATCTTGATCCTGTGTGTGAACAGAAATAAAATCTTTAATTTTTATTTCTCCATGAATTTCGGAATGGAGTTTTAAAATACTTTTGATTCTCAGTTTTTTTTCTGCCTCTAAAACTTGCTGCACTGTCACATAGTAATTTGATCCGGCCATTCCCCTATATTGTCCAAATCGACTTTCTAAATTATCAGTTTGGAACTTCCCAGTCAGGACATATTTTGCTTGCAGATTCGTAAGGACATAATTTATCAGCTCAACAATCGTCTTAGTTGTATGGTTTTTGCTGATAAACAGCCATGCCTTGCTTTTTGTTTAAATTTCTCCCATAAACCAGCCCATTCTACAAACTGATTTAAAAAGTCTAATCTTTCGTCATTTACAGATACAAATGGTTCAGCATCTTTTAAGCGAACATGAAAGCCTTTTCTGGGATGTTTAATATTCATAATTTGCCACTATTTATTTATAACATCTATGAAAATCGCAGTTGATAAATAATCGGAATTGTTTTCACGAGAGGAGAATAATTTTAATGAGGCAAAATTAGTATTATCAAAAATTTTCAAGGCCAATTTTACATTCTGTTTTTCGATGCTGGTCGGGTAAAGAGCTTTATTATTCAGTTTAGGAGCGGTTTTTAAAATGCCATTTTTTTCTTTATCATAAATATTTTCAAGGTCAGAAAACGATGCTTTTAGGATTTCATTTCATTTTCAGGATTGGGAAAATAAAATTTTTATTAATCTGGGAAATGCAGTTATTTCTTACACTTTTGATTAAATGAACGCTATCAAACAGTAAAAATAGTTTCTTTGATCCATTAAAAGGGTGAGGTATACTGTAATGAATTATTATCACACAACTTAACAAACATATTTCGATTGATACGATTATTATCTGAAATAATTGTCAATACTCTAAATCCCACTTTTTCATTAACAATAATACATCTTTTGTCATCTGAAACAAATTGTCTGCTGTCATTTTACTCACGGGTACCAGCGCGATAATTTCTTTACTTTTAGAAAATAATGATGTATACATAAATGCTTGTATAGTTGTTGCCGGACACATAGAATCATTATTATTTGAAAACCCTAATAGCTTATCAGATTTATATGAAATACTTGGTTTAATATATATTTCATCGATTAACAAATTAGCTATTTTTTCGTGTTCTTTTAAATTATTACATTTTGCTGTTAAAAATGATTTATTGTCTAAGGTTGTAATACCTGGTGAAACTTTTAAGTTAGCAGAAATTCGTTTTAAGTGTCTTAGAAATGGTAAAATAATTATTTTTGAGTTATACAAATATAAATAACACGTGGTTGATGTAATATAAATACAATATGCAAATATCATTAAATCACTACTATAAGTTCTACCATGTACAGATTTATTTGTTAATGACATTTGTTCAGAAATGAAATTAAGTCACTATTGTCAGAACTGGACTTTTCTTCTGAAAAACATCTCCAATGTTCAATTGCTTTCGCATAGTTATCTTTTTCTGCATTAATAGACTGACAAATTTCATAATTTTTGGCTATTCATAAAATATTTTCCCAATTCCCCCCAGCAAGTTAGCAAATCGTTATTTAATATTCTTGAATGAAAATTATTAATATTTTTCTTACCTTCAAAAAGATTTACTTTCAGATTCTTGTCCATTTTTACAGATTTAATTATTTCCACATGATCACAGCACTTGAGAAACAAAAAATGTATACGTTCTTCACAATAGTTCACACATATATTATTTTGCTTTAAAAAATCCCCAACGCGATTTTTTTCTTTTTTCAGCTCTTCTTTAATATCCGCAAGAGATTTAATTTCATCTTCCTTTAAGAAGGTGTCCAATAATTCATCATCCAGTTTTTCCATTTTTCTGTTTCTGTCGATAGTAGCTTTTCTTTCAGAAGTAACTTTAGTCTCAAATAACTAGGACAGTTCGGAAATATGCTTGGACATGCATCCTCAGACAACTTAGGATACTGTCTTTCATATTGATGTATATGAAAGTGCCGTCTTTCGAAATCACTTTGTCAACTAAAACAATTGATTCTTTAGTGAAATGCTTCATGCATACCACAGTGTTTTTGTTGGGGATGAAATCTCTGGGAATATTTTTTCTCCATTTTTTCTTAATTTCATCATCGTTCGGGAATCGAAAACACATTGCATAAAGTTCTCCCGGCTTGTTCGAAGAACAGTTTGGGACACAGCAATACCTGGGCATCCTGCATAATAAAAAAAAGAAAAAGAATGAAATAACATGTCTCATTTATTGCTTAAATGGTCATTTTAAAGTTCGCATTACTCATGATTTTTAAAGCACTTTAAAATCTGTTTTCTAACACACTTTTTAAATCCATATTAATAAAAGAAAAATGTTGCATACTTTAAAACCTAATCAATATAATAAATCCTAAAATTCCACGTACTTGGGGGGAAATATCAAGAAGATTATAAGCAGTTTTTGAAATGATTCAATCATTTTAAATGGTCCATTCATGAAACGAAATTTGTAATTTTGTGAAAAGAACACATATTAATAAATTTAATTAATCTATCCATTTTTAACACTTAGTTTAACACTCTTGAAGCTTATTAAAATATGATACAGATAACTTGAATGGAAGTATTACAAATTTAGAGTTTAAAGTAGATCAATTATTGTCTACTTTTTTCTTAGATAATAGAAGGGCGCAATATATAAGCGATTTGAAAGTAAGCCGAATGTTTACAAGCTGCATGTAATCGTAACTTATGTAAAATTTCAAAATAAATAAATATATAAAATTTTAAACACAATCACATTTTATGTAAATTAGCGCGAAAACTTGTAATAGAAGAAATGTGATGCAACAATTAAGATGAATAAACATTTTAAGAAGGAAAAAATGCAGATTTTTATGAGGAACATAAAATCAACTTACTTATAACTAACTGCTAATGATTTGCTGGAACAAATAATCCAATGGCTAAAAGAATCCAGGCATACAATTTTGTAAATTCACAATAGCTTGATCAATCTTGATTCACAATCTCGATCTAAATCATTTTGTAGCACAAATATTATGAATATATTCAACGAAACTATGCCATTTTACCACGTGCGTGGAACGCGGGATGCCGAGTGTCCTTATCTGTTGGTGTGGGCAAGGTAATTGATAATCCGTCATTACCTTGCCTACTGCCCTTCCCTCGGACATACCTGGAAAATCTCTCCCTCCTTTGACCACGTGACCTCACTTGAATTTCTCGGCTGTCATGGCCTGTACTTTCGAGACTGGCCTTGGCCCGCGCCGCCCATACTTTAATTTTCCGCGCATTTTCCCCCTCTATGCGGAAATTTTAAGTTATTTTAATCTGTTCCATCAAACGTCGACGGTTGGGTTCGATCCCGGGAACTTTAGGCTGGAAGGACAGCGTGCTAACCGCTCGGCCATTATTGCCGCGGGCAGCTATGACTAAAGTTTGAAGTGACTGTTGTCACGCCAGATCGATAAGTATGGGCGATGCTGATAAGTTTCTTTTATTTTTCCATGCGATGAATCAAAATTTAAATAATGTTATGTGTGATTTATAGACTCTACTAATAGGGAAATAAGCATAATATAAACTTAAAAGCAGGACACGTTTTAAAACTTTCAATATCGCAACACTCATCGTTGAGCAATACTGCTGGCCAAAATCGAGACAACGACTGATTTGAATCATTTCGTAGTTAATTGTATTTATTTGAAGAATTCCTATTTGGAAATATAGAATGGTTTTACTTACTTACACAATTTGTGTAGTATGCTATATCGATATTATTAGCATTTCGAAGAATTAAAAATAAGTTTAAATTAATTTATACAAATGTAAATTTGAATTATTTTCATTGTTCATACTTTATAATTAAAAAAATTATTTAACTTCTGAATTTTTTTTATCCTTTGTAATTTTATTTTAAATTTACAAAAATGTGGTGATGTAAGATTTTTGGGCCCTAAAATCTGTAGGGCCTGGGCAGTTGCCCCGTTTGCCCTGCCGGTAATATGGCACTGGTAATAAAATAAAACACATCTTTCTCGAACTTTCAGCAAATTTGAGGACGCTAGACAATTAATGTTCATTCTCTTTCACAGATGGCGCCATCACTGCGCACTTTGAAAGCTAAAATCCAGCTTAAGGCAAGCTTGCATTGCCAAGCCAAATGTCAAGCTTGATTTAAGCTTATGTGCTGTCTGGGAAGTGCAAGAGTTTATTTTGATTCATGGTAATTTATCATGTTAACTCTTTGGTTTTAAATAATAATTCTTAAAAATAAATGATTTTTAAGTACAGGCGCGTAGCCAGGAAAATTTTTCGGGGGGGGGGGATATGAACTTATATGTGTATAAATCGACGGAATTTCTGCACAGCATTAATCTTCTTGTGACCACTAATCCAAAAATTTCGGGGGGGATATATCCCTATATCCCCCCCGGGCTGCGCCCCTGTATAAGTATACCGGGTGATTCAAAATAGATGTTAAGGCAATTATTTTTTAAACCGTAAGGGATCGAAACGTACTTCCAATTAGAAAAGTTTGTCAAATTAAGACTATCTTTCAGATAGGGTACTTTTTTACAGGGAGTTGTATACATATGAAATACGAAATTTAATTTTTATACGGTCCCACCTTTCCTATTTTTTATATTTAGAAGAATGTTGCTCTTTTCCTAAGAAAATTAATAAAACAAATCCCGTGTCTCTACGTGGAATAGTTTCCGAGGTATATCATTTTTAAAATTTTGGCATTTGTCGCCAAACAATAAGGGGATGTCTTCAAAGTGAGAAAAATGTAAGTACTTCTCAACTGTTTTGTTTTGTTAATAGTCACTCGATAGTGATAGTTGGCTCCTCCAATCCTAATTTAGTTAGAATTTTCCGGTAACGTATGTTTGACAGTTTCTAGTTTACAAAACAATGGTGTAAGTTATTATACCATAGTAACTTACACCATTACTTTGCCATTCTCTTTTACACTTTAAAATTCCTTCTCTGGAAGCGTGATGTAATTAGTGGAAGACCCCTTAAAAGACTAAATTATCGCAAAATTCATAAAGGAGTACCTCATATTTTAGGTAAAATTGCGCCTGTTAATTTCCCACATTTGAACGCGTTTAATTGCTTTTCCCAAAAATGGGATCTTCAGTTATTTTTTATCAACTCATAGTTGGTCCCCTAAAGTAAATATTTTTTCGCCTGAAAACTGACGCCAACACCGTAGGTAAAGTGGTATAAGTCATCATTTTCAAAATTAATTTTCTCGCTAACTATTTCACTTAGAGACACGGGATGTGTTTTAGTAATTTTCTTAGACAAAGAGGGACATTCTTCTAAAAGTAAAGGGTAGGAAAGGAGGGACCGTATAAAAATTAAATTTCGTATTTTTATATGTATACTCTCCAAAAAATGTATTCGAGCAAGAGAGAAATTTCCTACGTTGGTTTCGTGTATTAAAAATTATTTATCAAAGAATATGAATTAGGCTATGTATAAATATAAGAGTGTACACCCTCCAAAAAAGTATTCGAGCAAGAGAGAAATTTCCTATTTTAGATTTGCGAATAATAATTGAGTTTTTGAAAAACGCACAACTTGATAGAAATATAGAAAGTCATATTTATTAGGAATGGGCAGCTGACGTCACACGTAAACATCGTAGAGCTCTGAGTGGCAAAACATTGGACCTTCAACCAATCAAATGGACAACTTCTGCCACTCAAACGCGCGCATAGATCTTGCGCATGCTCTTTGTTTACACAGCGTTCAGACTACCACTTTTGAGTAACTCGAATTACTCCGGAAAAACCCAAGCCCGCTCACACACTGCCCGATTTGAGCTTTTCGGGGAGATAAACAAAGCGTGCAGGAGTAGCTCGAGTTTTTCCCAACTGCCCAAGGATTTTCTTGGGAAGTTGGGGAGATAGATCACGTGAACATTGTTTATTGTTATTGTTCGCTCCCATTGGCTCCACAGGTTAGTAAATACGTGCCGCCCCTTTTTTTCCTATGGACATTTTGCACGTGATGTTACATGGCGGTATTTGATACGCTACGTGCGCGATCTTATGGTGAGGATTAGTTTCGGTTTCAGCTTGTTTGGACCTAAGGGATTATTTAACACTTTTCTAGAAATATAGCTGTTGCAAAAGGAGCTGGAATATTAGTCATTTACAGATAATAGTTTCTTACCAGTTAATTTTATCTTCATTGTGAGATTTCATTTAAAATGTTAAGAATAATTAAATACTACCAATAATAAAAAAGATCGTACTTTAAAAGGTGTGGGAGGTTTTTAATGAATATTTGTACTATTTTAAACTCAGAAAACTCAAAATTAACTCAATGATGTATTATTTATACAGTATTTGCAATAACGTAATAATTTTAGAACGCTAATATTCTTTTTATTAACAAAGTTTTGAAGCGAAATGCGATATCATCATCTTCTAAACCACCTATTTAAATATTAAAAAGACAATAACTCATTCCGAGCAGCTAATAATGAGAAACAGTAATTATAAAATGGATACTCAATGCATTTCAATAGGAGCTGGTGTATGTAAATACCGCCAGCAGACGAATTTTAGCCTCAAACTCAGAAACCATGCAAAATGTCCATTAAATACCCAAAACCGTTCACGATGTCAATCTCCCCGAGTAAAACTCGAGCAGTTCGTGTTTTACTCGAGTTTTATCCGAAAGTGACAGTCTGAACACGCCCATAGCCTAATTCATTGATAAATAATTTTTAATATACGAAACCAACGAAGGAAATTTCTCTCTTGCTCGAATACTTTTTTTGGAGAGTGTACTTCTGAGCTTTTCTTTGTTTGAATTGAGAATTGTTCTTGAGGTTTCTGACTGCAATCTCGAGGATGGTCTTATACCCCTGAATATCCGTTTTGACATTTATGAATTCCATATAACATTTATTAATAACATAGAGCACAACAGATGTACAAACACAGAAGAAGGGGGTGGAAATGACAACCATGGGTTAACGGCATGAAGCTCGGGAGGAGAAACATCGACTTGTTATCCAACTTGGACCAACTACGCAGTATGAGAATTGCCGACGAAACTGAAGCTACCATTGATTGCGCCATCTATTGACGGTAGCGGAAAACAACATCGCGCGCGATTTAATGCTTCTCTAATTGGGATTTATTAATTTATGCTGAAATTTCATGAAGTATACACTAACATTTGAATAAATAAATATGATAATTAATATGCATATATAATAATTTTGTTTCTATATTACTTAGTTACAACGATGTAACATCAGTTTGAAAATTTAATAAATTAATTAATAATTTAAATAAATTCTCTTTAAAACTGCATGCGAACGATATAATAGATCAGTTTTTGACAAATATTTTTGGTAGCAATTCGCTAAAAATTAAAAAATATTCCCTGCCTTCTTTCAGGCTATAAATTCCTCTTATATACCCGCTCTTCCACATTATATTTTATTTATTATTATTTTTTTTTTTTTGTCTTTAGTCTTAAAGTTGGTTAGTTAAACCAAAAAACCAAAACAAATATGGAAAGAGAAAAACATTTAACGCCGTTTTTCAGCACCACCAGAGCCTGATTATAACCAACAAGGGCCCCAGGAATTGATGAATTTGGGGGGGGGGGCATCTATGAAATTTGTTTTATTTTTCATAAAATTTTGATATAAAGAAGGATGTTTCAGAACAAGATTTGAAATTGGGGGGACCTGGGCAAAGTCCCGATTTGCCCGTGCGATAATAAGGACCTGAGTACCACAAAAAATTACATAAAAATCAATGTCTTTTCAGTTTCAGTATCATTTTTCAGTACTACAAAAAATTTCATAAAAAGCATAAAGGAAAAAAAAATATTAATTCAATAAATACACGCATATTCAGTGATTGACTCTTTTGCATCAGTTTTGCAAGCTTTCACATATCAGAAAAAATCTAATATTTCTTTAATTTTGAAAAATTTTGTATTTAAAAAAAAAAACAGACTTTGAATTGAAAATATTTGTTTCTGTATAAGTTTTGCAGACTTATGCCAAAAATATCTATTCATTTGTGTATCTCTTATATATTATAAAATCCCCTCCCCCACCCTAATTAAATTAATAAACAGAAAAATATTATTCATAAAACTGTTATTATTTTTTTAAAAATGGACAATTTCAAAGTATTATACTGCTGTTTCAATTTGATTATTGGGCCAAATGCCAATTTTAAAGTGTTCATATTAGCATTATACTACTACTAACATGTACAAAAGGTTTTCTATTTACATAGTGTTACTTTTTATGTTATACATTTATAAGGGGCCATATTAAAGAAATATTATGGTGATGCTGTATTGATGCTGTTTGGAGCTTTAAATAATGTTGGATTTTTCTTCCCGAGCGATACATTTCTTTTTCTGGCTTCTGGATATCCACTGTCACATCCAGGTGCAAAGCAGTGACTCGCTCGACCCATATTCTATCAAAATAATTTATTTTATTTAAAAAATATAGCTCGTTCACAATCAAAACAACGCTAAATCCCTATTGGAGCGGTGCGCTGCGCCTCCTGCCGGTGAAAATGGATCCTGGTCCGTTTTCCCGCCTGATCGCCCATTCCCGATGAGTCTCCTTAGAGCTTCATGGTTAACGGCATTCGAACCCGAGACCTCACCGCTCGCAGGCGGCTGGCAGAGATGGGTGCGCAAACCCTCGCAGCCATGAGATCCCTACTTCTGAGCTTCTGAATGTAAGTCCATGTTTTGAACCACGGAGGTATATTCTGTGGAGCCGATGGAAGGCGCCCTGTGATGTAGGTAGAGAGTCCGAGGGTCCGGATTGGTGCGAAAAACGAAACCAATAGAAAGCTTTCGCCGACACATCACTCAGTAAAGATAAACCCCATCCAAAAACCCTTAACTGGTTAAAAATTTGTGACGCAGCATTTTACTTTATAGATCTATGAATTTTAAATATGGGTCTTAAAAATAATGATATCAAATTTTGAGTGACGCCCTGCTGGAAATTTTAAAGATTTGTTTTTAAATTCCATTACAGTTACTTTCGTTTTATTTTCTAAAGAAGATTTACGCTTTTAAGCAATGCTTTTAATTATGAAATACACTGTCAAATATATCACACTTTCACTGAGTCTATATAATGTATTCAAATGAATTTATTTCAATAATTTAATTTATCTTTTGCGTCACGCTATCCAAAAGGGCAAGTAAAATTTACGTAAATATTTAGTTAGTGTGATAGTAACCACACTAAGTGAAATGTATATGAAAATTTTGCTTGCCCTTTTGGATAGCGTGACGCAAAAGATAAATTAAATTATTGAAATAAATTCATTTGAATACATTATATAGACTCAGTGAAAGTGTGATATATTTGACAGTGTATTTCATAATTAAAAGCATTGCTTAAATGCGTAAATCTTCTTTAGAAAATAAAACGAAAGTAACAAATCTTTAAAATTCCCAGCAGGACGTCACTCAAAATTTGATATCATTATTTTTAAGACCCATATTTAAAATTCATAGATCTATAAAGTAAAATGATGCTTCACAAATTTTTAACCAGTTAAGGGTTTTTGGATGGGGATATCATTACTTTTTAAGGGTATGGTCAGAAGATAATAAATTAGTTTCAAGGGCGAATTTCGGAAGTTTGCTTGACACTAAGTTATGTAAATAAATATACACACCTGCTTTCATGCAGTATCAGAGTATTTGATTAAAAAAGTCACAGCAAGTTCTTTTGTAACATGTAACAGAAAATTGACATATTTTTGTTAGAATTTTATAATAAGAGACATAATACTGATTATAATCAATAATTTTTTGAGTAATTTTCTATTTATAATATGGGTCGAGTACAGATTAGTATCCCTGCCACCATCTTTGATTTTATCTCATAAATTTGCATTCAGTTTAATGCTAAACGTAAGTTGAATTTTTACTATAATTATATAACTATTGGGCCCCATCAGTGGCCGAGCGCATAGCGCTCTGAACTGGGAGACGGAAGGTGGCTGGTTCGAAACCAGGTTACGTCCGTTGAAGTAATCGTGCGGAGTTTTCCGTGGTTTCCTCCAAAACTTAGGATAAATACGGGTTAGGACCCCTTAGAAAGACCCCATGGAGGGCACCCCACTTTTCGGTCCGTATAAGAACGAAATTTTTTTAGATTTCATTAAAAATGTTTAAAAGAATAGCATCTTTCTAATGAGGAATTTCTCTGATTATAAAGATTTTTTTTTTTTTTTTATAATACTACAGGATTTTTATGATCTGGAATTTTGTGTTATGCAGAATCGGTAAAGTCCCGTCGATTTTGAATTTGAAAAATTCTACTGTATTTATTTAAGGTACTTTCTTAGTTAGCACATATTATACTTATTTCAGGATGATTAAAAGAAAAAAAAACCTTGGTGTCAATGATTCCCATCAGAGACGGCCCGAGGGGAGTGCGGGGCCCCAGGCGAAGCGCAAGAGCGGGGCCTCTTCTCTATCATGTCTTATGAGATAGCAATAAAATAGCCCAGGAGTGGGGCCTCTATAAGCTCGGGGCCTTAGGCGATCGCCTACATTCGCACCCCCCTTGGCCCGGCCCTGTTCCCATAAATTAGAGGCATTAAAATACTAAGTTAATTGAGCTTTTTTGATAGATTTAAAAGGCAGACACATTTTTGATAAATTTACGTACTGCATGCTGTCTTTCACCAAGTAAGTAATTAATAGAATATTCATATCTGCTTTTTGTGTGTTTTATAAATTTAAGAAATACATTATGTTATTAATTCAATTTCAGTTTTTTCTAACATACACTAAAAGCATATAAATATTTCTGAAAAGGTTGTATTGTATTCTGCTATCGTAAACCTACACGAGGAGTATTTCGTATTGCTTATGTAAGGGGGGGGGGTCTTGCGCGCTTTACTTTCTTAGTGCTTCTGAAGCGTATTTACGTTACATCGTGAGAAAAGCCATCCAAAACTCAGAATTTTTAGATTATCAGCCATCCGGTAGACCAGAACCCTGGACATTTATACTTCAGTTATCTACCATCTTCAGTATCTTATCAACTCGTCTCGGGTGGGCACAACATCTTGTTTTAGATGCCATCTCCGACCATCAAATGTCTAATACAAAATATAGTGCATGTATAAATTTAGATTAATTAATCAAATTTCTATCTGAAAAGTATTGAACAAAATTTTAAATCTGGTATTTAAAGGAATACAAAATAAAAGTGAGAAAAACCTAAGATTTTGAAAAAATATTGATTTTAAAATTATAATTCAATAATTTCAATAAATTTTATATATACATGAAGAGTAAAAGAATTATTATTAAAGCTAGTTGGTATGTAAAACTACTATTTATTTTCCTTTGAATACTAAATAATTATTATTAATTAATTATGTGAGCTTTCTGAAGAGAAAAAAAAATTCATTGAAATATTAATTACATATTGAATTTTCCAAATAGAATTAATAATATTAGAAAAATAAAGACTTAATTTAATTAGAAATAGCTATCAAAATACTAGGGAAACGAAATACTTAAAGAAAAGGTTAGGAAGGAGTTTTACCAAAAAATACTTAAATTAATTATTTTTTTAATTCAAAGTTTTAACTATTTTTAATTATTAATTATAGCAAAATAAATTGCAGAAAAAATAAGTAAAGTATATAGTAATCTGTTATTATTTTATAAAATGAAATAAAACAAAAACGACAGTAACACAAAGCTCATCTCGCAAAAGTGCTACATCGGGTACAGAACCTAAGTTTTCTGGTCATAAACCGGAAGCGAATCGCCCAAGCTGTCCACGACCAAACTGGTTTAGGATATAAGGTAACTTGTACAAATCTTGTCACGGATCTACAGCACTGTATTCCTACTCCCTGCCTTGTTTACCGCCTTTGAAACAAGATCATTTTCCGTATTTCCTTACGCGGGTTAAATAGTTCCCTCTTTGAACTGGATTAAATTAAAAAAAAAAAAAAACGAGTTTTCCTAGCTTAACCGGCGACGTCACTCACCGAATTTGGCACCGATTAAAATCATATATTAATTGTAAAAAATTCGTGAGAGCGGATTTCGAGATCCAGATGAGACACTTTTCAAAATTGAAAAGATTATTTATATTCTTTGTATAAGTGCCGCGAAGTTTTACGGTTGGTTGGTTGGGGTTGGTTGAGGCTGGCTGCTTCACTCGTAGAAACTGCCGTTCTACATGATAACTATCGAGTTTTTAAAAAATTATATGCTATAGTTGAGATTTTCAGCAATAAAATTTTACTACGTTTGAATTTTTTAGGTAAATGTTTCAAGAAGAAAAATTATTTACAATGGATTGAAGCGCGCTTTGATAACATTGATTTTCCCTTCCCTACAGGACCTTTTAAGCGTAGAGCGCCATCTATTGGATGAGAAAATCTTGCCGAAAATCTAGCATTAGCTTCCCCTTTAAAATTACTCTAACAGATTAAAATATGCAATTTTTCTGGAGAATGGGCTCAGTTATCTAAACAAATTATACTGCAATAAATAAATAATTAAATAAGTAAGGAAACTTAGACACTAAACATGGTAGATGGTGGAAGTGTTACGGTCCCACGACAGCCGCGCGGTAGGCCCGAACGTGGGACCGTAACACTTCTCATCTACCATGTTCAGTGTCTTCTTTACTTACTTATTTATTTATTTATATATAAAGATTTAAAAATGTCATTTTGATCACTTTAAAATAAATAAGTCAACGATAGGGGTTTACCGTCCGCAAAAATTTTCTGCACGGGGCGATCGCCCCATCCGCCCCACCTACGCTACGCCACTGCGAACATCCCGTATGAATAACGTGTATTCAAATTCTATCTGTAGGAAACCGAACAAAACTGCAGACCGTTAGATCGACAGCCGCGCGGTAGGCCCGAACGTGGGACCGTAACGCTTCCACCATCTACCATGTTCACTGTCTTATTTACTTACTTATTTAATTATTTATTTATTGCAGTATAATTTGTTTAGATAACTGAGCCTATTCTCCAGAAATTTTCATATTTTCATTTATTATTTTTTTAATCTGTTAGAGTAATTTTAAACAATTTAACTTACCTTCTGAACAAGGATGTACCCAGGGGGTGGTCCAGGGGGTCTGAACCCCCTCCGAAATTTCAGTTTTTGTAAACAAAATAATAATGATGAAGTTTTGTTGTATAAAATTCTGCCTTTCACCGTTTGGACCCACCCCGAAATTTTTTCCTGGGTACGTCCCTGCTCCTGAATAATTTGCATAGAGAATTTTCCTCTTTTATTTTTAATAATACACCTAAGCAGAAGAGTGGAGGTCTTGGTCGTAGGACATTTTATGGGGTTCTAAGGCATATTCATGTTTAATCTGGAGAAAACAGCCCAAAACTCCATGAATTTCTATCTTAAAATAATTTAACCATAGGCGTTATACCGCCTCTAGAAATTTTCTGCCCGGGCCGGGCGCCCCCCCTTACGCCACGCCACTGCGAACATCCCCCACCCATAACATTTTATTTCTGACTGAAATGTAAACGCATCATTTCACAAATCTTTGAAAAGCGAAAGTACTACAAAAGTAGTTTTTATTTTAAATATTTCGAAATGAAAATTGGCCTAAAAGTTGGATTGTTTCTTATCTTAAAAATTCTCCTACGAATGAATCCGGAGTCCCCGAAAAGGGAGGGTCACTGGCTCCCTGACAAGGGGCACGTGCACCCCCCCCCCTTGGGTCCCCCTGTTGGCGCCTACTTTGATTATTAGAATAATTCGTTAAAACACAAAAAGATTAAAATTTACCCTTGCCATGGGTATACTAAACGAAAACCTATTAATACGAACCAGTGGCGTAGCCAGAATTTTTTCATGGGGGGGGAGGGGGGTTACGACTACTGCAACTCACATTTGTGTATAAGTGTGTGTGATAAGGGAGCGAAGAATATGCATTTTGTATGGCAAAAAATTCCTCATCGGAGGGGGGGGGTGACCCCCTATGCCCCCTTGGCTACGCCACTGACACGAACATACGTATACGTATTGCAAAATAAAAACTTTGTGAAAAAAACACACATAAAATGTAACTTATAATACGTTACGATCGTTTCGACCAAAAAATTCTTTCGGTCTTCATCAGACAAAGACCTTCGTCTCGCGCAGCGGCGTAGCCAGGATTTTATTTCGGGTGGGGCTGGGTATCAAATTTAAAGCTAAAGTTTAAATGTAAGCTAAGTAAAGGGTCCCCTTTCGGGGGGGGGCAGAAGCCCTCCCCCTGGCCTTGCCTCTGCGTCTCGGACTTTGTTTTTTACGTATAGGGAGAATGCTGTATTAATGTATTAAAATATGTAGGGGTTACGGAAAACAAGTCTTTAAAAAGTATAACAGTCTTCTGAAGATTCAAATAAAACATAAATTAATATATTTATTAATTAATGATTTATTACAGGTAGAAGAAGCTCCTAAAAGCATTAACCAACTACCAATTTCTTAAATTTTTTTTCAATATGTGCATGGATGAAGAAACATTTCAATATATTTATAGATAAAGATACATTTTGTATAAACAAAAAGAATTGAAAATCAAGCATTTTTGAAAGTTTTAATACCCTTTTAATTGTATGGCCTGGCCGTTTAAATCGCTGTGTTCTGGTCATAAAGCTAGCGCCACGACGAACAGAATTTCAACTACCGCATATACGGACATTTAGACTCGTTTGGATAACCCGGAAATATCCCAGTTAGCCATGCCACTTCCTATGATTGGTCTAAAATGAGTTATAGCATACCGTAAATTTATGAAAATCATAATTGCAAGTCATCAATCAATTTTCTTTTTTTTTTTTTTAGTTGTGTTGTTGTTTGCGGTAAAGTGGTGTGAGGTAAAGGCTGTCATCCACATGTTTTGTTTATGGGATCTTAATTGAAAGAAAAGTGTTTCATTGGGTTCTCTAAATAGGTTATAGCTTTTTGTTTTTGTGCGAAGGTATGTAAAATAAAAATTTCTTTGTTTAAATTTGTTTCGAACTACGATTTCGCAATCATTGATGTATTGTTATTGTGTTGTGGGGTTACGGCCAATCATCTACACGTGGGATCTAGACCGATGGAGGACTTTCTAAGGGATCCTAACCGTATTTCTCTCTTTTAAGGCGTTTCTAAATTTTTTTTTTTTTTTTTTTTTTTAATTTTAGGGTTTATATGTTGAATTTTATGAAAGTTTTTCTTTGGTTTTGGGTAACTTTTTAAAACAATTCCTTTTACATTTGAAACTATTAAAAAGCACTTAATAATGAAAAGTAATTTTGGCCTCTTGTAATTTCATAAAACTGAAATTTTGAAGCATTTCAAAATTTATGGTTATACACAGAGAAAAGTCTAGGTATTAATATATTTTACCTCTCTTCTCTAGGGTTTTGAGATTTTAGCATTTATTATTTTCCAAATTTAAATATTAGTTATTATTTATCTTAGTTTCTTTTAATATATTTTAGTTTAGTTAGATGCCTTTATATAATTGGGTGTAAATATTTTTTTCTTTCTTTTTCTTTTTATTATTTTAGCATATTTATTTTAAATATTAATGTTTTACATCTCAGATTCTTTAAAGAAATATGTTTTAACAACATGTATTTTTAGCAAGTAAGGAATTATTTGTTTAGACTGAAATTTTTGTTTAATTATTAGGGCGATTTTTAAGTGCATTTTTAGAGTTTTTAAGGTAATTAAAATTTGGACTATACTGATAAATAGAATAATTTATTAAATAATTTTTAATTAGTCTTTATTTAGTGTACTAATATACTAAATAAAGACTTTTTAAAAATTATTTTATATTATTTGTAGGTACTTAAAAACAAACAACAGCATATTATCTGTAATCTAAAAAAAATCTTGGTCATGAAAAAATATCTTTTACAAAATTAAACGTAATAACAGCATAATTATATTTTGAGAAATTCATAATTAAATAAATATGTAGTGGTAAATGTGATTAAACTGGTAACTATACATAATCACATTCTGTTTTGGACTTTGAGCAAAACATATTTAGCAGCTTTTCAAAATTATGTTTGTAATTGAGGATCTGAAAAAATTACTTCTACCACCACCCAGTAAAGAAATTAGAAAATCAAGTCAAGTAGTGTCACCAAGTAGAAAAGTCTGTATTTTTGAAATATTATTAAATACATTAGATTATGTTACATTCAGTTTAAAATTCAATGACTTAGGATATTTTATTAAAGTGAAACCTTCTTTAACAGTCACCTCCAAACAAGGGAAACCTCCTAAGGACATATCAATGGTACCAAACATGTTCTATAGGATTAACATTAGACCTGACCTCTGAACAAAAAATCCCAAACACAGTGGCGGACTAATGTTAACTGAGGCCCGCGGCAGACGCTGAATTGGGTCCCCTTTTTGAGATTGTATTTTTTAACTGAAAATTACATTTTAAAGCTCATTCTTATCTGGAAAAATGTATTAAACTTTTTTTTTTTTTACTTTTATATTTTGGTAAAATCGAAAAATAGTCTGCTTCGACTGGTGGGTAGAAAATTAGTAAATTATTTCGCGTGAAACTAAAACTCGTTTTATTTTGATTTTGCTGCTACCGGCTTGCCCAAAGCATTAGTCATGATAACATAAGTCAGTACATTTAAGACTTTTAACTACCTATACTTCGCGTATTAAAACATACCAAAAACACTGAACCTTAAACTTAAATTTGTTTTGAAAGGAAATAGTTCATTCTGCTGAAGACACTTTTATTCAACGGAAACCTGTTTTTAGAGGAAAAATATTTCGATACCTTTCGATTCCATTCAAATCCACCTTGTTACCCCAGGGTAATTTTTTTGCGACCCTATTTTAGGAAGCAATCCAAAGATTGATAACCATTAGATTAGAGAATTACCAAATAATAATAATAATAGAATACAGATTTAAACATTTATAAAACAGGGTTGGGTTTTTGACGTCAAAATCTGCTTATTGACATGACCTGTCAAAAACATGTCTAAAAGTGTCGAAAACTGTCCAAACTGTCAAAAACCTATACATGTTTTTTTTATTAGTCATTAGACACATTTTATTTCAAATATCAAATTACAAAATTAAGTAAACTAAACTTAATAATATATTTCATTTTACAATTAATGTAATTAAATTAAAATTACATATCACCATTAAAATTATTTGTCATGCTACAATTAAATATTGAAAATTGTATATAAATGTTTTTGAAAGTACTTTTTATAAATATTTTTTCCCTTAGATCAGCTTGTTTGAAATTTATGAATTTAAGTAATTAGTTGAATACCTTTATGCCATGTTTTTTTTTTTTAAAGGGGAGCTTTGCTAAAGCTATGTCAGCAGTGTTACTTAATCATAAGTTGCCTAAACATTTATAATGAGTCTAAATATTTCTTTTTCTGTTTAAATATAATACATTACTAATACTATATATATTCTGTATCGTATTACAATATAAATATTCTCTGGTAAGTAAATTAATTATAATTCTCAATCAAAATAATGATTGGTCATTATCAATACACTCAACATTTTCTAATACTTTTCATTTTATTATGTTAAATTCATTTATTCAGGGCCAGACAATAACATTTTTGTGCCCAGGACACTTAAAACTTTGTGCGCCTACACATACCTGGCTCAATTTTTGTGCCCCTATACATAGCTCTGAACTCAATTTTTTGGCCTGCTTCTGCATGTGTGCCCAGGGCACGGGCCCAAATGCCTGTGCGATAATCAGGGTATGCATTTATTCAGAACAAGCACAGTAAATTTATGACACTTAGTCTTTTGATATATCTATTCATATATATATATAACATTACAAATCAAAAGCGTGCTAAAATCCCACATTTCTAGAACTACGCAGTTTTAATTCAGTTGGAACAAATTAATCCGTTTTCAAAAACTGCAATTACTACACAGTCCCTTGCAATTCCTTTGTAATTTTGTAGACGGTCACCGCGTCCAGTCAATCTATGGCTGGTCAGTATGGCTTTTAAGCCATAACAAACCTTGAAAAAATGCTGCCCAGATTTTGGGATCTGCCAATAATTGCAACGTGCACGGATCATGTGACACGACCTCAAAAGTTAATAAAAGGGGCTGATGCAGCCCAGCAGCGACTTATTCGCATGACCGCAACTGCCAAGGAAAGATGAATCGAATCACCCAGTAAAATATTGTAATCGCAGTTTAACTCATTCTTCCACCGACAGCCATAGCGGCTCAAGGATTTTCACAGCTCACTCCAGCGTTTGCCAGCCAGCAAAGACCGGTCAGGATCCCACGGGTGCCGACTTGTAAAAATTATTGGGGGGGCTCGTATCCTTACGAAGGGGGGGGGGACACAAAATCTTTCCCTTTGTCAGTAGAATAAAGGGATTCAGAAATTTTAGAATTGAGATTTCAAAATGTGCTTTTTTAACATAACACTTTCATTAAAATAAAAGGAATTCCATTTAATAAATTTTTCAAAAATTTTTTGAACTCATTTTTTAAATTAAGTATTTGAACTCAAGATCTCGAATCAGTCTTCAGTACACATATGGAGAAAGCAAATCTCCCTTCTGAAAGAACAGGTGAAGTTTAATTAAGTTAATAACAGCAAAACAAATAAAATCTTTTTTGAAATGTATTTAATGATAATTTCATAAGAAAGAAAATGCATGCAGTCAAATGTGAAAAACTGTTTTGCAAAACATTACTCCAGCTAATATTTCAAAATACCCTAGAAGTACAAACGATTCGAAATACTAAAATCCAGATTATTTTATTTACTGGCATCATCAGAGATAATTTTTACTAATATAAAATAGTATTTTTTATTTTACTACATGATGAAATACCCATAAATTGAATTGACTTTAATTAAATGTCGCACTACTTTAAGACAGAAAAACTGATCACATTTAAATTACATTTCTTTGACAACTTTTTACGGATTACATTTAAAATTATTTAAAAAAACATAAACAACGAAGTAATAAATACCTCCTTTCCATGTATTAAAGCAAATCAAATAATATACAAACCATCATACAAAGTTACAATTCCTCTCTTCTACACATACATATTAAACGGATTTCCGTGATTTGAATTATAAAAACAAAAACAAATAAATAAATAAAATTTACTTTTAAATTCATTCTTATAGTATTTGCACAGCAGGAAAAAAATTAATTTTTCAATAATAAATCATTTTTAAATGTTAACAAGGATGATAACAAAGAAATCTAAGTGCGAGAATATATCAAAATTTAGAGTCTACATTATTTTAGGTCTTCATAAACATTTTAATACTGAAAACTTTCATTTTACATTAAACTAAGAATACTCATATCATCTTTCAATAACATTAAAAATGAAAAGAAATGTTGAAATGTGGTGTTATGGCCAATTATCTGCGCGAGGGTGGGGGGTTTGCCCTCCGTGTGAGACTTGGCATAGAAAACTCGACATATAAAAACTCCATTGCACTTTTAATCACACTTCTTTTTGGAAAACTGTTCCAGATTACCTTAACAATTATGAAAACAAATTAAACTAGCACATAAGCATTTGGTAAATCAGAGACACTCCTGGCTAAATGGACACATAGTAATCATTTTATATACTAAAACCATAATGAATTATGCTATTTGAAATATATTTTGATGATATTGTGCAACAATATATGAAAATTAATTTTTATTCAGTATGGAAAAAAGTTGTATAAAATATAATCGTGTTTTACATTTAAAAGTGGAATAACACAGAAACAGATATACAATGCCAAAATTATCACTCTAAATTATTGTAGATATTTACAGTCAATTTTTAAAAATACTCAACATTTTCACTTTACATTAAAATAAGAATACTCAATAATATGAAAAATGGAAACAAAATGAATGAAATCTAATTCGAAATCATAGTCTACGTCATGTTATTTTTAAAACATATATAAAAACTCCATTGCACTCTAAATCACCCTTCTTTTTTGGAAAATTGTTTCGGATTACCTTAATAATTATCAAAATAAATTAAACTAGCACATTAGCAATTGGTAAGTCAGAGACGCTCTTGGCTAAATGGATACATAGTATTCATTTTATAAACTAAAACAATATCGAATTATGTTATTTGAAATTTATTCTGATGACATTTGTGCAACAATATACGAAAATTAATTTGTATTCAGAACGGAAAAAAGTTGTATAAAATATGATTGTGATGACTGGGGTACGAAGGGTTTTTTGTTTAAAAGTCTTCTTATGATTACCATAGCCCGTTCGTGTAGACGTAGCGCTAAAAGTTCTCCTTATTGAATTTGCAAAATATACATCTGTCTAATGCAGGGTATCACTGAAATGTGCACATAAAAATCCAAGCTAAATAGTCAGCTTCAAACTTTCTAGCACATATTCATTCAAATTTCAATTAAGAAGTGTAGTGGCTAACAATGCCAAAAAGTGTTTCGTGTGTACGAAGTCACCAATGAATCAGAATTATTTTCTCAGAGTTACATATACTGTATAAATATTAACACTAAAATAGCTTTAATAACATTTGATTGTATTTTTTTCCTTCTAAATTTTAACGCAGGCCCCTAAAATGGTAGGAGCCCACAGGGGAAAGCCTACTCAGCCTAATGGGTAATCCGGCCCTGTTTAGGCATGGTCCCTCTTTCCCCATGACAGCCCCTCCTTCCTCCTCTATAATTTTTATGTTTTTGTAGCAGTTATGCTAGTTTGATATTCCATAAATTAATAATTTACAAACATAGGTGCTTCATAGAGTGCTTTTACAGAAGAGGAAGGCTATTTGCAAGTGTGGGGTGAGGGTCGAATACGAGTATAATGTATCACACACTCCCAATTCACACATTTTTCTATAAACCATTTTTTGATTTTGAGAGTTTTCTTTCATTGTGGGTTTGGGGCAACTACCCCATCCACCCTTACCTTAATAATGCTCGCTGTGACTCCCTCTTCCTTTGCCCTCCATGTATGGATGGATATGGATGAATGCACATTTACAAAACGGCTGCATATTTTTCTGCCAAGGAACAACGACTGAGCACATAGTCACTGTGTGCATACTTTAGTGTTGTTATAAAATAAAGTAAGTTAGTCAGAGACTAATGGTTTTCTAAAGACGAATTCTCTTTCAGCAACACAATGTGATATGTATGCACATGATCAAGGCCTCTCTGAATTTTGGGCCTTGTCCAAGCTCGGCTTGGGCCCTCGTTTTTTTTTTGTTGTTGTTCCTCCTTTTTTATTGGGGAGATGGTTAATCTAGGACCAGGCGGTTGGGTCATGACCACCGTGACCCCCCTTCTGGAACCGCCACTGGCACCACATTCAGCCAAGAGTAGCTAAATAATAAACCGTACACAAATCTTGCAATTATGAAAAGAAATTCGCCCAAAACAGCGAGTCTTCTTAAAGATTTAAAATTTCATGGTTTTCAAATGTTCGTTTCTAAATTTTCGTATTTATGTGTAAACTAAGAAAATTTTTTGAAAATCGTAGGGGGGCTGGGAGACAGCTATGTAGTGCTCAGCCCGCGTAGCCCGTCCCGTCCTCCCCACCTCTGATTACGCCCTTGGTGGGGGAAAGAGTTTTATATATAAAGCGAGAAGATAAGAGGAAGCAATTATAAAATATAATCCAGAAGTTGTGCTCCTCGAAGATTTTTATGAAATCATTTTTCATTTAGCTCTTAACTGTAGCTAAATCAGAAACGTTAAGCGTTCGATATTAGTAAATTTTTGATAAAGCGTGTAAAGAAATGAATACTGTCTATATCCGAAACTGTATTAAATATCAATTTTTCATTTATCTCACAAGGTTCTTCATGATTTAAAATCTTCAAGCTTAAATTTGACTATTAATTTTCTGCCTTGAATTGTTTTAAAGTCACATTTAAACGGTTTATTTTCAGCGTCGAAACTTAATACTGGTGGGAAATGGGAATGTCACAGTCGTTTGCAGTTTTGCACAATGGGAAAATCTCCCTTATGGTCAGACGTCTACAGAAGAGTCTGCATCTCACAGTAGAACAAAAGTGAAAGCTTTTGCTGTACTGATTAAAAAAAAAAAAAAATTACATGAGAACGACCCTCCTAAAAAAAGCGCAGTCTTCTCCCTACTACTAGAAAGCAATTCCATCATCAATTGTGTCATGGTGTGAAATCTGAATGGTTCTTGTGTGGGAAAACACCTGTTTTACTTTCTTTTTGCCTAGCTATCTGATGGTCATTTGTTTGTGCTTGCGCTCTTGGCTCTTGATAAAGAAGGTTGACATCCGTGCCTTACGGCATTACAGGCACCCAACGTAATTCCTGAATCCCTGTGAAAGAAAAAGCGGAGTAGGAGACAGAAAAAGCTAGCGATCCGATACATTCTCTATTTTTAGGATTCTTAAGTTTAACCGATTTGGAGAAAGAAATATGGTTTGACACTAAAAAGTTAGAGTGAAATTTTTGAAGGGGCTCAGCCCCCTGAATAAAAATATTGGCGGGGCTGAAGCCCCTTCAAGCCCCATGAAGTTAGCGCCTATGCAGGATCCCACAATAACGGCTCTAAGCTAGAGTCCCGAGTAGGGTTAGAAATTAAGATATTAAAGTGAGGTGCCAATGGCACCCAACTATTTTATCTTAGTTGCCAAAATGATCTACTTGGGCGTAATTTTGAAATTATGTAGTGTAGTCATTCAAATATCCAATCATAATAGCCAAGTACGAATACTAATTAAATTTTGTTTACTAAATATATACATGTGAAAGTAGGAAAGTAAATATGTAGAATGTTAAATGTTGGAAAATGCTGCTAACGAATTAATAATAAAGAATTAATGCATTATTAAAAAAAAAAAAAAAATTGGAGCTGTTCTTTTATAAAATTCTGCATCCTATGCAGGCTCTCTGTGCAATCCATGCATGCAAAGTCATGTGGCATGCGCCATCGCCGAGCTAAAAATGCACTGAGCTCTAGCCTTAAAGGGGGGAAAAAAAAGGAAGCAAGCAAACAAAAGAAACCCAGGGAAAAAAATAATTTTACTGGAAATATATATATAACATTTCATTATAGTTATGGCAAAAACAGAGCCCGACAATCACATTTGTAAGCGAGGCACTAGCCTGCGGTCTCAAAATCAGATAAATTACCCTATATAAATGAGATTTCTGATAATAATGACTTATTCCATGTAATTCCGAATAGGTAATATGGTTTGAAGGGTGATTGGTGATAAACCTTTCGTAAAATTCCGAACGTGTCAAGTATGTTATAGCGATTGCTGTTGATCAGTATGCTTTGCTAAGAATTTTTTTTTTTTTTTAAGTTAAGCCTAAAAAATGACAACCAGGTATTATTTCATGGTCATCAAACTTAAATTTCTGGGTGCAAAATACAACTAACGACCACTTATTTCTAACCCTGGACCCGAGCTGCCTCGCCTAATACCCAATACTGAGAATGGGTCTCAAAAAGCCTCGCGTCCTCTGGCACACAACAACAATCTTCCCGTAGCCGTTTAATGCTACATATATATACCGGGCGATTCAAAATAGATGTTAAGGCGATTATTTTTTAAACCATAAGTGATCGGAACATACTTCTATTTAGAAAAGTTTGTCAAATTAAGAGTAGCTTACAGATATAGCATTTTTTTTTAAAGGGGGTTGTACACATATTAAAATATGAAATTTAATTTTTATATGGTCCCTCCTTTCCTACCCTTTATATTTAGAAGAATGTTGGTCTTTGCCTAAGAAAATTAATAAAACAAATCCCGTGTCTGTAAGTGAAATAGCTTCTGAGATATATCAATTTGAAAATTTTAGCATGTATCAAAAGTGAGAAAAATGTAATTACTTTTCAGATGAAGTTAATCTATATTAATTGCCACTCGATAGACACAGTTGACTCCTCAAATCCTAATTTAGCTAGAATTTTCCTGAAACGCATGTTTGTCAGTTTTTAGTAAAAGTTACCACACCATTGTAGCCTTCACCATTATTTTGTCATTCTCTTTTACACTTTAAAATTCCTTCTTTAAAAATGTGATGTAAGTAGTGGATGACCCCCCTAAAAGACTAACTTATTGCCAATTTCATAAAGCATTAACGATCATTTTAGGTAACACTGTACCTGTTAATTTCGCACATTTGAACCTGTTTGATTGCTTTTCCCAACAATGGGATCTTTATTTAACTTTTATCAACTCATAGTTGGTCCCCTAACGTAAAGAGTTTTTTGTGGACACCAACACAGTAGGTAAAGTGGTTTGTCATCATTTTCAAAATTAATTTTCTCCCCAACTATTTCACTTAGAGACACGGGATTTGTTTTATTAATTTTCTTAGGCAAAGAGCAACATACAAAGTTTTTTGATTGTCCCTTCGGCATTGTATAAACGATGCTCCACTGTAATATACTAATGCTAACTTACATATGATATACAGTATGGAACCTGTTATCCGGAATGGTTGGGACCGGGTGTATTCTGCATAACTGAATTTTCTGGATAACTGGTTGGGGATTAACATGACATCTACTGATTTGATTGGTAGCATAAATGTTACTCCATATTTTTGATTAGAATTAAACATTAATTGTTAATGTACTAGAAAAATAATATAAAAAAACTAATATGATCAAGATAAATAATAATGATTTAGAGAGATGTAGTAAATATATGATAGTAACTTCTTGAAAACTTAGTCACACACTAAAAAAATAAATAAAATACCTTACCAGATTGCTTACTTTATAAAGTCTAGCTGTAGTATTCAAAATAAAAAACCAAAAACATAAGAAATATTAAAATAAAACTTTTTTTGCTTTTCTTTCGGAAAAAATAAAAACTTAATCAATTGAAAAATAATTCTGGATAACTGGTTTCCGGAAAAGAGGTTCCATACTGTACTACCGTGAAGATAAAGAGGGCTGTAACCCATCCTAGAAAATCAGGCCAGTTACGCCAATGAGCTCATTAGTCTTTTCCACAGTATACATACTGCTTGGCACAGAATTTCAAGTTAGCGACAACATGGCTGTAGAAATAATTTGGTTTATTTTCTATTTCTAATATTGCAAAAATATCAGTGTCACTAAAAAATAAAAATTCAGTTTTGGTCATTAAAAAAAAAAAAAAAAAAAAAATATTATCTGCACTGTGTTCATTCAGACATGCTAAGTTTCCAAAACCAAGAAGCTTGATATTTGCTTTTCAAAGTGTAAAAGTCTTAGATTTATGCACATATTTTTGCAATAATCTATTCTATTTAAAAATCAAAGATTTTGTTTCTCTCTCAAACATACTTTAAATATACTGGTGGTAACATTGAAAGGGTAATTTCACATGTTCAGTGTTAATAAAGCTGCATTTTCTTGATGTTAGTGCTTGAATGATATGAGTATGTAGAAAGATAAAAGCAACTAACATACTTAAATTTAGTAATTTTATTTACTATGGCTTTTTAGCTGTCAACATGCTGCAATTCGAATTTGTCACTTTGGGATCTGCTGGATTGCGAGGATCAGGATCTCTTAACCAGCAGTCCTATGCTGGAAATCAGCAAACCACCAACCCTTGCGTTAGAAGACACAAACCTTTCAACTGTTACCCAGCTTGCTGCAAGTCCAGATGCATTTCTGAACATGTTTCCTATGGCTGAATTTTCAAACCTGAATAACAAGGGTAAGTAAAAATTAGGATTGTCAAATTTTCTGCTTGGGTTACTTCCAGTTTTTCTTGCTGGGAAGATTTTGGGACTATATTCCGTATGCGGTGCTGTTTACATTTTGATGTTTGTTTACATGTTTGATTTGGCGTTGGTTCTGGCGCCATCGTAGGCGATGCTCAGCGGGAGTGAAGTACCCTGCCGACGGTTGTTTAGGATGGCAACCATAAAAAAACCTTTACATCGTCGGGAATTTGAAATTGTTTATGTTATGGATGGAAGGGAATGAAATGTGTTATGTTAATCAGGGCTGCCACAAGCGACTAAAAAGCGACTATTTCGATTTTTAGCATCGGGCGACTACGGCGACTTTTTCAAAGAAAATACCGCGAAAAACGACTATTTTGTGAATTCTGGGGACTTTTTTTACTGTCCAGGCGACTATTTTTCAAAATGTGCTGAAAAACTGCATCGCCGGCGAAATGTGACATCAGAACACTGGAAAGGAATCGCTCTCCTCTAATTGGCTCCGCGATCTGCACCCGGAGTCTGCTTTGCTTCGCCAGGTGACGTCACCGCTGCATATTAGCAGTACGGCCACTCAGAAGCAGGCGCTTTTATGTCATAGGAATGAAATACATCTACTCTACTACTGTTGATTTTAGTTGCTACTAGCATTCCGAATTGTCTGGCAACACAGTGCGTCAAGAGTGCATCAGAAATCTCGTTTGATGTAATGTGCTCTTTTCATCCTGAGTTAAGAATTCTCCTAAAAAGGTAAGTAATGCTTTTATATATATTTATTCGGTTCAACCAATGATATTTGCATGTATTAAAATTGTTCATTTATTATAAACCCTTATTTTTTTAGAAGTTTGAAATGTCGTAATCCAGATTTTCTTGGGGAAAATGCTCTCTGCGAGCTTCCCCATTTCAATCGTGTTTCGTCTTCTTGTGAGATAATTATTAGTTAAAAATTAAATAGATAGGTCAAAAGGAGATATATGATAGGTAAAAATTAGCGGTCGCCACTCGCCACGTGGCGTTAAGGGTCCACAAGAGGGGGTTAAAAAATATTGGCATCTTTCGTCACTTGAGTTGCTGTTCTCCCACTGCCATATGTTTCAGCAATATTCATGTTGAAATTCAGCAGTTTTAACCCATTAAGCGCCAAAGCTCCCGTTACGGGAACATCTATTATATATTTTTTTTTCTTAAAATATTTTAACGCAATTTACGAAATACACATTTTATATAAACATTTACACTATAGGGTGTGTTATATAGTGTAAATGTTTATATAAAATGTGTATTTCGTAAATTGCGTTACAATATTTTAAGAAAAAAAATATATAATAGATGTTCTCGTAACGGGAGCTTTGGCGCTTAATGGGTTAAAATAATGAAAAAGTTTAATTCAAGGGATAAGTTTTTATTCTTTAATTTAGATATGCATTATTTTGCACGATTTCAAAGATACCTGGATGATTGCTTTTAATGATTTTTTCTGACTTGACTGGCATTCATAGTAAAAAGTTGTTTACTTTTATAAATTATTACTTTTTAAAAATTTAATTTTTATTGATAATAAATGTAATTCATTAAATTGATTTTTAATGATAATAAAATAAATCATTTAACTTTTATACAAATAAAAAAAAATCCACTGACGTGTGGCTATTAACCAAATATTCTAATTTTTGCCTATATGTGAGAGAATAGTTTTTCTTCAACATTCTTTAATTTAAATTATCAACAAAATATAAAAAAAAATCAGCCAATATTATACGACTTTATTTATTTACACGACGACCGTTTGCGTCACCCCGATCTTTCTTCAGAGAGAATATATATATATATATATATTAATATTCTATTCCTTTATTTAATTCTCCAGCAAAATTTGAGTAAACATCCACACCTATTTTTATAATTTTATTTATTAATTATTTTAAGATTTTTTTTAGTGTGGGGGGGACAAATTACATATTATTGACAGTAGCTAATAAATACCTATTGCATACTAGTTTTTGATTTAAAAAAATTTATTTGTCGTACATATATTAAGTATCAGAATTTTTCATCTAGCATTTTACATTTGAGGTCACATACAATAGGCTCATTTAAAGTAGAGTCATAACTTTTAAATAATTTAATTATATTAATGATTTAATAGTAATTTAATATTATTCTTTTTATACTCTCTAAATAAAATATAAGTTATTAATTAACTATGTAATACTTTTATCATGTAGCATGTTCTGCTGCTTTACTTAAAACAACTTTCATGTATAATTATATACCAACAATCAAGTATAATTGTATGTAAATTTTTTACTAGTGTATGGTTAGTCTTTTTGCTGTTTTACCAATTTCATCCCTGCTCCCTAATCTGCTTTTTTTTTTTTTTTTTTTTTTTTTTTCTGTGTGTGGTTAAACTTATAAACAATTTTTTGTGTACTTTAATGCCTCAAAAGAACGTGTTCTTAAGAATGATACTCTTTTTCAAACTTTTCATAATCATAGGTGTAGCATCATATAAGCATGAGCCACCTAAACTTTTTGTGTAGAAAACCATTCTTTTTTTAAACTTTACTTTCAAAATTCTGAAGAAACATCTGTGTTCTCGCTGTTGAATTTATCATATAAAGTGCCAGTCCTTGAAATTTTTGGTCATGCTGACCCAACTGTTTGGACTTTACTGTGATTTTTTTCAGAAATGTAGCTTAAATATGGGTTAGGACCCTTTAGAAAAATCCCCCACACAGGGCACCCACCTCATGATTGTTAAATGTTAATTCTGTACTTTTTTACTTCTACATATGCATTAAAACTGTTTTTGTGTTGCTTAAGGATTTTTTTTAATTACAGGTTCATTTCATATTAAGATGGGCAAGACTTACAGAGTCGTAAATAAGTGGCTCAAGAAAAAAGATGCTCATGGGTCCTTCTGCTCAGAGTGGTGCAAGATTTAATAAGTGAAGATGAAGTTTTCTGTAATATACAGTACAAAGCCGAAAATCCGGAATGGACGGGACTACGGCGATTCCGGATTCTCGGATTTTCCGGAATATTGGTCATTTAAAAAAAAAAAAAGTAGCGGCTACGTCATGGATTACGCGGTCTCGCCGTGAACTATGTATTTTTATAACGTTTTTCAAAATCGCTGCGATCCGTAAGTTGTACTGTAGAAATTGTTCTATTGAATTCACTTAAAAAAAAAAAAAAAAAGAAAAGAAAAGAAGAAAAAAAAAGGCGCCCTACTATTTGCCGTGTATATATTGCTTGCCCAATAACGTGAACGTAGTCACAACTTAAAATAAAAAAAATCTTCCAGTATCAAAGGATAAAAAGATATAACAGCAATTTTTATCGCCACCCCATGCACTAAAACACTGATTGTGGGTGCGCAGGCGTTCCCCCTCTTCACCGGAGTGACTGGAGCCGGTTTGTCTGTGACTGGAGCTTTCGCTTTCCAAACAAGTTGTTACATTCTTGTCTTCGTTGCACATGCTTACTGATATTCTTATTTATGCGTTTTTTTAAACAAGGCTTCCAATGGTATTTAAGCTAATGTATGTTTTTACTGCAGACTTGAATGATGTTATAAAGAGTTTAATTAATTTCTTTGCCTCCTTAGAAAGAATAACATTAAATTAAAAATAATATCTCTACTGATTATTAAAGCTTAAATGCTTTACACTAACAGGAAGTGTCTCCACCCCCCTTTTTGCGTTTCTGTTTAGAAATAACAGTTAAATCTTCGGAATGTAAAGAAGGAAAGTTAAGTCACGAGTCAGATTTTACCCTGAGGTTTTGGATATATATATATACTATACTATATATATATATGTGTGTGTGTGTGCGTGTATATATATATATATTGACGCTATTGTTATGATAACAAACTAGTCTAATGCTTGAGCATCCTGTAGTTTATTTATTTATTTATCTATTTTTTTTATTTATTTATTTATTTTTTTTTTGAGGGAAGGGAAAAAACTGAAATCCAAAAAATGTCCGGTTTTTTGGTCTTTCCGGTTTTTAGGCGTCCGGATTTTCGGCGCTCTACTGTATGCAAAAAAAAAATAAATTGCACTTCTAAAAGGTTTGCAGCCTTGGTGCAGCACTCTAAAACTTTGGTTCATCGCAATAATACGAAAATCTTGCATTATCGATTCATTTCTTACTAAGAAGCCCGCTTAAATATAAATTAAACTATATTTCACTAAAATTTTTTTTTTCCATTTGTTTTGTCTTGTTTTGTGGCCCTCCGTGTCCTTTTCAGCTTAGTAAGTGGCCCTCTCCCCAAAAATGTTGTGCATCATAGTTAAAATGTTTCATTTCCTCAAAAATATACTTTACATCTTTAAAGTTTAGAAGAAATATGTATCCAGTTACTTTTTGAAATATGTATCCAGTTACTTTTGGAAACTGTTTAATCAACATCTATTTCAGAAATTGGATATCTTGTTTAATGTAAATAAAAGTTGTTTCTTAATCATTTTTTTTCTGATTTTGTGAGTTGAGTATTTTTTTCTTAATATTTAGTAACTTTTATTCAACCATTATTTGTATAAATACTAATGGTAAAATATAAAATGTGAAATTTTTTTTGCTATAAAGGCTACTATAAAGGCAACTATTTTTGGTATATGGCAACTATTAAGGTTACTATTTTTTACTTGTGAGGCAACTAAAGCAACTATTTTCAGCCAGCCATAGCTGTGGCAGCCCTGGTTAATGTATGTAAAGAAAGTGTGTGTGTGTGTGTTTGTTAGAAATAGGATGTGAATATAAAGCTAAATAAAACAAAGCATGTTGGTTTTACGTTATCGGCCAGCGTGTGTGTTTGTTAGAAATGCAGTGTTAATATAAAAGTAAATAAAAGAAAGCATGCTGGTGTTACGTTATAAGCCGGTGGGTGTTAGGGGCATTTCTGAGCAGTGATTTAAAAAAAAAATAAAGGTAAGTGCTCTTTTTTAACGAATCTTTGCAATGTTTAAGGTTTTTAATCTGAATTTTAAATTGATATTTGATGTGTTTATGTTTTCGTAAGTGCTATTCTAATCATACTGACTTTATATGAGGTGTACAACTAGGTTGTTTAATCCACAGATTTTTTTTTGAGTTGAAAACGGGCCACTGTTTGCCCAGTTTACATTAGCTATACAACTAGGTTGCTTAATCCACTGTTGTTTTTTTAGTTAAAAACAGTCCACTGGTTGCGTAGTTTACATAGCTGTACAACTAGGTTGCTGAATTCACTGAGGTTTTTTTATTTAAAAACTGTCCACTGGTTGCTTAGTTTACATAGCTGTACAACTAGGTTGCTGAATCCACTGAGGTTTTTTCAGTTAAAAATGGTCCACTGGTTGCCTAGTTTACATAGCTGTACAACTAGGTTGCTTAATCCACTGTAGTTTTTTTAGTTAAAAACGGTGCACTGTTTGCTCATTTTAAATTGCCTGTTACTGAATTTGCAGACGTTCTTTTGGTTAAATATGGACGTTGTATTCTGTTTTAATGTTTTTGTTAGTGGAATATATGTGCAATTTTAAGGTGTTAAATACTTTGACTTTGCTGATCGTGCAAAATGGTTGGCGACAGTCGCTGGAGCTTGGTGCTCTCCAAGCTCCAGCGACTGTCGCCGTGTTTACATGCTGTGCGCACTGGCTTGTATGATTTTACCAGATTTTGTAGTCTAAAAACTAGTTTTTTTTGGGGGGGTAAAATTAGGGATGCACCGAATATTCTGTATACTCCCTATTTGGCAGACAAACCGAATATTCGGTTCGGCCAAATACTTAAATATTCGGCAACCGAATAGTAAACAAATTGAAGTATTTACCAATGAGTAAACAAATACATATTTTTTATATGATGAATGAAAGATACAGTATAGTACCATAGTACTAAATTGATTCAAGTTGTTACTTACTAATATCACATGTGAATAAGCATTAGAAACCCTTAGAAAGTCTTCCTATCAAGGCCATCCTTGGCAGATAGCCCTAACATAGCCACAATCACACATAAAACTAATATCACAATGAAATTAGTTTTAATGTAAGAGAAAACACTCAGATGTTAAATTTGAATTTTGTTGCCTTAATTTTTCTTAAGGAATGTTTGAATCTTTCTTAAGTCTTTTGTTTGAAATTTTCTTAAATCTTATGATACATTACATTAACCTTGCTATTACTAACTGATTTAAATTTGAAACAGTAACCATAAAATAAAATTCATAACATTAAGTGTTCATACATATGTAAAGTCAATTAACTGCTAATTTTTTAGTAAAATATGCAGGTAAAAAAGTTAGCAGCATTTCACTAATATTTAAAAAGTTATAAATAATATATAAAGGAAACGCACTTTGATAATAAATTTTGCAGCATTTTAATTTTTGAAGTTTTACACTATATGAAATATTAAAATAAATAAAAACTTTGTGAAAAAAAAAAAAAAAACACATAAGAGGTTACTTATAAGGCATAACAATCGTTTCAACCAAAAGATTCTTCTGGTCTTCATTAGACAAGCCCTTCCATCTTACTGAACAGCAGGAACTGTTTTTTTTTTCACAAAGTTTTTATTTATTTTACCATTTAACACCAGCATTTTGAGTGTTTTTTTTTTTTTCATATGAAATATTGTTTAAGAAAAAACTAATTAAATTAATCATTGCAATCAAAGTTTAATAACGGTTTAATAAGTTTAATAAATTTTAACCAAGTATTCGGTATTCAGCCGAATATTCAGTTAGAATTTTAGCTGAATATTCGGTATTCAGCAAAATATGGTATTCGGTGCATCCCTAGGTAACATGTATTTTGCCCAAAATATGTTCCAACCACCACACAGGCAGGAGATTAAGAACTGAAATTCTATGAAATTTTTACTCTGCCTGATTATAGGTTAGAACTTTTTTGCAAGTGAAATGGGTGGAAGTTTTATTTTACTCAATTTATATTTAAAGTATGACTGGAGAGTACCTTAACAATTGTCCTGTTTTTTTTAATTCTTTACCTTTTTATGTTTTTGATAAAGCCTCTAGTGATTGTTTTTCATTCTTCTTTGTTTTGGAATGCCCTTTGACTTAAGACAGAGAGGTCTGAAATGGGCATAGGATTAAAAAACAACAACAACTTCTGAAATGGAGTGACCCATTTGTTGTGTTGCACTGCACGATCAAATTATACGTAAATCTGTACTGCCGTTTTGCTTCTGACTACAGATACCATGAGCAGTATTTCTTGTCTCGAAAATGTCATAGGCAGCAATTAGACAAGTCATTTCCATTCTCGAGCACAGCTCAAGATTGTCATGAAGCCACCTATAACTAATTCAATTCCTCATTAGTGTACATCATGTTAATTACTGCATTTTACATTTATTTGACTGATTTTAATTTTTAAGAAAATTGTCTTTTTTGAGTTGTTCCATTATTTATTTCTTTTCTTCCCTAGAATTATCATTTCTGGATATCTTCTTTCCTGAGGATAACCAATGCAGTAAAACTATGAATGTGTCAAGGGAAAAGGCTCTTGACACGTGTGAACCAATGTTCCATCAGACAACTGACTGTTGAGTAATATGATCATGGACACTGCAGGAGTCAAATGGTCAGTCTTCACTACATTTGAAAATGTCTCTAATCTTGGTTATGTCGCTGTTTCTCTTTCAATCCATTCAGATACTTCTGAACCAGCCAGCCTAATTGTGAATTCTCCTGCTAATGTGTGTACAGTAAATTCTACTGAAATTGTAAGTACATTTTTCATTTTTATGTATTTTTATGTCATTAATTTTTTAAATATCGTGGCATCATGTTGAATATGTAAACTTTTAAGCAATAGTAAATGTATGCTAATTGTGTCAAGGGTGGCTCCAGGTCGAATTTTCGGAGAGGCCCATTAGACTTTTTAGGTAGGTCTATGAATTGTTAAAAATGCAAATTGAATAATTCTGAAGATTCCCATTTTTCTCTAGTGGCCACTGGCTCCTAAATCCGTTTCATCTGGGAGCCAGTACTTATCGCTGTGGCTTATGATTGGTTGTTTCAGTTCCTATGGATTCCAAATGCATAATTACAACTTTATAATTTCTTAAGGGCTTTAGGGCTATTCCAATTGAGTCTGCCCATCTAATTTCAAAAATTTGTTTGAATGAAAATAAATCATGTTTATTGAGAATTTTTCCAATATCATTCATTTCTCTTTGAAGCTTGATAGAATTATGGTATTATGTGGAAATACCTTTAACTAGTTTATGTATCTTGACACAGTTAGTATTTGATTTTATGCAAGCAGATGATTGAAGCAATGAATATTAAATTTTGAATATAAGAGAGTGAACAGTCCCGCATGCTTACCCAAATTAACTTAAGCCCCATCAACTGTGCAGCACACAAGTTTATCCCCTCAGTTCAAAATTTCTGCATTTTCAAGCATTTTGTCACAGAACTAAGAATTCCTTGTGCGTTTGCTGCTTCCACTGCTGTCATCTCTACAAAGGCAACAATTTATTCCTCTGGTGATACTCAATGCTAGTAGACACTGCGTATCATAACACATGCAAATTCTTTGTGTTGGTGACTACTGCTACCATCCATCAATAGGCTTAAATATTTAACATCTTGAATATTTTCAGATATATCCATCTTTATACTTTTAGTAATATAAGACAGAAGCTTTTCAAAAGAAAATCTGTTTTGATAAGTTGAACCTACTAAATCAACACCATTTAGTTTTTGCAACTCACATTCAAAAGCAAACTGATTTGCAGCCTTGCCCTTTAGAGCAAAAGCAAACATTATTCTAAAGAGTTTTTCAATTTTTAAATGTGTTGCTTCATCTATTGAATTTTTTGTAGACTGGTGCATTTTTGGAACCTTGAATAAATGCAGCTTCTTTTTCTTTAGTCAAATTGGGCAGTTTACTTTTAAAGTGTTTGTCAACAGCTTCTCTTTTTCTTTGTGGTGGAATGGCACCTTTTTTATTTTAACAAATCCTGAATTAGATTTTATATTCAGATTCATACCCCATACTAAGCGCCACATGCTCCATTCATTATCATCCATAACTAAATTTATGGCTCTACAATTGATGCATTTTGGTCATTCTTTATGACTTTCCAGTTTTCCTTTAGATGCCTTCTGGTCTTTTCACAGCTTTGAGATGGTGCTGAATCCAACAGGTTTACTTCACACATTTGTTTCTCTCTCTGAAGGCTGAGGTGTCTCCACATTCCTTTCATCACTTTTCTCAGGTGCAAAACTATGGAAATTCAAAATTCGAACTAGAATTATTAATTATAATAGCATATTTTCTGAAATGTGATTAATTTGTGGTACATATCAAATATATTTTAAAAAAGCTTTCTGTACAGTGTGCACACAAATTAGCAAAACTGGTTAATTTGCATAAAAATTTTTTAGTCATTTGTAACACTTTTTAAAACATGCTTGATTCTCAAAGGGAATGTTAATGAATTTTTGTCTATTTTCATCCTCAATTTGAAAAATTATATATATTTAATAACCTTTAAAAATGTAGTTTAAAAATTTTTTGTGTAATACTTTTAAAACATGCTTGATCCATAAAGGAAGTGTTGCAAATGCCAGTTTATTCCCATCCTTCATTTGAATAATTATTTTTTATTAATAGTACTTAATTACAACTGTCAGTACACCACTAAACAAAATAGGTTCTTATTTTTTAATAATTGAAAATTTAATTTTAAAAGTTTTTAGTTTAACATTTTTCAAAACATACTGGATTCTTAAAAAAAGTTTTGCAGAATATCTATCTATTCTTATACTCAAGGTCAGGCAAAACCGGGAGCCCAATCTCCTGGGTGATTAAAAAAAAAAAAAAAAAAAAAATCAAATATCCCTTGCCGACTAGTTCTTTCTGAGGGACAGTTTTTACAGAGATGAGATTCTTCAGACTTTAGTCTGATTTTCAGACTTTTCAATGTTTGAAAAAATTGAGTTTTGTTTTTTTTTTCAAAAATTTTCTGAATTTTTTTTATTTTTCATTAGGGTGAAATTGTATATACGTGTAAGATAGATTTAATATCAGTAACAATTGCAACATTTATTGAGCTTGAAATTCATAAGTGTTATTGCTCAAAAGTTGTTTGCACATTCTTTCAGACTTTTTCCTTTTTTGTCAATCTCATCTCTGTTTTTAACTGCATAGTTTGCTTTTATTTATGATTGGTACCGTATTTACCCACGTATAAGTCGACCCACCACTTTCCACCTTATCAAGAAAATTAGACTTTTTAAAAATACATTTATTGAAAATCATCTGAAAAAAAAAAAAAGAAAGTACTAAATATATAATAATAATATACAAAAGTAGTATACAAAATTAAACTGAAAATAATGAATTATAATAATAGGACGCTACTAATAGTATGTTATGGTAAGTACTAATATACAAAGTTAAACTGATTCAATATCCAATTCAGTATCGGACTCGTCAAACGATTCAAAAAATTCCTTCGTCATCATCGGCTCATCATGATACACGTATTGGGTTAGGATCCCTTAGAAAGACCTGCACGGGGACACCCTACCCTTCGGCCTACTGGGGATGGGTACTAAACCTAAAACAGAGGCATGTCCAAATTGACTTGGATCAAATTTGAATGGATGAAGAAACGAGGAGGCAAAACGGGGAAGCAATACAAACAAAATTTGGATCTGTTTTGCATCCTTTTCACAAAAATGAATTCGGAGCTTGTTTGTTTGATTGCTATCTTTCGTTATCTGCTAGGGGGCAAAAATGCTTGCCTGATATGTAAGTTTTGTAATTTCATGAGACAGGTGTGTCATTTCATCACACACCTGCCTCATGCACGTTAGGCTGATTTCGTCAGTTAGAAAATTCAAAACTTAATGGAGGGGCAAATTCTTATTTTAGATTCTTGAAATTTCAAAAGTCATATGTGACATAAATATGTACTTAGCAAACTACTGTACAACAATAATTTTCGAGATCTTTTGTCACTATAAAAGCAGTTGTCGGCATCCATTATGCGAGCTACTGTTGTTCCGGGCATATTTTATTGGTATTTTGTGCACATCATGTAAACATATTTTTTTCCGTGTACATGTCCTAGCTTAACTGGCCCTCTTACGGACTATTTCTAAGTATTATGCATACATTTTCAGAGTATTACTGATGGTATTGAATATATTAAAAGATGTGGATCGTAACCGAAATGTTTGTGGTCATTTTCAAATTCGAAAATTTTCGTGGTTTTGAAAAATTTGTCAGTAAATTGAGAAATTTGTGACATTTTCTAAATGTATAACTTGAATTTTTGTTTAAATAAATCAAACTGATCTGCATCACTCTTATAAAAGTGTTGCTTTTAGTAATAAACACCTAATTATATCTATTAAATAAAAATACTTCTGTATGTACATTACTTCTTAGAGCATTGGCGTCGCAGCCTGTAAATTATGGGGGAAGGGGGGGAAAGACCAAAGACGCATTTAAGAGGGGGGGGGGGAGGCAGACCCCTTCGCCAAAATTTTCATTTTGGTTACTAAAATAATAATGATGATATAGGCTTTTTGTGAAAAATTTTGTCATTTTTGTCGTTTGGACCCAATCCGAAATTTTTGGATCCCTTCCAAAATGTTTTTCTGCATATGTGCCTTCCAAAGGCATAACTTAATAAGGGCAAAAGGGGTCAATTGCTTGCCCCCTTTCCAAATTCAATGAATTCAGATTTCAATTATTTGAAAATTGTATTTTCCATGATAGGAAACATTTTGCTCCCCCCCTCCCTCCTCAATGTTACTCTTCCAATTGCGCCAACAGGAAGAGGGACAAATAATAAAATAACATTCTTTACTATACACCTTCATTAACATCCAGGCCAAACCCTACCATTGTCATTCGCAAGGTTGCCAATCCTTCTCAGGCTGCTTCAGGAGCACATGATTAAAATTTCAGGAGTTTTTGGACTTTTTCAGGAGCAATGCGAAAACATATTTAAAATTATACAACTGTTGACAAAAGCATTAATTTTATTTGTGATGAATTCAATATAAAATATTATAAAACCTAATACAAAATACTTACAAACATTTCATGTATTTTTAAGTGATAATGAAGTGGCTGCTTTTGCTTTTTTTAAGTCATTTGTTGTGAAAACTGATTCATAACAAACATTTTTACCTGGCTTACATTTTGCAATTATTAATGCCTGTAATGTTTCATGCCCTAAATTACAGCGATTATCTGTAAGATTTTGTGACACAATACTGAATACTCGTTCACACGATGCATTGCTATGCGGAATTAATAGAATATTGTGCATTAAGTCAGGAAGAAAATTATATTTAACACAACCATTATAGTCACATAATTCTTTTATCTTAAACCAATCAAAAACTTCGTAAATAGAGACTCAGCTCGAGTCACGTTAATCGATATAGCAGCGGATTCAATTAGCATTTTCGTGAGTTGCTGATTTGAAGCTTTCAATTTCGCATTCGCTACGTGACGAGAGCCTTCCATGTGACGATGGCAGTCATTCCTACCTCCATGCGCAATCGAAAAATCAACATTGCATGAGGAACAAAACACATGGCTTTCCGATTTTTTAGAATGTTTTAAAACAGGCCATAATGTTCCCATACCTGCCAACTTGTACGGTTTGGCTGTACAATGTATGGATTTTGCTTAGTTGTATGGTTATACGGCCGCAAGGCAAAATTGTACAATTTTTTGGCAAAGTTTAGGCTAATGCGATTTTATTTACTATGTTTCAAAATTTAGTGGTTTTGTGGAGTATTTTAAAATTTAAATCACCAATTGGCGTTACGTCGAACGTAAAAACACTAGATCGTTTTATTTCCCATATTTACGCTAACTCCCCCCCCCTCCCCTGCCTTTTCTGCCTTCTCCCACTGATACGCTGTGTTATTATAAACTGTGTAGAGGGAAAACAGGAATTCCCTCCGATGCTCCGGTATGATTGGCTCACAGATTTTTTTTTCTCCCTCCCATCCGTGGCTTGGCCTTGTGACGTGTTAGGAGAAGCGGGATGGGAGCGTTCGTAATCGATATGCCGAGTGTCCATACCACGGACCACTTTTGCTCCTGCGCATGCACGAAGGTGGATGCGCATCATATGCATAGAGTTATATGGGCCCGTGGGGCTCGAGCCCCCCTAATAAATTGTAAATAGGGGCTGAGCCCACCCAATAATTTACCACTAAATACAGAAAACTGATTTATACTAACAGATTATGCAATTTAAAGTATGAAATGAAGAAAAGTTCAGATGTGTCTAAAAAGCACTATCTCGTTGAAAATGTTTTTTTTTCCTCCTTTGGATTTTTTACTTTGCTTCTATTTTTAACTTATAACATGGTAGGAACATACTAACATGGATACTTACCTTACATAGGTGTAGAATTCTATGGACCCATAGAGCTCGAGCGCCTCCAATAATGTACACTTATATGTAGTAAGTCATAGCTGCCAACCACTACGGAATATAATTAACCACTTTTTGTAAATAATCTATTTCTTGATTATTTTTTTCGAAATAGTAACCAGCTCGCGCGCGCAGCACAAAAATTTTGCTATATTTTAAGCCGAAAAATCATGTAGAAAAAGTGGTTAATTATATTCCGTAGTAGTTGGCAGTAAGTTATATGTACCTGAATCAGTGGCGTAGCCAGAAATTTTTCATGAGGAGGGGGTTACGACTTCTGCAACTCACACATATGTATACAGGTGTATGATACGGGAGTGAAGAATATACATTTTGTATGGCGAAAATTCCTCATGGGGGTGGTTATGACTCCCCTAAACCCCCCCTTGGCTACGCCACTGACGTGAATATATGTGGTTGTGGGGCCTGGCCCCCCCAATAATTTTGAAAACTTTACGCTTATGATGCGCATTCATTTAGAAAAATCTCCCTCCCAATACCGCTTGGCTTCCATCCGTAAGCGCAAGAACAACTTTCAATCACAAACAAACGTTGCTCATGCATGTGTTGATGAAATTGTCCAGTGTAGTTTGACGTTGTGAAATATTAATTTGAAATGTCGAAAAATAAACATAAACATATAATAAAGTTTCCTTGATTCTTTTACAAAGGAATATCTGTGTATCGTCAAATCACGAAGGGGATGCAATTTTGCTTTTTGCTTCGTGTATAGGAAAGACATCAAAATTGCGTATCAAACATAAATAATCTTGCAAACAAATAATTTTCAGTTGTTGTTGTGTGTGATTATGGCAATGCTACACTAGGGCGATCTGCCAGGGGGGTTGCCTTGGTAGGAGGACTTTGTAAGGTGTTCTAACGCGTATTCACGTTACATCTGGAGAAAACCTACCAAAACTCCGGATCGACAGCCGCGCGATGGGACCCGAACCCGGGACCTTCACACTTCAGCCATCTACCATTTTCAGTGGCAGAACCACTTGTGCCATGGTGAGGCCAAATCATTTTCAGATATAGTTTATTTTTTAAATTTATTTCCAAATATGTGCTCACATGAAGTATGTGGAAATGATGTTTGCAAGCCAGTAGATGAAGTCAGGGATGAGCTTCAGTCTCAATTTTGCAATTTGCAAATTGATAATTTGCCTGAGGAAGTTTAATCAGAAGAAAGTATGGACAGAAAATGGGCTAAAAATTGAGATTGAGAAAATTAACAGCTGCTAGTGGGAAATTTAAATATGATTGAATGTTATGCTAAGCATATTGACTATACCACCGCACAGTAATGCTGCTTGTGAACGTTTGTTTGGCAGTGTTAAGAAAAATAGAACACATTTTCATAGTTTTTTGTCTAATGAAACTTTGGAAGACATTTTAATTGCAAAAAGTAAACTCAAAGGCCATTGCTATGAGCAAGACTTTGATAAGGATTTTTTAAAAGCAACCAAATCAGCTACTTATAAACATTTGCACTCTAAAGATACCAAATAAATGCCCCTCCTTTCCTATATTGTGTTTGATTACATTTTATCTTTAGTAGGCATATTTATTGCATTACTGCGTGGCACCGTGGTATTGTAAGATTTTCAAAAATTGCATGTTGGCAGGTATGTGTTCCGTACTCAGGCTTAAAGCACTGTGAATGCTTTCTTTTTTGATCCATTTTAATTAATTAAACCGAAAGGTGATCTCCACATAACCAACCTATCAGAGCAGAGGGAAAAAGCGGGAACAGCGTATGCCGCTACGAACGCCACTTTGGTACGAACACATTACTTCAGTTCACTTGTTTAATCTTGAGTTTTTATTGGCTGAAATGCGATGTGCGTCAGACATCGCAACTAGGGAAAACCTCTCCGCCTTCTCACAAATTCCCCCTTTCCATCCCTGTGCTATGCGGAGGGAAAACTTTTTCCCCTATACTTAGCAGCAAGGAACAAGGAGGATAGTTCTATCCTCCTTGGCAAGGTCAGAAAAACAAATTTCTCTCAACAGTGCGGCACACTAGTGACTAAAATAAAAGATTTTCCGGAGCAAACGATACAAAGCACGGAGCTGCGGATTGTACGAATTTTTCCAGAATTACTCCGGAACTTCCGGAGTAGTTGGCAACCCTGCATTCGACAAGGATAGCGTTTGGGGGGTCCATGCCCTCCCTCAAACTTCTGTGAATATTTCTGGCACATACATTGCTATTTGTAGAAGTGCATTGGAAAGCTACCATAGTGGAGCATAAAACATAGGTTGGGAGGAGCGTATAATAAAAAGAAGATAAATTTTTTGCCTATCCAAAGTGTAAATTAAAGCAGAATATTATCTTTCAGCAATCTCTTTTTGGGGGGGTGCGGCGGAAGTCCCCTAGCCCCCTTCCCTGGATCCCCTACTGACAACAACTGGGTTTAGTATAACTACTCAAATTCTTTTGATACTTACTCTTACAACATAAAAAACAAAACAAAACTAAGGCTTTTACAGTCCTACCCCCATTCCTCGAAACAATGTTTGAATACGCACTTTAAAAAATAATCTCCAAATAAGTTCTTACCTTCTGTTTCTAAAGCAACGTCAATAGTTTCACTCAGCAATGTTTCGTCTTTTTTAGTCTTCCTTCTTTGCTATGAAAAAACTCTCAGTGTTGGGCAATTTTAACTTTTCTTTTCGGAGGGCCCATGGTAGTTTAACAGAAATGAGGAGTTGTAAAAAACTCGTGATGTTCTATGAGAGAAGACATATGACTGATCACATCCTGTAAATTCTACCGGTCAATAACAAAAAAGTACTTTCTCCCTACTAATTTCCATGGAAATGTTACACTCCCCCCCCCCCCAACCCGCCTTCTGTCTTGCTCTGACTATTCATATACCCGAATCTGTTATATGTAGGTTTGTGTTTTTATTCCTCTGAAGGGAATGGATGGGGCTTTTGTGAAGCATCTTCGAGTGTTCGGACATGGCAGAAGGCCAAAATTTGAACTAATCCCTATTCTCGATACCAAACCGAAGAGCGACTGTACTTTCTTATGAAGTTTTTCATAGGGGAGCATCCGACTCCGGTACTGTATTTTCCAGCAGCCTTAAAAAGAAAAAAAAATGTACCCACCTCGAAATGAGAAAAAAAGTTGCTCTGGGATGTGACTTCGGCTATCTGCTTTTTTTTTTTTTTTAAACCGTTAGAGCATTTCAAGTGAAAATTATACAGTATTCTTCAGTCCCCCCCTAGTTTTAAAATATTGGGGACGACGTGTCCCCTGGTCCCCATAGCTTGCGACGTCCGTGACTTGGAGGGGGATGAAAAATTGTGATTTTAAACCACTGAAAACAACTGCTTCAAACAACTGGAAACACAGTACAACTGTGAAAAAACAGGTTTGCCATTCCGTCTATGATGCTTTATTGTTACATAATACCAATTAATGTTATAATAACTGTCATGTAAAATGATTAAATCGAATTAAATGAAATATTGTAAAGTGATATGTGATCACACAACTTGAAATATAGGTGCCAAATTAATTTTTTTTTAATCTTCATTAGATTTTATGAAAATTGTTTTAAAATGCATAAATTTTTGTTTTAATAATAACTACTAAAGCGAATGAAATTAAATTAAGTGCATGTTTGGTGGTCACTCAATTTAATATTAGGTGTTGAAATTTAAAAAAAAGTTAATTGGATTATGAGGTTTTGCAAAAATAGTTTCAAAATGTATAAATATTTGTTGTGCATTACATAATAACGACTGAAACAAATGAATTGAAATTCGGGGACATAATAGGGGCTTACTCAACTTGAATTATAGGCATTGAATTTAAAAAAATTTTTTGATTAGGTTTTGAGATTTTTCAAAAAAAATGTTTCAAAATGTGTACATTTTTATTCACAGATCACTCAATAATAGGTTAAGCAAATGAAATGAGATTTTGTACAGCTTAAACTATTGACATTGAATTAAAAAAAAAATTGATTAGATTTTGAGATTATTTTCTGGTAGTTTGTGGCTAAGGTATTGGAGCATAGTACTTTTTCTGTCATGGTTCCCTTTCTATGTGTTGAAGTGCTGTAGGACTGAAAAGATTAAAAAATTATTCCTGAAAAAATGTTTAAATATTTATATAAAAATTATGCATTTCCCAATTGAACAAAACATTTCCTTTCTTTTATTCTAACCATTTTAATTCTTTTTTGTAAACTGAGTATGGGATAGAGAAAATTAAGATGCGTTTGTATAATTTTTATTCCATTTTAGATCAAGATTCCTTCCCCTCCCCCCCCAAAAAAGGCCCTAAAATCACATTTTTTCAGAATCAGTCTTTTATTTTTTATATCACATGAATACTGTAAAATCCTGATTATAAGCCCCCCTTCTGCAGGGGAGGGGCGGGACTTATAATCGGGGAGAAGGCCTTGTAATTATCCCTTCCTCCACCTCCCAACGATGACATCACAGCTGCTGTTTGTGGTGACGTGACAATTCGTGGGAGTGTCCATCGCCGGGAATGCATTTTGTCAATACCAAACAAATGGGGTGGGGGTAAAAGGGGCTTATAATCGGGATTTTATGGAAGTCTGAAATTGACATGAGATTTATGATTTGTTGTGGACTATTTTTCTCTATTGAATGTTCTATATCTAAAACTGATTATTAAATGCTTTTTTTTATAATGTATACTGAGTTTTTTTTTTAATTTAAAGCCAATTTGTTTTATTCCTAAAATTGAATGGAAGAAATTGTTTTCTTACACCATGCAATTTATCATTGGTTAAATTGAAGCTGATGCTCCTCTTGTTGAGTTCTTTTCCCTGGTATAAATATATATATATGTCTGAAAATATGTGATGTATGTTTTTCATTTTTTGCTTGTTTCCACATATATTTTCTTCCGTTCTTTAGTTTCCAGGCTTGCCTAATGAAATTTTACATTTTTAAAACTACTGTATAAAAATGTAATAGTCTAGTACAGTAATAATGTCTAGTACAGTAATTCCCAATCATTTTCTCAAAACAAACCCCTTTTAAGATAGGAGAAATTGGTGTAGTCATTATGTACTAGTATATTGTTTTTGTGAATACCTTGTACAGCTCACATACTTATGGGGGGGGGATTTGCAAACCACCAGTTCGAAATTACTGTTCTAGTATAAGTGATAAATTTTGGTCAACATTCCGATTTGAAAGTTTGACTTTATACATGAGTCAGTAAAAAATGGGAGGAGGGGGAGTTCAAAAATATCACCATATTAAAAGAAATGCAGTTTAGTATCCTTAAGTCATCTTTTTCTGTAATATATCTGGACAGAAAAACCCCAAAGCACTACACTAATGATTGAAAAGAAAAAAAATGTTCCTAAATACTGCTTTATGTTTCAAAATTTCTCAAGAATAGAATAATTACAATAAACTAATCAAATACTATTATGAGCTGTTAAAACGTGTATTAACCAGGGATGAGATTCTTCAGCTTTTTAGCTCATTTCAGCTTTTTGTGAATAAAGAGGAAATCACTTTTTTTGTCTTTTTTCTCTGAAAATTCTGTTTTTCCTGTGAATTCCTGATTGTAGTTATTAGTTAACTGTGTGATATTTTTATCCTCTAGCATGTTCCAATGTTTTTCTTCTCTTAAAACTTCTTTCACATTAATTAGATATAAATATCACATGTACAAATTTTTGCTCTCGTATGATTTCAGCTTTTTTGCTCTTTTGCCAATCTCATCCCTGATTAACCCATTTGTGCCAAGACTGAATGTAATTCTGTAATTTTTGCTGATGCTTGCAGTAATAGGTTAATTTCCAACATCAGTTGTATTAAGGATTAATATTTTTCCTAAAAATATATGGAAAGTAAAATTTCACATGCCCCACTTTGTGATCGTAAGAATATTTTTTGGAAGTAAGCTTTTGAACTCACATGAATGAATTAACACCAACCAAATTGCAATACAGGCATATTTTAAATATATATATTTTTTTCATATTGTGTTTTCTGATGCATTAGTTAAAGAATATTAGACATTTAAATGGAGGGGGAAAAATATTGTATGCAATTTTCACTGTGTTCCCAAATGGTAGCATGGGACATTTCTGACTATACTTTTACATTGGTTTCAAGAGCATAATATACTGGTGGGGGGGGGGGGGAGGGTAAAATAATAAGTGAAGTATTAAGAATTAATAAAAGATTTATTTTTAAATTTAAGTAAAAGTATTAAGTTTGAAGGGGTGGGGGGTGTATCAAGATAGTCATTTTCATAAATTTTTAGAGAGCTGTTTTCATGATATTTTGTTCAGTTTTCCAATAATGATAGAATTGCATCTTCTATTTCAAAAAATCAAGCCGTCTTTTAACTTTATATGCTAATTTTTTCAAGTCAATATTGCAGGGATGTTAATTCTGCGCCGAAACACAAATTATTGTGCCGAACTGCGCTTTTAGCCGATTTTTGCGCCGGTCTGCGCCGAATACGTCATTTTGACTGTTTCAGGGTGCGCCGAAACACAAATATTGCGCCGAACTGCACTTTTAGCCGGTCTGCGTTGAATACGTCATTTTGACTCTTTGTTAAATTTTTGCCACGCTCATTTATCTTTTAAAGCGTGTATGGAAAGCTAGTTAGCAGTAAAGCAAGATTCCGAAGCCATTCTACACGCCCCGGATCGGGCCAGTCGGGCTTTGTTAGTCACCTCAATCAGGGCCGGCCAGATAGGCAAACAAGTAATCATCGCAACGGGCACCGTTTTTTGTTTATGAAGGGGCACGATTAGCTATTTGGAGATGAAACATTATGGACCAATTCGTTTTTCAACATGTACACATGCAATTGTTGAATTTAATATTGTATTCAAGAAAATCATACTTTTTTGATATTGTTTTTTTGTTTTTTTTTTTTTTTTTAATTGATATCGTACCTTTTTGAGAAAGAAAAATGGAGGAAAATGTTTTTTTGGTGCAAAATAAGTCTGCTGTCTTTAAATGAAAACTTAAAGGAGAAATCAATACGCCTTTCATAACTTGTTATTCGAAAAGTTTTTATGTATTCACACTGTTTACAAAAGCGATTCATATGTTTTACCTTTTCGAGCTTAAAAAAAAAAAAGCCCCCTCCTCTGAAATGGGTAACAATCCGCCACAGCTCTATGTATATGTATTTTCCCGATTTGAACTGGCACTATTTTTTTCGGGCCCCAGGGGGCAGGAAACTAGATAACTTATGATACTTAATTTGTAATCTCATTATTAATTTCTCATAATCTTAATTTTTAACTTCCCATAATTCTTAATTTCTCTCAACAGTCATTAAATATTTTTTGTTTACATTTGCTTTGTATATTGTGTTCAAGTATTATAGATGAATATGTAAATATTAGATGAGGTTAAATTACTGATACAAAAGCCATATGCTATTAAAAGTACACACATTTAATTATTCTAACCATCAAATTTATTTTGTTTTCGATACTGCTTACCAATTACGTGTTGTTGTATAAGAGGTAAAATATTTAGGTTTTCAAAAATCTCCTTTTAGTAGTACTTGTGATTTGTAATAGAACCAAGGAATGAGATAGAAGCTTTTGTTTTAAAATTTAGTTTTCATTTTATTTGTGCTCTCTTTTTCGAGAGGAAGATTTCCTAAATGATTCTGAAAAAGAAAAAAAAAGGGACAGGGATTGGCAACCTGTGGCTCGCAAGCCGCATACAAATCATACTCATGGTTCTTGAGTAGGAAAAAAAATGACTTAACCACAGAAAGGTTGCTGACTCCTGATATGTATTGTTTTTACCAAGTTGCTGATAGCATAGCCTGTATGCACCCTTTTTTTCCCAGAGCTTTCCTAAAGTGCTTTCAAATAGTGTTTTGCTTTTAGCAAATGGTGTTTGCTTGCAAACTTTGCTTTTCTTGTATGCATTTATTGTGTTCCTAAATCTTCAATTTTATGCTCCAAAATCGTGTTAATTCTGATCTCAAATCTTAGTTTTCCTCTCGGAAACTATTTTTTTGTGCTCCCGAGGTGCTCCCAAATGGAATTTTTCTGCTCCCGAGGTGCTCCCAAATGAAATTTTTTCTGCTCCCGGGGTGCTCCCAAATCGAGTGTTGGAGTTAACATCCCTGATATTGATAAAATTTCATTTTTGAATGAATTTTTAATTTGATGTTCCCAATTGGTAACATTGGCCTGTGAAAGGTTAAGCATAGGAGAATTCAATAGCATTTAGATTTTTTGATACTCTTACTGAAAAGAGTCCTATACAAGGTTACTGGTAACTCGACTTATTTCTGGTAAGACAATATAGGGAAGCCAAAATACTACAAAATAGGGGAGCCAAAATACTACAATAGGGAAGCCAAAATACTACAAAAAATATTCACCCCCATATGTATGACCGAAAATCAATAGTTTCTGAGAACTGAATTTCAAGCTTTTTTCTTGGATAGTCCAAAATTTGACATTCAAGCATGGGCATAGGCAAAAGCGACAATTAAGCATATCTCGGTTGCTTTATTTGGCAAGTTTATTAAATGATTCAGACTCTTGAAGTAAAAATAAAAGAATAACGATTTTTTTTAAAAGATTATTTGTAAGGTTATTTTTTAATTAAAATATTGTGTGCATGTGAATTCAGAGCAGGAATGAAATGTTTTATACTCAAAAGAAAAATAGGATTTGGAAATTTTCTGAGAATAAAATGTGCAACTTTTTAATTTGGCAAAAGATAAAATGGTTGATATGCAATCTTAAGAAGATGTGATTCTAGTGCTTGGCGCAATTTATCGTCTGCTTCTGCTACTTTGAATTGCGCATTTTTCTGTGCAGCTTTTTTACATCTATTTCTAATGTATTACATCCAGAAAAAGGATGTTATAAATATCAGTTTTAATTTTCTTTAATCACACTCATGAATATGATATACTTTCCAACTTAATGAAATAAGAAAAGAAAATAGGGAAGACCCATGGATTATAATATGGTTTTAATATATATCACTTTACTCCATATTTAAAATCTGAAAGTGTTTCAGATTTTCTTACTTTTTTTTTTTCCTTTCCGTTTTTTGATAAAGGCCAACATATCCAGAAGCTCTTCAGAATTAATATAGGACAAAAATAATTTGTTCCTTTTTGTAGTCTTTTATCATTTAACCATCTTATTTCTGTAACCAGGGGCGGCCCGACACAGTAAGCTTTACCTCTGGGCACCTGCTTCGAAGGGGCGTGATTTCGAACTCAAAAACTGAGTAGAGCGTGTCTTTTTTACATAAGCAGGGGGTGCCACTTACCCTAAGGCCGCGCCTGTTTGTAACCATCTTAAATTTAAATTCCATTCAGAATCTGAGAGATTTCAGTGTCAAAGAAGCCGGCGAGGAACCGGATTCTCTCTGAACAAGATTTATTAAGGTGGCGAACCAACTGGTCGTCGGAGGCGGCTAGTAAAGAATAAAATAATGGAAAACTGTGAAATTGCTACAATTAAAAAAAAAAAAAAGAAGATTGCTACAATGCAAATTGGATGACTGATTTTCAGAATATTTTGTCATTTCTCTCATGTATCAATGATCCTTATCTCTAAAGCTATTGCATTTTTACTTTCTGAACATGTACTATGTATGGAAAGTATTGTAATCTTGGATATACAGCTTTTAAGATTTTGATGTATTTATATAATGTGTGTTTTGTGTATGTGAGCGAACACCATAGCTCCTAAACAGTGCATTTGATTTTTCTATTTGTATATATATTATAAAATATCCTCGCATGACCCATAGCGCATACAGGATGTATAGTTTTTTACAAGGCTTCAAAAAGAATTCTAATAAATTACGGCCTATTGTGTATTTGAGTATTAGGGTAGATCGAAAAAATCGAATTTTCAATTTTCAAAATCGGCTAGTGCGCAAAAGGTGACCGACCACAAGCCTATTAATAGGTTAAAACCTGAAATCTATGAGTTAATTTTTTTTGCCTCCGCAAATGGCTTAAAATTTCAAAATTTTGTTAGTTTTAGAAAAAAAATTGAAATTTTTCACAAAACAGAGTACTTGCATTTTTTTCCCCGTGAAACTCGTCTTCTTTAACCACTACATTTTTTATAAAACTATAAAAGATAACTTACGTAGTCCTAATGCAGAATAGGAATTATCTGCAACTAAGCCAAATATGCTTATTTTAGAAAATTCAGTCAATATGGACGACCGATCATTTGTTGCTTTTAAAGGCAAATATCTCGCTTTATTTTTCACTTTCCTCATTAGCTTGGCTCATTATATTTATTTTGAATACAATCTAAAAATATGTTTGTTGGGATTTCTATATTTTTGCGCCACTTGGTTAGCGGAGTAAGTACCAGTGAAACGCTTAGAGAGAAAGAGCATGATTTTATGAAGCACGCTCACGATACACTGTTTGATATTGCTGCGTGTAAATGCACAAACTTTTTTGAATGTGTGATCCCCTGAAAACAATTCCAGCTCGTGAGCAGCCATTTATCATTGACCAAAAAAGTTCACGAAAGGGTTACATAAGCATCACTTGACAGATCTGTCACCGAGGCTTTACAGAAAACTGCAGACAGAAAAGCGAGACGTCTTAGTCATCTTAAACAGTCTAGTAAAGAAATTTCAAAGAATACGTGTTTCGTCAGGTTTGGGAATTTGAAATTGTTTGTGTTATTGATGGAAGGGAATGAAATGTGTTATGTTAATATAAGAAAAGAATTTGTGGGTGTTTGTTAGAAATATAGTACGTTATAAGCCGGTGGGTGTTGGGGACATTTCTGAGCGGTTATTTACCAAAAAAATAGAGGTAAGTGTTCTTTTTTAACGAATCTTTCGATGTTTAAGGTTTTTAATGTGAATTTTAAATAGATATTTGAAGTGTTTATGTTTTCGTAAGTGCTATTTACGTGCTATTCTAATCATACTGACTTTATAAGAGGTGTACAACTAGGTTGTTTAATCCGCCGATGTTTTTTTGAGTTGAAAACGGGCCAGTGTTTGCCCAGTTTACATTAGCTGTACAACTAGGTTGCTTAGTTCACTGTTGTTGTTTTTTTTTTAGTTAAAAACGGTCCACTGGTTGCGTAGTTTACATAGCTGTACAACTAGGTTGCTGAATCCACTGAGGTATTTGAAAATGATGATACTATTGCACCTCTTAATGTAGGAAACTCTCTTAAAATTCTTCATACTCAAAATGACTGTGTTACAAAGAAAAGAAAAATGTGTACTGCAAATACGAATCCTGGTACTTCCAGCAGTTCTCCTGCAATCAAACAATTGCGCAATTCCTTGGTCAACACAGCATTAGCGAGTGATCGTTTTAGCGTTACTGATCGATCAGCCGCTGAAATAGCGACAGTTGTTTTACAAGATTTCAGTATTGTGACACCAGAGACTCCAGACAAGATTATTGACAGAAATAAAATTCGGCGAGAAAAGAATAAACTAAGGCACCGACTTCTAAAATATTGGGACTTTTTGCAAGTACAGACTATCGGGTTGTATTTTGACGGGCGAAAAGATAAGACTTTCGAGCAAGAAACTATCAAAGGCTTGACAACGAAACGAATGGTAACTGAAGAGCACATAGCAATTATGAAAGAACCAGGCTCTAAATACCTAGGGCACATATGTCCGACAAATGGCCGTGTGCTTGAAATTTCTAATGTTTTAATAGACTTTATTAGAAGCAAAGCTGATTTAGAAAATGACATTGCCGCTATAGGGTGTGACGGAACTGTGTTAAACACGGGACAAAAAGGAGGAGTCATTCGGTTATTGGAGCATCGTTTCAATCATCCGCTTCAATGGCTCATTTGTTTTCTCCACCTAAATGAGCTACCTTTCAGACACCTCTTTGATTATATTGACAGAAAAATAACTGGTCCCAAGAGTCGACAAGAACCAATCGGTAAATGTCTCATTGCCTGAGAGCATTCACAGGTTGTCGACTTTGAAGCCATAAAATGCGAGCCACTTCAAATAAATGTTTCCGATTTGAGCACAGATCAAGAATATTTGAGAGACATATTTGAAGCAGTTCGAACAGGCAAATGTTCCAAGCAGTTCGCGCGTCGCCAGCCAGGATGCCTATCTCAATCTCGATGGTTGACAACAGTCAGCCAAGTACTCCGGATCTACATTTCGACCAAAATTTCTTCTCCTGAATTGGTACATCTCGCAACATTTATAATGATAGTTTATGCACCAAACTTGTTCAGAATAAAGAAGAGTCCCAGCTGTGTGGAAGGCGTAAAATACCTGTGGTATATCATTAAAGACTGGCTGTACTTACCAGAAAATTTAAAGAAAGTTGTCGATGCCATCATTGCAAGAAACGCCTATTTTGCGCATCCGGAAAACTTATTGCTTTCTATGCTCGGAGATGATCGTAAAACTGTGCGTGAACTAACTGTTCTCAGAATAAAAAGTTCAAGAACTGAACTTGTAAATGAGCCCAACAGGGCATTTGTTGTTCCAAAGATAAACTTCAAAGCCAACAATTATGCCAATTTGATTGACTGGTCATAAATGTCACTTAAGGAGATCACTGAACTGCCTCTCATCACTGAACTGTCCTTCGAAGAGCTCCAAGCAATAGTGAACAATGGGTTGACGGAAAATTTTTCTTTTCAGAAGCTTCCAGCTCATACCCAAGCGGTTGAACGAATAATCAAGCTAGTGACAGAAGCCTCACAGAAAGTTTATGGGCAAGAAAGTCGTGAAGGTTTTTTCCGAGCACCATTCAATAAAGGAATAAAATGCCTTCATTTAATTCCAAATAAGATTACGAATTTTAATTATAAATTCAAGAACAAAATGAATGATTTATCGCATAACGATTAAAAAGAAGTATAGCTGTTTTCATGGGCCTTCACCTTGATTGTATTGGATTAAAAAATTATACTTAAAACCTTAAAAAATAAAATGAGCCAAGAAAATGTGCAAAGTGATTAAAATAGGGAGATACTTGCCTCTGTGTGCACTAAATGATGATCATTTGTCAATACTGACAGAATTTCAAAAATCAAACCTATTGCATATTTGGCTTAGTTGCAGATAATTCCAATTCTACATTAGGACTACGTAAGTTATTTTTTATAGTTTTATAGCAAATGTAGCGGTTAAAGAAGACAAGTTTCACGGAAAAAAAAAAAAAATTGTGATTTAATTTGTGAAAAAATTCAAATTTTTCTCAAAAACTAACAAAAATTTGATATTTTAAGCCGTTTGCGGAGGCAAAAAAAATTAATTCATAGATTTCAGATTTTAACCTGTTAATAGGCTTGTGGTCGGTCACCGTTTGCGCACTAGCTGATTTTGAAATTCGAAAATTCGATTTTTTCGATCCACCATATTGAGTATTTTGTGTTATGGCAAGCCTACACGAAGGGCATGTGCCTACAGTAGAGGGAACCTTGGACGGAGGACTTTTTTAAGGGGTTCTAACGTGTATTTACTTATATCTCTATATGCGCATAAAATCGGCTGAAATTCCAGTATAGTTTGTTCACAGGCTTGTAAAACAGGATTCTTATTTGGTTTATAGACACAAATAACTTAAGGTGCATTTGTATAAGTTCAATTTCAGTATGTATATTGTAGGTCTCTATTTTGCAACCTGTTTAGATTTTCATGAGTGTAGGATTTACAGTTTTTTACAGTAGGATGTCTACAAAAAAATATTTTTATACATTGCGGTCAATACAGTCTTGCTTGAAGTGCACTAGTATTTGAACACTGTATTTGATTGAATTAAATCTAATTTATATGAACGCTTGGTAAAGATCAAGTGTTCTGAAAATAGACTGGTGTCATTTCATTAGATTTTATTTGCAAGTATTTATTCTTTAGGGGAGGGAGAGGCAAAAGTAGTACAGTCTGTTCAACTGCATGATGGTCAGGATAGCATTTTGTAAGCAACACGTCTAAGTTTAGTGATGAGTTAAATTCTCAGGTAAACGTGAAAAGTGCTGTGAAAACATACATGATGATATGTGGTGCATATGTGATGATGGTGGATTTTCACGTGTTTGTTTTATGAATTTCCATCCTGTGTTAATCAGATACATCGTATTCTTTTTAATAAGTAGTTTGTTTTTACTTTTCTTTCTTTTTTTAACTTCTTTGTACAAAGTAAAAGGAAGTAATGTGATCATGAAAAATTTCGGTATCCAGATTCTGACAACAAAAAAAAAAAAAAAAAAAAAAACAGATTTTAAATACCTCTAAATTTACTTTTATGAGTTTCTTCGAGACATCTCATCGGAAGCATGTATGTGTGTTCATATAAATGCATGTACAATCCATTTTGACCAACCATAAGTCGATTTTGACCAGTTTTTCCCTTATGTCTGTACATATGTAAGTACATATATGTAACTCCTATATCTCAAAAACTGTTGGTCCTAGAATGTTGAAATTTTATACATAGGATTGTTGTAACATCTAGTTGTGCACCTCTCCTTTTGGTCCTAATCGACTGGATAGTTTATCTGCAGAGCCGCCCTAAAGGTTTTCCATACATTATGCTCTATGGGCTAAAATTCATTACAGCTTATTTCAGAGGTATTAGGCTATTTCAAATGAATCAAAGTGATCTATATTGTCAAGGATTACACAATGAATCTCGCCATCAAAAATAGTGTCTTTATCATTTATGGTTCTTCTATATTAACACTCAAAAAATTCCAACACATTAAGGTCAATGGCAGTTTTAGACATTCAGCCATTTCAAGCACAGTACCGTCCTAGCATGTTGTTAGATTATGGTCCGACGACGGTTGCCTGCCTCCCTCAAAAATTAAGTCAAAAGTCTCCTAGATAGCGACTTTAGCTGTAAATGTGTATGTATTTAATTCTCATATCTCAAAACTAATAGTTATAGATTGCTGAAATTTCATATATAAGATTGTTGCAGTATCTAGTTGTGCATCTCGATTTTTGGTTCTAATATATTGGGCAATTTATTTACAGGATCACCCAAAAAAATTTCAATACATTAATGTCTAGTCTACGGACATCTTCAATATATTGAATCTGTAGCCACTCATTGTTTGGTTCATGCCCAAAGTCTTGCCATTTGTCATCGACCTTAAAGAGTTTTGTCAAAATATCGCCAAATTTAACACCAAAAATAATTACTTATTTCGCATAGCTCTAAATTTTTTAACTGTAGAATGTTGAAATTTTTTATTTAGAATTATCTCAAAACTAATAGTTATAGATTGCTGAAATTTCATATATAAGATTGTTGCAGTATCTAGTTGTGCATCTCGATTTTTGGTTCTAATATATTGGGCAATTTATTTACAGGATCACCCAAAAAAATTTCAATACATTAATGTCTAGTCTACGGACATCTTCAATATATTGAATCTGTAGCCACTCATTGTTTGGTTCATGCCCAAAGTCTTGCCATTTGTCATCGACCTTAAAGAGTTTTGTCAAAATATCGCCAAATTTAACACCAAAAATAATTACTTATTTCGCATAGCTCTAAATTTTTTAACTGTAGAATGTTGAAATTTTTTATTTAGAATTATTGTAACATCTAACTGAGCATCTCTTTTTAACACTTTCCAACAAGGTGTCTATGATTTCAGTTTGTCTGTCTGTCCGTCTCTCCGTACTCTTAATATTAAGTATGAATCTTATCGAAAAAACAGTATCTTTTATACTTTTCACACTTATCAACTCCCAAGAAAGAAGAGACATTAAAACAACATATTAAAAAAAAATAAAGCAAAACAATTCTATTTTAGAGCAGTAATTTATTAAATATTATTCAAATATTCTTCTATCCTTCATCCTTTTCCGCTTGTTTACTGCATCAGTAAAATTAATATTGGGATTCATTTTTAGAATCAGTAAGCTGTTTATATTTTCCATTTTTAACTTGTTCCTTCTATCAGTTAAAATGAGTTTAACTTGGAAAAATATTCGCTCCACTTCTGCATTTGAAGCTATAATCGAGCATGCAATGTTAAAAAAATTTTGAAGGATTTGAAATTTCTTTCCTATGGTCTCTTCAGACTTATGTAGTGTTAGCACAATTTTTGTATCTTCAGATCATCATGGTCTAAATCTGCTCTTTCCAAGAACATAAATTTGAAATTTTCCCACTCTTCCAACAACTCGTCTTCTTCAACGCCGAAATATTCTAACCATTGTATTATTTCTGTATTACCATACAGGTTTATGGCACTGTCTGGGCCTATCCTAGATACATCTAAAATGAAAGGTGTGTAATGACAGACTGATTTTCAGTTTTCTTGTAGAGGTTGTGCAAGAGATCAATAAACATGTGTGCGTCCTGCTCAAATGCTCTATCAGCCTGGCCTATGAGAAAATCAGTTCCAAGTTGCCTTTCTCGATCATCTAGCTTCCTACAAAACGTACCTCCTGGCTTTTTTTTCAGGGGGGGGGGGCACAGATGGTTAGTTTGTCGGTAAGGGCGGTTAGTTAGAAGATTGATATAAACGTCCATTTTATGGAAGTAAAACAGGATCTTTTACATTAATTTCTTTTGTCTTGAGGGGGGGGGTCGCCCCTCCACAACCCCCCTTAATCTGCCCTTGGGTTGGGTCTGCATTTGTAGTGGATTCACCACTTGCTAAAGTGTTTTTTAAATCAGCTAAAATAGACTGATAATTTATTTGAGTGGAATTAACAGTATTATAATGAGAGAACCATCTTGTTAACCCAGCTGTTGTCACCTTTACCAAATAAGGCCTGTGAGTTCATTAAACTGTTAGTTTTTATAGCACTATTTTTATAATATTTATAAATTGCAGTGAGTGTTTCATCTATTTTTACAAATCTGCTGAGAGCCTGTAAGCTGTCTTTGGTTGCAACTGCTATCCCATGGTTTAGGCAATTAAAGGTAATGACTTTTTCATTTTCTTTTATTCAAGTTGCCATACGTCGATGTTTTCCTACCCTAGTACTTGCACCATCGCTCGTAAAAACAAACATTAAAGCTACCACATTCTTCAATGAATGGGGTCAACTCTGAAAATATTGTTTCTGCTTTTCCATCACTTAAGTGGCAATTTTTATCACCTAAGGAAATATATTTTATGTATGTTTTATATTTTATATAGGGGAATATATTATATATATGAAGGATTACCTAGGTGATCCTTCTTTTAGATACTTAACACAGGGCTCCCACTTGGTCCCTTTTTTCCCTAAAAGTCCGTTTTTTGGTGCCAGTTCCGTTTTAGGCTATTTTGGTCCGTATGGTCCGTTTTTTTTTTTTTTTTTAAATTTTAATGAAGAAGAATAATTGTGTATCGTCGGCGTCAGCCAAGAGATCTAAAATCGGCAGAATGACCGTTTTTTCATTGTTGATTAAACCATTATCCTTAGTTCATCTTCACTTTGAAGCGGCGCACGGCTAGAGCTTACCGGGTTCTACGATGTGAAGTAGGTCGGTCGACCTACGTCACATCATAGCAAACAGTCCGGTAACACTTTTTTCCAGAACACACTAACGCTCATCTGAGGACGGTGATTGGCAGAATATGTGGCTTTGTCCTGGTACCAATATCGGATCCGTGCATGCTACATCTAGCCTTCCTTGAATTAACATGTAAGTACTACCTTGCGTTTGTCATAGGTATTTCTTTGTAGTGCTCCCCTACTACGACTCTTTAAAAAGCACGGCACCCGACAACCTTTCAGCAATTGGCATCCCTTTTTACCCCCTTTGCCCTGGTATGTCCAAGTTTTCACTCGAAAACCTGCCAATCCCCCTGTCCCTTCCATTACAGGGATCATCGCAGTCAAGATTATCGATCGTTTTACGGGCCCCTTTACGAAACACTTTCTATTAAAATGATATCGTAACAAAAATATGATCGATTGAAACGACCCTTAACTAAACATGATGTATAACTGTTCCTTCACAAAATTCCAAGCAACGCAATCAGACATTTATCGTAAATGAAACCCGATAAAATTTCCTTTTAAAAATAAGTTACTTTTTTCCTAATTGAATGCTTATCAGAATCAGAGAGTAACAGTCATCGCTTATTCATTTCATCTGTTTTCTTTCGTTCGCGTAACTCAAAAAGAGGCACCTCTGGGGTATTTATTTTCACCTAAGTAGCAACAAAAAACTAACATAACTTTGAGTTGGGGGTAAGAAAGGGATTCAAAATAACTTCACCGCCTATCCTACAATGTGGGTGTTATATTTGATAATTATTTCACAATCATAATTCTAGACTTCAGCTTTTTGGGGAAAACTGTCAGTATAAATAAATGGCAGCTTCTGTAGTTTATGACTGGCTGTTTTACGCACTTGCAAGATTTTGTTTTTAATGATTGCTTAGTATAATCATTATCTGGCCTTCCTAATTCAAATTATTAAAGATATTTACAAACCATTAGGGAATTACGGATTTATTTAGAAATGAAAAGCGCCTTTTTGCGAGTTAAATTGCGCGACTTCATGATCCATTGATCTGAATGTATGTGTCTGACATAAGAAATGAACGCTTAGGAATAAACTTTAACGATTTTCAGATTGCACCAAACTGAAGAATTAATTATATTATAAATTAAACTAATCCAACAAACAAGTTAGAAGTCATTGACTGAAATTGAATAGTTACTTGATTTTATCTGTAAAATAAATTTTGTAGATTTTAGGCAGAGTTGAAACTCATTTAACTTGAGTTGCACAGTTGAAGTCTTTGGTTTGAATATGTGTTTAAACAAGAAAGACAAAGTAGGTACCTTTTCTGTAGTTTATTGAAACAAGATGACTATGGTAGGCTTACACAGTGCACATGATGAAGACACAACACATTAAACAGCAATCATCTAGTAGCACAAGAAACAAGCTTTTAGAAGAAGTCGCCAGCGGCGATCTTTTGGTTTCAAAAACACATCACACTGAATACATCAGCACGGTTTGCATGGATCCCCGGATCCGGTTCTAGTTGAATCACATCTGTTGAACCACACGGTTGATAGCTACATCTTTGATTACACACACATCACAGTAGTAGTGGCTGAGCTTTCAGAGAGACAGACCGAGAACACTGAAAAGTTAACTTGTGATGCCCTTTTTATATCTGCCAGTTAGTGCGGGACTACGATGGAAATTTGCATAGGGAAAAAAAGAGTTCTTATTTTATGCAAATTAGGAACAGCGCCATCTATCGGTGAGAAATGTAAACTCTTTATTACGGCGTTAAAGATATGACGATGTTTACACCGCCATTTTCAAATGTTAGTGAAGTTACGTTTTCACTTAGAAAACTTTTAAAGGAGTTAACAAAAGTTTCGTTTTTCACTTTAGCAAATTTAGAGATAAAATGTCATGGAAATAAAAAGTAAGTAAAGAAATAGCGTTTTTTTCCTAACACAAACCAGTTCTGAATATTTTCTATATGGTACACAAAATTACCTTTTTGCGGGAACAAAGTATCCCTATTTTTAAATCCCCCGCGGCTGCATTTGCATACTCCATTGGTCTTTGTTTATGACGAACATTGTTAATTTTCCACGATGGACAGCTGTCATCAACTTTATGCTGGCCATAAGCCTTATTATGCCGGAATAAATCTTGAAATATTTATTTATTTTATTTTATTTTTTGGTATTAGTAGGTCACAAGAAAAGAATTTATAAATGAATGCTCGCCACTCTTCGGATTTTTGTTCTCAGAAAGAGAGCCCTTGCAAAAACAAACAAGTGCAGGTGTCTACTTCAAACTGCAATCTTACGCATTGTCGTAATCCCCGTTTGAAAATTTCCATAACAGATGATTACTTTTGCTAATTGGTCAAGTGGTACTAATACCCTTTATCAATGATCCAGCTCTCCCCCTCCCCGTGATGCCGACATCGACCTTGGAGTTTAGTTGACTCCTGTCAACAACATCTGTTTTAATTCCCCGTTTCTGTTTTACTTTCAATTAATATAAACTTTGTGTAAAAAAAGGAAAGAGAGTGGGGAAATAAACTGTGGCGACTGGTACATAAATTTGCAGTCTCCACTTTCAAAAATACAGTCCGCGAGTGGCGACCGTTAATTTTGACCTTTAATAATAAGCCCTGTGCAAAGCGGAGGTTTTTTTAAATTTTTTTTATTCTGCATATCCAGCAAATTGTGTTTGAGTTTTGTAGGAATCTACAAGAATGTAGTTTAAGCTTTGTTTAGTTATTATAAGAGCCAGGATTTCATCTAATTATGTGTGTTAGTAATCATTTCCAGAAGAATGTTACACGATTTGATTAATGAAATCTTTCAATTTTATTTCTTTGTGAACAATAAGTGTGTATTAGGGAACTGAATAAATTATGCAGTGGAACTCTCAATTTTGTATCTTTCAAAATATTCAATTCAAAAATAATGCATGAAAACTTAAAAGTGGTTTAGTGAAGTTTTATATTATTCATGTGAGAATATTTTCATTGTGTTTACTTCAGTGTAAAGGACTAAGAAGTAGGAGATGTAAAATTGAGGTTGTATTTCAGAGGAAATTTTTTATTCCTTTAAAAATGACCGTTTATTAAATAGTTCCTTTTTGGTCCCTTTTTCTTACAGATGGTCCCTTTTTCCCCTTTTTTTGATAGAAAATTTGGTGGGAGCCCTGTTAACAGCAACAGTCACGTGTTTCCTGTTATTTAAATCGATTGTTTCATCCGTTAGGACAGGAAAACAAGGAGTTTCATTTATTTCTTTTACTATTTCTTCTTCTTTTTCACTGGCCATTGCATTAAGTAAATCAGATATAGCCTTGTAGCTTTTGTAGCTGGTATTTTTTGCTTTTTCAAGGAGAGCTAAAATGGGACTACGTAAATGCAAAAGGTAATTAGTGGCTCAAACAAAGTTTTATTGGGCATGTTATGCTATATCAAGAAAGTTAGGCACTTCATTGCACATTTTACAGCTTGAAATAACTGTGTGCCTTCCTCTAACTCTTTCTCTGACAATTATTTTGAGTTGATTTCATTTGTCTCAGCTGCAATTGAAGCATTATACATTTCAGGTTTTGAATGCTCTTTAATTTTGTCTAATCTGACTGTCAAATTACCTCTTCACGCACTGAGAACTTTTAAAATTACCAATTTTATGTTGTGTTAAACACAGATTATCAATAAAACATCCCTATCTTCATCATTAGATATAAGGCTGGGAAGTAGTGCGCTACAAGTAGTAAAACTGCTGTAGTCGCTACTTTTTTTGTGTTTGTAGTATAGCGTGCTACTTTTTTAAAAAAGTAGTGTAGTATGGAGTGTGCTACAAAAGAACAGTAGTTTGTAGCGCATTTTAGATGCTACTTTTGCCTCATCATCACTTTCGGCAATTGATCACGTGGTGCAATTGCTCTGAGTTTTCTTTCTTCTGAGTCCAAGCATAGAACTGGAATTGATAAGGAACATCCAGAATAATAAAAAGACTTCGAGACTTGCTTTCCGTTCTTCTAACTCAATGATAATGGTTTCTAAGACGTGTGGATCAATAAATAAGAAATTAAAAGCGTTTTTGAAAACTTATGGCCATATGTACTTATCACAAAATATCCATTAGTTAGCATTTTTTATATTATGATGAAGAAAAGAAAATTTCAAAATTTTTTATACAAAATAGTTTTGAATTTTTCTTTTCTAGGTAAATTTCTTGGCATGCGGAACTTGATGCACACATACGCTAATAATACAAATGGATTGAAAAAATATTAAAATCAATTTTAAATGCATAGTCTTGTTCTAAAAGAGTATAAATACATGAGTAACTTTTAATTCAATTTTAGAATTATTTAAAAATGTTTTATTTTTATGCTGGGAAAATAGAAAACAATCAAATAAGTTAAAATGCCTGTAATGATATAGTGGCCCAAAATAACCTCTTGCCCCGGAACCCAATCTAAGTATGATCAGGGTCTGCATATTTTGACCGCTAACTTGCGTTTTTGCAACATAATATATTTTCAAAACTTTAAACATTGAATTTTAAAATACGTTCATATACTTGAGCAAGATTATATATAACCAAGAATAATTAATATTTAATATTTTACCCATTTGTATTATTAACTCTTATGGACATAAACTGTGGGATGGTTAAATTCCTACTGCCCTTACGATTAATTTTTATTAAATATTAAGCATTCTTTGTTTTGTAATGTACATGAGAAAGGTAATTGGATATTATGTCCATTTTTTTTTTTATTTTTTTTTTTTATTTTTTTTTTTAAGTAAAGGGGTAAACTTTCAGTTCAGTAGATCTGGGAGTGGTAAACCTTAGAAAGTATTGTTATTAGGTTTTAATAAGCATGTAACATATGAACCGTAGCAAAAGCGTCGGGAGGGGACACAAGGGGTCACGTGCCCCTCCTACCGTGCATCCCCCCAACTTCATCTCAAAAAATTTGTTAAATAAACATTTATTTGAAAAAAACTTTCGTATTCTGCTCTTATATTCCATATTTTCCCCTCCCCCCCTCAAATCTTTCCTTTGCCCCTCCAAAATTTCAATAGGTCAGGAAGCAGTGATAAGTTTTCCTCGGGAAGCTATTGTTATTAGGTTCTCCTAAGCGTATTATACATATGAACCACAGGCTTTATATTGGGGGGGGGCACATATCCCCTAAGTTTATGTTCAATATTTAAATAAAAATTATTTTCCTGAGAGGGTGGGGTGGGGTGGGGTGGAATTAGTTTTTTTTCTGGTAGGCATTTTTACCGATGTTTTTTCTGTTCATGTTGTTTCCTATATTTGCTTTCTTTCGTCAAAATTTTAAAGTGTCTATTATATTTAAATTATTAGGTTTTTGTTTAATAATTTTCAGAATTGAATATCCAAAATATGAGAATTTCTATTAATAATTAATTGTTTGTAAAATCCATAGAGACTTATCTCTCTCTTACCCTTAAAATAACAATATAATTCTATAAAATTCTTTTATGCCTAAAACAAAGAAGAAAAATGTTGTGTTGATGATTATAACTTTTAACATTTCTTTAACATATATAGAGAATTTTTTTAATGTAATATTTTAAAAGGATATATCATGAATTTAGTAAATAATTGTTTTAATTTTTTTATGATATGCATATCATATACGATATTTTCAATTAAAATATACAATGTTACATGGTTCAAACGGGTCTTTCGTCATAAATGACTAATTTTGTAAGTCATGAAAAAAGGCTTTTATACTCATTAATTTTGATTTGTGCTCAAGAAACTAGTATGTTTGTACAACATGAAAGGGCTCTCAAAACAGGCCTTTTTCCCCCCCATACAGGCATCCAAGATCTTTTTTAGTTCTTATGCTTCCAGAGCTCACTTTCCCAATTTATTTTTATCACAGAGGTATTAAAACTTAATTAGTTTCAGCAATACTTCAATAATTAGCAGTAGTTGTCAATAAAGTATATATAGGCTTCCATTTTGGGGGGAGGGGGACGATTCGGTATATTAAACTTTATTGTTCTAAAGTTAAAAGTAGCTCTTTTTTAATAATTGCCTTAATGTTTCTGAGGGGGCCCCCTCTGACGCCCTTTAAATACTCCCCTGGTAGTTGTTTATAAGAGCAATAGTTTTGTCTAATTAGGATATCAATAGTTTTCTCTAATTAAGATATCAATAGTTTTCTCTAATTAGCATATCAATATCCTTAAATATGAATGTAATGCAAATTGAATCTTTTAGCAAAATTTGTCTCCTAAAAGTAGCGAAATAGTGTAGCTAACTACATTTGTCAAAATGTAGTTGTAGTTAACTACATTTTTCAAAAAGTAGTTGTAATTCGCTACAAAAAAAAAGTAGTTTTTCCCACCACTGATTAGACAGTACTAACCAAGGGAATTCAGTGCACTAAGCTGGGTCACACAAACACATTCTTGTGTTTACTGCCAGTCTTTGTTTGATTAGTTATATTATTCCTCACAGTCAATTCAGGAAATTTCTTCAGAAGTATCTCTGTCTTCAGCCAGAGATCATCCTAGGATGAAAAAGAAGCAGGGTGCTAGTCCTTAAAAAAGGGCAATTTAAGCTTTCAAGGGCACATCAGAATATAAAGAGGCACTATACGAATATATATATATATGGGGAAAAGGCTACGACCATATTAACAAACAAGGTACTTTATTAAACAACAATTACACACGGACAATTAATTACAAACACTTAGATAGACTGAGCGACGGAGACGTCTTCTCTCGTCGGCTGCAGTTAACGTCTCTCTCGATTACGCAGTAGGAAAGGAACATGTTATGCTTGCTAGGCGACTGCTGCGCCACACATAATGTAACGGCGTTAGCTAAGGAGTTTGCATTGAACTTCCTACATTCGGCCATCATCACCGCTAAGGCGACCTCGCCTGAAGTTACAGAACAGTTGATTTTTATTTATTTTTTTAAACAAATCAATAGCTTATCACTACAACAACAAAACAATCACTAGCTTATGTATTTAGAAAAAAGGAGCTTAACAATGAGCAGTACAGTTATACATTACCACAGGAAGAATAATATAATGCAAAACTTGAATACTGGAATAATGCTGCAATTAAGAAGTGCTAAAATAAAGAAAAGAAAATGAATTATAATAATTAAATTTTAAAGTCATTCGAAGGGTAAAGGGAAAAAAAGGTTTCTCAATATAGTCTTAAGTCCTTCGGTGAAGAAGAAAAAAATATTGAAAACAGTTCAAGTTATGTGTTCGACAGTGCTGGTCCAAGGTTTCATGAACTCTGCGCAGGTGGAGGTTTTGGATGGACCGTCGAAGAAAGCACATTTTTTGACATTATATGTGTCATTGTTTTTCACTTTTGTGACTTTATAGGGTCCAAGGAATTTTCGCTTCAGATTTAATCCAGGACCAAATTGGGTTCGTTTGATTGCAACTAGATCATGCAACTGGAATTGTGGAGCTTGCCTGCGTCGAAGGTTGTACGTTCGGCGATTTTCTTCTTGAACCTTTGAGATCTGTTGTTTAGCATCTTTACGAAGGTCGTCGCGGTGTTGTTCAAATGCAGCTTTTACCTCGTCGTTGATGAGTTCGAGAATTTTTAAGTCGTGTTCAGATTTCATTTTTGTGCCAAAAAGGAGTTCAAATGGAGTGGTGTTTATACTCCTTTGGAATGTCGAGTTTATGATTTGCTGTAAGGCGGGTACATGGGAATACCATTTTTCTGGATTGCCAACAGACAATTTGGAAAGAACAGCTATAATGGTAGTATTCTGGCGTTCAACCTGGCCATTAGATCTCGGTAGGCCTGCTGTGATGGAGATATGAACGATGTTTTGTTTGGCGCAGTATTCTTCAAAAGCGGTTGAGGTGAAAGCTGGTCCTCTGTCCGATATGATACGCGATGGATTTCCGAAGACCGATCTTTGATTTTCTAACCGATTGATTACTTCTGCGGCGTCCGTTGATTTAGTTGGATAGAGCCATGTAAATTTTGTAAAGGCATCTATTACCACGAAAATATGTTTATAACGCTTGGAAGTGGTGGCAAGAGGTCCTAAATGGTCGACATGGTAGGTATGTAGAGGTGTATCGTCCTTGTCAATCGGGTGTAGCAGTCCGTCTTGCTTTCCACGTTTACGGTTGTTGAGAATACATGTAACACAATTTTGGATGCACTGTTTAATTTTGTCTTTTAAGTGTGGAATGAAATAGTCCTTGTTTAGGATCTCTTCTGTGCGGACAACAGTGAAATGACCACGTTCATGTGCTGCTTTGATGATGTTGGCTTGCATGCTCTCTGGAACTACCAGGAGGTCTTTGCCATTCACTGTTTTATACAGAAGATCATTTTTCACGATGAAGTTGTCATGATCTGCGGTTTGAAGAAGCGTTTTTATCGCTGTGATCTGTTCATCAGTCTGCTGTGCTTTAAGGAACTGAATATGAACACTGTTCTGAATGGTCATGCAACAGGGATTACGACTAAGTGCGTCGGCATGAGCCATTTTTGAGCCGTTGCGATGTTCTATAGTAAAGTTAAAGTCCTGAAGGTATAAGGCCCATCTGGCGATACGGGTGTTGAGATCTTTTTTATTTAAGGTTTTGACGAAGGCATCACAGTCCGTGATAATTTTGAAGTGAGTACCTAAAACGTAAATCCGAAACTTCTTTAGGGCTTCAACAACGGCAAGGACTTCCAGCTCAAAACTTGTATACTTTCGTTCACTATCAGAGGTCTTTTTGGACATATAAAATACAGGATGAAAAGAGTTATCTTGCATGGATTTTTGCATTAGGACTGTCCCCAAGCCATCTATTGACGCGTCAGAGTGAATTTCAGTGGGAGAGTTCTGATTAAAAATACTTAAAACAGGTTGTTGTGAAAGTAAATATTTTAATTTTTCAAATGCGGCTTTTTGTTCAGCCTCGTATTGAAAGGGGGTGTCCTTACGCAAAAGGTCGCTAAGAGGTTTTGCTATGGCAGAATATGAAGGAATAAACTTTCTGAAATATCCGGTGAGACCTAAAAATCGGCGTACATCTTTAATATTTTTCAAATCCGGATAATTTAGGACAGCTTTAGTTTTCGAGGGGGAAGGAGACAGTTTACCGCCTTCTACTACATGGCCTAAAAATTCTATTTTAGTGTGTAAAAACTGGCATTTGCGGAAATTTATGTCTAATCCATAATCACGGGCTACATCAAGGACAATTTTTAAGCGTTCGAGAGCCTCAGACTCACTAGTAGCTGGGATGACAACATCATCCATGTACGGGAGTACAATGCCCTTAGCAATAAGTTCACGAAAAACGGCGTTTATATAACGCATAAAGGTAGATGGACATGTACTAAGGCCAAACGGCATAAATCGGAAGCGATATTGGCCTTTATGTGTCACAAAACTAGTATAAGGACGGCTTTTTTTGTTTACGGGAACGTGGAAAAATGCATTTCGTAAATCGAGTGTAGAAAATACTGTGGCATTTTGAAGACTATCTAAAATGTCTTCGATCAACGGAAGGGGAAAGTGATCTTTGACTATTTTGCGATTTAATCGTCTGTAATCTATGCATACTCTAGGTTTTCCGTCTTTTTTTGTTACAACTAACACTTGGCTTGCGTAGGGAGATGAACATGGCTCAATAATTCCATTTTCGACCCATTCGTCAATTTGTGCATCTACTATATCACGCTCAGCAAATGGCAAGCGTGGAAAATTGGCTCGTCGTCAGTGAGCACGATGTCAAGTTCAACGTTAGCAGTTTTCGTTTTATTGGGTGCAAAAGCCAACAACAGCTTCTCAACGTCAGCGCGTGTTTGACTGGTGACATTCGGGCCGATGTCAAAGATGGGAGAATCGTCAGAAATTGACATAATAGAATTTTGAGGTTCTACAGGATCAGATGCCGTTGGAAGTTTTGAAAATATTACGCCTGCAGGGGAAATGGTTAAATTTGTTTGCTGTATTATGTCACACCCGATTATGAGGTCATAATTTGTGCAAGCATTCGGCACTACAGAAATAGTGACCGGAAAAGTTTGGTCGTCAATAGTAACATCACAGTCAAAAGTACCAATGACGTTTGTTCGCGAAAAACCGAAACCCGTCAATACTTTAGTGTTATTCAATAATGGTGGAGAACCTATTTGTACCCATGCAGAATGTCGAAGCAACGTCAAATTGCTACCTGTGTCCACTAATCCGGGGAATTTATTGTCAAAAATAATAACTTCCTTACACATGTTTACAGAAGGAAATTCACGTACGGTATTTACTTTTGCTGGTGAAGTAGAACTATCGTTTCGCATAGCTCGGACGCATTCAGTCGACTTGTGACCAAAAAGATTGCATGCTAGGCACTTCGGGCCTCGAGAGCGATTAGGACACCATTTAGACTTGTGTCCGACGTCATTGCAGTTAAAACAACGTTGCAGGGTGTTAGCTGTGTCAGAAACATTAAATTTTGAGGGTTTTCGTTGTTGGTTTGGTCGTTCTGTACCGCGGTTTGAGCTGTCAGGTGAGTGACGAAAATTCGACGAATTTGATCTATTAGCTCGCATGTTATTAACAAAAGTTTCGTAAGTTCTTAATTTTGTCTTAAATTCGGAAAATGATGTTGTCCCATAAAGGATAATTTTGTCTGAGCGGGAACCTTCAATACTGTTTATGACGTACTGAATAACAGAACACTCGTCAATAGCGCAATCGCATCTATTTGCCAATTCGCGCATGGGATTAAAATATTGAGTAAATGTTTCGTTAGGGCGCATTTTTCTTTTTTCAAGCTGCTGATGAATTTCTATTGACGTGACTGTGTCTGAAAACTCGTTAATTAACGCAGATTTAAACGTATCGTATGCATTTAGATTTCTTGGCGACGACAGAAATGACTTCGCGGAACCGGTAATCAATCTTTTTGCAAACACTAATTTTTGTTGATCACTTATGCAAGGGAATAATTGGAAATTTTCCTCCAAGTCTATAAAAAAACTTTTAATTGAATACAAATCATCTCCTGATAACTTTCTACTATTTGCAGATATATCTCTTAAAAGATACCAGAATTGATTAGTCATATCCGAAACTGCGCTGGGGCCTAGAATGGGGAACTGTGCATTACTCGGTTGGGTAAGGTAAACAGAGCTTGGGTTTTGCATCGCAGGAACACTGTTTATATCAGAGGCACCATTAGGGGAAAATTGACCTACATTCGTGCTACTCGCTTCTGCCGATGTGTTAATAAGTGGATGGTCATGTTCTAAATCAGAGAGATAACTGGTGTCGAGAGAATTTTGAAAGTCTTGCAAATTTGTTAGGGCATTAAAAATGCTGTTGCAAATATCTTTTTCGTTTGCATTTGATTCCAAATGTAATAAATTTGCTACGGAAATAAACTCATTTAAGGAGAAATCTTTTAATATCTGTTCTTTATGTTTTTCTAGATCTAATTCGATTGGGAAAGAAGAGAAATTACGTATTTTGGTACGGGAAGAACGATCAAATTCTTTAAAACCAAGTATGGTGTTTAATGCTTTAACAGTTTGAGTTTTGCCAAATTTCAATGAGTTTGCTATTAAATGTATGTCTCCTAGTTTTAACGACATTTTGAAAAAGAATACAGTTTTTGAATGTAAACAAAAACTAGAGAAATTCTGCACAATTGTTTAAAAGGATAATAACGATCTAAATTAAAAGAAAAATCTAGCCTACTTGAAATGGGGAGCAGTCCAGCAGTTAATCCACACCTCAAACCATGTATTTAAATTCGTCAAATTGCGTTCGTCCACAAGAGAGCTTCTGAAGCTTATCGTCTATTAGGGAATACACTGGCTTGTTGATGTCTAGAGGAATTCTCTGGAGTGTGAGAGGACGGTCGAGCCCCCAAAATATGGGGAAAAGGCTACGACCATATTAACAAACAAGGTACTTTATTAAACAACAATTACACACGGACAATTAATTACAAACACTTAGATAGACTGAGCGACGGAGACGTCTTCTCTCGTCGGCTGCAGTTAACGTCTCTCTCGATTACGCAGTAGGAAAGGAACATGTTATGCTTGCTAGGCGACTGCCGCGCCACACATAATGTAACGGCGTTAGCTAAGGAGTTTGCATTGAACTTCCTACATATATATACCAAGTGAATATTGCCATTAACTTTTTTAGAAAAAAGGTCAGCCCACAATACAATGCTTTTTCATATTAAATCTGCGTTTATCGTATCAAAAGGTTTTTTTTTTTGAGGGGGGAGGAGTCTACATATAAAATAATTGGTGCTTAAACTTAAAAATTTGCACACATAGCTATATAAGCATAAAAAAATGGTTAACTTACAAAAGGAGGTGATTAGAATAGTGTTTACTCTAGAAAAAAAAAGCCGGGGAGGAAATTTCAAAAAGAACACCCTGTTCTCAAAAAAGGCACTTTGGGGTTCCACGAGAATACACAGGTAGGTAACATATATAGAAACTGGTTTGAAACTATCTGATCCCCAAAACTTTAACATGTTTTCTCTGCATCGATCTCATCTCTATAAGAAAGTCGGAAATTCCGTTTATAGATGTACCTGACACTTTCTGTTCTGAATTCCATTTAGAGGATCAAAGCTCATAAAAGGAGGCCAACACGTGTTTGTTGTGTACGTGGTAATATAGGGTGCTCAATGCTGACCCGATAGGAAATAATTCCTTTGTTGCTAACTGAATGAAATATGTTTATATGGAATGTTAAAAAAATATGTATATAGCAATTATGCAATTCGATTAAGAAGAAAAAAAAAAAAAAACGTATAAAAGCTTTCACAACTGAAACAAAGGGATGTACTTTTATTTAGCTTCTATTTACTCTCCTTTATCGAAAGACCCTTTTGTTCCCAGGTTATAGGTATTTTTTCAAAGTCTCTTAAGTCCCAAGAAATCACCCAGAATTACATCTCTTCCTTAAAATTTCGGTTTCTTTTAAAGACGAATGAAGCTATGCTTGCCTTTTCTATGCATACCTAAAGAGCAAAGAATAGCTCACTGTTAGAATGTGCTACCTCCCGGTAAGTGAGAAGGGAGAGTGCTCATTATGGTCAAATGAATAGGAGCTCCTTATCTCTTGTCCTTGAAAAGATAACCACTTATCATGATATTTTTTGGTATTTATAGTCTTTTTCACCTGTCTAGCCGATACTGCCTGGGTGGGACCATACTCAAAGGATTAAGGAGGAGATACACAAAACAGGAATTCTGCATTTTCGCCTAACTTTTTTAAGGTTACGGGAAGGGTGGAAAATAAAATGGAATAGATTGAACAATTTCTGGAAAAAGGGGCACATTTTTAGCAGGGTGCCAGCATTAATCACAGGGCGGCATATCGGGGTGCAATTTTTTATTACAAGCACAGGCAGTTTGGCACTTATTTTAACAAAAGGGTGGGCAGGGCGCTGCACCCCGCGAAATATGCCTAGAATGAACTCTGAATAAATCCAACCTTCATTTTCACAGAATTCAGGTTTATCCCTTAGGGGAAATGTCAACTAACTATTGTAGAGAAAGAAACCTCAAGTAACACACACACATTACAGATAAAGAAATCCTCAAACCTCTAACCGATATCACAGTACAAAAGACATTTACCTACCTGTGAATTGCTGACTCTTCATCTATCATGTGTGAATAATGGCTGATATTTACTTAGCAGTTTAAGTAAAGCATATAAAAATTTAATTTCAGTGGAAGAACTTGGGGGGAAAAAGTAATCCAAATACATAATGACTGTACTACTTTATTTCAGTACTTTTATAAATCTAATATATTAATTATATTCAGGGTTCACACAAAGCAAAAAATTTGGGTGAGATTCTCCCACTTGAGCTTCAAAATTAAGTGGGATTTTTAAAAATCTGAGTGAGAATTTGAGAATTTATTTATATATTTACTTTTTCATATTTTACAAGCAAAATTAATATCATCACAAAAATACAGTGCAACTAAGATTATAAATATCAAAATTAGCAATATAATATACAAATAAATTTGATAACAATACAATTTAATGATATCTTTGATCTTTTAGTAAATATTTTAGCTGCTTCATCAAAATCGAACAACTCAGCATATGGGAAAAGCCCATGAGTGTCATTTTTTTTTAGTGGGAATTAGTGTGGTATTGTTGGAATTGCACAATCACACGGTCTAGTGGGAACCCTAATATTAATTCTGGTGTATTACAAATAATTTGAATAACTTTAAAAAAAATTAGAAAAATCTGCAAATTTTAGACAAATTTTAAATTTCTGATAAAAATCATGATTTTTTAAAATGATAAGTAAGGATTGAAGTATATTTTTCATGATATATTTGAAAATGGACTATTGTCCGTGAAAATGTTCGTTTGAAAATGGAATTAAGCCGTGATGTCAAACCTACACAGAAAGTGTCCTTTAAAGTTAGGTATAAAAGTATGCATGTGAGAAGCAACAGAAAAGAATGAAAGTTATAAAAGTAATTGAACAGTTTCTTATTATTGCTGTTATCTTGAGGCATCATCTGATAACAAGGCTTCATTTTGATATGGCAAGAGAAAGAAAAATTACATAAAATTTTGTTTTATCAGCTGTATGAATCTCTCACTCTTGGGTGTATTTTTCTGTATAATAATATGCTGAAAGCATATTAGTTGTGTATAGGAGTCCATTTCTATATAGTTAAACATGCTATGTTAGTGCAAATGACAATTAAATCTGCTAGACACTAAGTAACTTTTTGTTTTCTACTTTAATTGAACATAATATTCTATTACAAGTCACAAAAACATGCTTGTTTAAAATAGGCGGTGATTTTATATAGTGAAATAAGTCTTTTGGGAAACTCAGAAATTCTGTCTACCATAATTGATTAATCCCTGCTTAATTACAATTAAAAATGCAAATATATATCTAAAGCCAAGCATTTGTTAAAATGCTTGTAAAATTCATTATTACACATGTCATAAACTGTGATAACTGTTTTTTTTCCTTATTGCATCAAGTGCTTGGCCAATTGTGGGAGAGTGTAAATAGATTGAACAATAACTCACTTTTTATCTTCTATCTTGATCAAAGAATTGCAGTTTAAGAGAAGACAAATTACATAACTTTTGTTCATTAAAAAAAATTATTTCTTTAAAACCAAACTTGGACGATGTCTGGAGTAGGAAATTTAACTTTTACTCCTTAAGTCAATGAATAACAATTGCCCATAAAAGAACCAACACTATTATCTTGAAAAGTTAATTTTAAATATTTCTTTTCACCACCAATTACACATAAAATTAACACAAAGTGAGATAAAGCATTTTAGCCTGGCCTTCAAATTTCCACATTTGTTGCTTTCAGTGTTGTGCTTTCTATATCTAATTTTTATAATATTAAGAAATGCATTTAAAAATCCTGGGCTATGTAATATGACAGTATATTAAAAGATTATATAAGTTTTCTTATGGATATTTTTTTGTTCGCTGGTATACTGTATTGATATCTCTCCATTGTTCTAAGATGCTTTTAGCAAAATTGGATTTCTTTTTTAAATCTAGAGATCTTACTAAAAAAACAAAAAAGAAAAATAGATAGTCAAATCAGTTATGTGGAGTTGGATTTCCCCCCCCCCCCTCTTTTGTCAAAAAAAAAAGAAAAAGAAAAAAGGATTAAAGAGTCTTTAACCGTTGGATTTTGTTGAGGTATTCTGTTAAGTGGGAGATTCTAATGCTATTTTTCTTTGCCCAGGCAGATGAGCTGAATGTTACGGGTCCACTTGGGATGTAAATGAAGAAAATATATGTTAAGCCTACTAATCAACAGAATATCCTTTCAACCATCCGGGACAATGCTGAAATGGCTGAGAGACTAAAAAATTTAGATTGTGAATGAACAATTAGAACAGCTTGTTGTTAAAATGGAGAAAGATCTTAAAGAACTATTATTGCTAAAGATTTCTAAGAAGTAAATGTGTCAATGTTTTTGTCATTTCATTGTTTTATTTTTATAGAGTTTCAGATTGGTTTCTGTATGCTAGGTTTACATGTACTTTTATTTTATATATAATGTACATTAAATGAACATTAAAAAAAATTATATTTTCTTTCTTACTTATTATTACAAACAACTCACAAAATATAAACTTAGTCTTATATGCACTGCTCTCATTTAATGAAAGTTATTTCAAGGCTGACTATATGAGTGTGAATATACTCAGGAAAACTTCTCTTAATCATTATTTCATCATTTAAATATACTAATTTAAGTATGTGACTAAAAAAAAAAAAAAAAAAATTAAAGAAATGGATTACAGATGCATTTTCTCCCCATGCATTATTATTAGTTATCCTAATTTAAATTGTAAATGCTTGCATTCTTAATAAACTTTAACATGTTAGCTCCGTCTGTTATTGTAAAACAAAATTTACTTTAACCCATTTACATCCAACAATCTATTTTTAGACAGTTGCAAAAATATTTAAGCATTAATTCATTTTCTTATTTTAATTTCTTGAATAATGAATCTGATTTCCACAAAATACTCAGCTATAAGAAAGTAAAATGAGAATCTTTCACTGTCTTATTCATATTTTTTAGAAAAAGAAATAAATTCTTTATACCACTCAAATCTCGGAAATTTATGCTGATGCCAGAAGTGATGAATAAATTAGAAAATGTGCTGAAAAACTCAGACGCTTACAGGTTAATAAGACTGAGAAACCTACCAATTATTTTACCAGCAGTAAGTCTTCTAAAGGTAGGGGTCGCAAACTTTATTACAGTAGGTGCACTCATAGACATGGCTAGACTTTAAGGGTCAGACAAAATCAGTTTAGTTTGAAACAGCTTCAGAGAGAGCCAAAATTCCTCAGCTATCTTTTACTGCACAAATGTTTTGAAAACAGAATTTTTGTATAAAGGGCAAAATAGTGAAAAACTAATAGGTTTATAATAAGGATGCATTAAAACCTAAAAAATGGGAGGCAGTTCTCCCCTCTCCTTGAATTGCTAATTCAGTACAGTCGACACTGGGTGATTCTAAAAAAGTGGGTACAAACACACATACTAAGTTCTCAGAAAAAAAAATTGTCTTATAACTTAAATTTTTTTCCTTAGACAATTTTTAGTTCTCAGAAACAAGAACTAGCATCAGTCATTACAAAAGTTTTTTGTAAATATCCGTAACCCTCTGGCGGTCAAAGGCTCTTCATACAAACAGCCAGCCTGCCGGCAGAGGGAAAGTAACACTTCTTCCCCTGCGTTGCAGCAGGCGGAACTTTTTATAATTGTTGGACAATAGCCAAAACGGGAGGCGCGAATACCTCCCATGACCCCCAGATGTATTTTCTCTTTTTTCACGAAAATTTTCCCAGTTATTCTTCAGCGCGGTCATCATAAGCGCCAGCTCTCAAGGAAGTGTGGATTTTCACCACCACCCGTAGTGAATTTCCATCAGATAATTTCTGAAAGGGGGAAGGCAACACTTTTCGAATTTTGGCCAGGTGTGGACTTCTGGAGGGTTAAATTGAAACATTTTAGCAACAAATGGTTAATTTTGGAAATCTCTTGTTAACTGATGTCTCTGCAAAACCAAGAAAAAAATCCTACCATGTTTTTAGGAGTTTCATGATCAAAATATTGAGTGAATACAATAAAATGATGATTTGTTTATTATTTCGGTTAGCATATGGCAGTAGCATGCTTAAAATGTTGAAGAATTACAACAAGAATCACATAATGTGTTTTTGCCAGTTCTGTTTGTCAAAAAGTAACGATCAAAACAACACTATTTGAAGCTTAAATAAATAATATATAAGTATCTCAACTCATTTATCAGACTTTAAAATAATTTTTTCAACATTTTAAAGAATTTTCACAAGTTTTTATGCATTTTCTCTGCCGTAAATATGCATATAAACCACGACCCTGTTTCTTTAGTTCAACAGTTTTTATTTGTGAAATAGGGCATTTAGTTGAAATAATGATTAACATCATTGATGAGCTTGTCAAGCACATGTGAATGGTCAAAACAAAATGGTGGCAGCTGCGATCGTTATGAATTTTTGGACGTGATTATTTAAAAAGTACAATTTATAAGCAGTTGTAAAACATCTCTAAAGTTGACATTCATTGTTTGTAAGTGTTTTATTTTATTAAGCATGGTTATTTTTAAGAAAATTATTTGACGAGTTCAAATAGTGTAACGATAGAAACACTAATAATTTTTAAAATAAATTTGTGAACAAGATGTAATATAATTTTTATTTAGAATTCATAGAGGTAAACCCCCAAAAATTTAAAGTATTTTTTAAAAATTGAATCAAGACAGTTTTTTTATATCTTTTTAAATAAAGTGCATTAACAAATGCTATATATTTTCAAGGTTTCATCATTGAAAGCTTAATTTGTAATTTAGATGACTGTGTAAATTGCTTTTAAATAGCAATAAATTTGTTTCTGTTTATTTTTCATTCTCTTAATTTATATCATGTTCAAAAGAAGCTGCTAGTTTGATACTTCTAATTATGAGTCAATGTGAGACCAAAAACATTTGTTTGAATGCATATAACATCTATAATTGAAATTAAATATGTCCCTTTGCTTACAATATTTTTGTTTAAATGTGACTGATGAAAACCAATGTATTAAAAGACATAACAGACTTAAAAAAAAAAAAAAAGAAAAACTACACATTTGATTAACAAAATACAATTATATAGAACATATTTAATACATATTTAGCCCTTAGCATTTTTTTAATGCACATATCTTAAAAATCCAATGTTCAAAATCAGTAACCAAAAGATAAGCAATATCCAAATTCCGTTATCTATAGATCAAAAATGTTCCATACATGCCAAGTCTCAGGCTTTAAAAAGTTGAAACTTTCTTCAAGATTTCAATCAGTTATAACAATTTTAAATATCTAATTTTATATAAGCTATTTTTATATACCGTAATTTCCGGCTTATAATCCGCGGTTTATCTACTAAAAAAGATGAAAATTTATCCAGTGCGTATTATGCATCGCTGCGTACTATCTGCTGAAATTTTCCCTGAAGTCTTCAGATTTTACAGTAAAAAACTTTTCAAAAACAAAATAAAAGTTCATTTCTTTTTTTCCACTCTATTTAGACAGTATATTGGCTGTCTATATATTATTCCAGAAAAGGTTTATTGTTTGTATAAGTATTATTCCAGTAAAAAAGGTAGGTCTCAGTTCAATTTTGTTTTTCTTATAATAATGTCACTTGACTCAATAATTACGATGTTACAAAAGTATTCTGCATGCTACCCTACATTTTGTTTTGTTTGTTCCGAAAGAAATGTTCGCTTTCTTATATTTGATTCATTTCATAATACAGTTCTTAGGGCTTACAGGTAGAATGCCTAGCTTAAAAATTGTGTATCATTTGTGATTTAAATCAAGAAATGACCGTCAAAGTATGTTTGATAATTCTCATTCATAACAATAGATTTTTAGTAGGAAATGTTTTACAGTAAGCCGATTCTAATATTAATACTGTGGTTTTACTATACATAGAAAATAATTACCAATTTTGGTCAAAGCATCGCCATACTATCCGCGGATAACCTACCGCTGAGGATTATCTAAAGAAATATTTTTTTTCTACTTGAAAAAAAGCGCCTGCGAATTATCTATCGCTGCGGATTATAAGCCGGAAATTACGGTAATTTTTAGGTATGAGTAGTTTACCCCTATGTATTTTGATTGATGTTTTCTATTTTTCTGTATTTATCTGGCAGATATTTGAAATTGAATTTATTTAACATTGTACGACTTAGCACTATCCTATTACTTAAGTTAATATGGAGGTGCATGACATTACATCCATTTTATGCAAAAAATAAATGCATATAAGATCACCGGCTTTTTGACATCAAGAAGCACGAGATCTCAGGCAATTTGATTTTGGAAAGTTGGCATGCCTGATGTCCAAACTCTGTAACCTACTGAGCAAATATGTCAAAAATTCGTAACCTACAGATCTGATAATTAAATGTTTTAATTAGTAATTTTCCAGAACACTTGCTGTCTTTTTATGTTTGTATACTCTATTCTAGGCTTATACACTATAATGTTTAAAAAAAAAAAAAGTAAAATTCCAAAATTTGAAAAATGGATTTTAGTTAACATTTGGTGACCCACATTTTTTTAGAATCTCCCACTTGATTTTACAAATCATGGGGACCACTTATGTGGTTCGTAAAATTTAGTAGTAGTAAAATGTTCTTTGAGAGTGTATTTGGGATTACTTGTGCTTGATCACAAGTGTTTGTAAAAGAGGCTTGTAAAAATGAGCATTGACAATATTTTTAAAATCAGTTTATGAAAATACCGCATCTGGTGTCTAGTACCAAAATAACTTTGTATACACAAAAATTAATGCTTATTAGAGGGTACAAAGATCCTGCTTTCTTCAGTTGCAAAAATGTTCAAACCTCCATATTGACAGAAGTGAGAGACCCGAGACCTGCTTCTGAGTAGGGTACTTATGGCTCCTTAAAAATGCTTATTTTTAAAAAACTTTAAAGGTCCTTAAAATTGGCTATTTTTTTCTATGAAGAGCCTTCTTTTTTTTTCTTTTCTATACTTGAAATTTCAACCTCTTAACACTGATATAGATCTAATTGAATAGAACTATTGTGGTACTTTTGGTACACGTGGTGTTTTATCTAGCTTTTAATAGCTATTATATATCCTGGTTATTTAATTCCAACTCAACTTTATTTAAAACCTCACAGTTTTATTAACACTTTAGCAGGCTATTTGGCAGCATGCAAATGTGTTATACAGTACATTCAGAAAGTAACTATGCTATGCACCTGTCATACAGAAGGAAGAGTAATACGCAGCTTTCACTTATCTCACAGCATAGTCAGATAAAAGAAAACACTATCTGTGCACATAATCCAAAACTATCTGCAAACTCATAATAGCTTGTGATAACTGAATACATAGTTTACATATGAACACATGTATATACATATACGCTCACATCTGTGCTTATAGTGAATTAAAAAATATTTCTTTTAGGTAACTATCCACCTAAAAAAAATAACCCCTTGTAATTACCTGAAAACTATCTGCAAGACCTTTGAATATATCTGCGCACGGCGTGCGTCTGCATTATCTGACTATGCCTCACAGTAATTGTTGGAAATGTGCACACATGGCTGGAGGCTCATTGTGAACATGTTTCTTCATGAATTAAAGACTGACAAGTTGTGCCCGTGGAATGTTCTTGAAGTCACGAATAACAGTTTCTAATTCCCAAAGTGATTGAGGGCTTTGTCGATGAACATTAGCATTTTATAGATTCAGCAGTAAAAATCTTGGAAGTCGGGAGAATGCAGCGTCTAATGATTTGTACATATAATCATGCAGTAGTATAATTACTTTCTGGTTGTGCACTGCAAAACAAATGACATCTAAGCAATATTGCAGTTAAGTGTCTGTCTCTTGCAAACATATAATGGTTTTGTTCCATTGATAATGCAAGCAAATAACTTGTAATGAGTATTTGATACTATCAGTTCATTTCTGGTTATGTTGGATTCTGCTGATAGTTGCAATCAAAAAAGAAACTTTCACAAGTGGTTTACAACAAACTCTGCCAGAATATCTGTGAGAATATAATGTGGATGCTGTTTTTTAAAATTCATTATTAAATGAACAGGGCAAATGTACATTTTCCCATAAGTTTGACTACCGAAAACAAATTTTCTACAATTTTAGAACTGTGATAATTTAATTATTAAATAATTTTGAATTATTCAATCTAGTTTTTATCATGGGTGCCCATATGATTAATACTTGGCAGATCTTTTGCATTTGTAGAGGAGGCATTGGTACAAAACATTTTGGTATGTTATTAAAACACTCACATAGACTTCTACGGAGGGGCGGTTCAGCCCTCGCCTAGGCCTTAAAGGGGCATCCATGTCTTCTATTCAAACATTCTTATTTATTGCAACTAGTAATACAGTGTTTCTCAACCACTGGTTTGCAAGAGTTTACTGATGGTCCACCTGTACCAAATTTACTGAAAATAAAAATAATCATCAGCAAATGTCATTCGAACTAAAAATTATTGCATTTGTGTAACACTTAATTAGATGATAAAATCCTGCAAATGTTTTTTATTTTTTGCCTATGCTGGTCCACAGTCTTTTTCTTATTTTTATCAGTCTGCTGAAGTAAAAAGGTTGGGAAATGTTGATCTAATCATTTCTCACAAGATTCTTTTCTGTTATACTGTAAAACCTCGCTGTAACGATATTCAATACAATAATAAATTCCTCTATAATGATAAAATTTTGCAAAATAAAAATAGACCTATTTTGTATTTTTAATTTTTTTTTTTTTTAATTTGCAATTTTTGGAAGTTAAAGCTTATTTTTAAGGTCAAATTTACCTAAAATATTGGCATGTGCTTGTGTAAGAGTTATTGACAATAGTTAATGAAAATTATAACATCCTAGTTCTCTCTCTCCTCTCTCTCTCTCTCTCTCTCTTTTTTTTTTTTTTTTTTTTTTTTTTAATATAGATATGTTATTCTGCAACACATAAGCAAAATTTTTCATATTAATTTTAATACTATTGAATAAAATGACTAAGTACTTTAAATGCATACATAGCATTACAAACTTTTTAATGACAGTTAAAATATTCAAATTAATAAAGTCCCCCCCCCCCCCAAAAAAAAAATACACAATTATTTAGTTGCAAATGCTTTGTACAAGTAGTTCTTTAGTTTTTTATTTTTATGCGATACATATGTACAAAAGAAGCTAATTTCTACAAGCACATTTCATGATTAATTTCAACAAATAGATGTTATAATGTTGAATTTATACTAATACTAGCTGCGTGCCCGTTCTTCGCACGGTAGGAAACGAAAAATTTCCTCACATGTGTAATTCGAATTAATTCCAGTGATGTGGAATCTAGAAAAAGCAAAATTATTTCAATCTTGACTTAAAATTTGCGTCATATATGTAATAACCTGAGATCATTGCAATATAATGACACACACACACACAAAAAAAAAAAAAAAAAAAAAAAAAAAACTATGTCAGCATCATTAGGTATCAAAAAAGTGCAAATGGACCGTTTGCAGTGAACTTCTCACTTTCAAAATGTCTTATTTCCTCAGACATGCTGTCTTTTAGGTTCAGGTTTTAGCGTTAAATACCTCAGACACTACATGAAATGATTTTTTTTTTTTTTTTTTTAATACGTCACCCTCTCTTGCAACCCTTTACAAAAAGAAAAGAGATAAGACTGCACTATTTATAAAGGCTTTAAAATTGTTTTTCTCAGTTTAATTTTTCTTCTGGCAAATAAATCCAGTATTTATAAAAGGAAATCTGAGCCAAGCAAAGAAAACGTCTGCTCGCGGGACCCGTTTTTATTTATTTTTTTCAACTGGCAATTTTAATCATTGTTACTGTATCCATGACAACCAAACCGCAAGATATCAAATCGAAACTCATAAGCAGGTGCTACTGAAATGAAAATCCTTCTTTACTTAAAAATTCGTAAAAATTCTCCTAATTTATATTTTTCCTCCGTTCTTCTTTTAAAGGTGGGCGAATTGTGTGCTCCGTCTTTTGCCCAAATATAAAAAAGTTATCACAGATAGAATTCAAGATGCAGCAGTTTTAAAAATATTTTACGAAAGTCAGCGTCAAATTTAATTTTATTTGAAAAATTCCCAAAAATCTGCAAATTATGTTACACAGTCCGAACAAACAGTTTTTAAAAGAAAATTTTCTCCTCTATACGATGATGTAAATATCGTTTTCTTGCGAGTGCAATGACCGGCGTTATTATGTATTATGCAAGAAAAATCGCTAAAAATCGGACAAAACATAAAATAAAACATTTTCTAATTCGAATTTCGAAAAAATCGCTTCGAGGTGTGTCGAGACCCATCTTGGAGAATTTCCGTACAAAATTTGGTAGGTCTACGATCACCCGTTTCGGAGCTACGCGAGACACAGACAGACAGACAGACGAACGGACAGTTTACACTCTGTTTTATTTATATAGATAGTGAAACTAAATTATAATTTTTTTAATTCTTTCTATATTTTTGTTTGTTTTTGTGAAGGTAAAATTATATACAGATAGATTCAAGTACAACAAGTACTATAACTACTGTTAAATTCAGTGCAAAATTCATATGCGTTATTGCTTAAATGTAATTATCACAAGTTTTCAAACTTTTTCTTTTTTACAAACTTTCTCTTAAACCCATCCCTGCAACTCAGACTTCTAGAGGATTTTCACAGAGAATGAGGGTAATGTAGGTTTTCTCTTTGTACAACGATATCTGAATAGAATCATATTTAGGTAGGCATCATGTTCAAGTAGTGGCAGGGATCACTCTAGAAATAAAAAAATGGCAGGGTGCACATTACAGAACAGGGGTAGTGTTTGGGAAAAGGGCATATTATATCTAGGGTTGCTAGATTTTGCTTGGATAAAAAACAGAAGATTTATGCAAGGAATCATCAGATTCCATGCAGATCGGATCAGGGGAATTATGAGGGGGGAATCCTCAGTGTTTGATCTCCCCCCCCCCCAAAAAAAAAAAATCTGTCTAAGGCCTTGGTGAAATAATATATTAAACCGACAGCATTGAATGATATCGATCCAACATAATATTTTTGGAGAATAGAAAGATTCCTCAAAATATTGGTGATATTTTTACTGTATTGAATCTGCATGATTATAAATCTGTGGCCCTTAATAAACGAAAATATTTTTCCCAAACTGCTATTCTTGTATTGATGCACAGACACATTTCAGCGTATATGCTTTTGTATGGATAGAACAGATGGAACCACCTCGCCCTCAACACAGAGTATTCACTGAAGCTGATTTCAAAACAAAATAGACTCTCTGTTAGCAGGGTGCCCATACTAATACGTCAAGGGTATCAACCATATTGTGTCCCTTTCTTATGTTTATACATTTTTTAAATTCTTATTCATGAATAAATATCAAATAATTAAGTTTTGCCGTAAGTAGTGCCAATATTTCAATTTCCTAGAACTAAAGTCTCGTTAGTGGAAATTGACTACAAAATTTACCGCATTTAAGTAAAAAATCGAATAAATTTTACTGTAACAGTATATTTTTTACAGATGATTATTGTAGTTCATGAAATAAAACAGAAGAAATGTCTTACGTGGTAAGAAAAAATGTAAAAGGTAGAAATCACCGGGAAAACATACAAAATACGGGAAAAACATTAGAACCTGGACACCCTAATCATATCACATAAAAAGGGCATCTTTTGTAATTATTGTCTAAACACATAAGGGTAACTTTTATCAAAATATTTTACGTCCGAAAATGTTTTCTTGATAGTAATACTATTTTGTTGGGCAAATGATTAAATAAATTTTGATTTTTTATGATTTTCAAAACAAATGAAATTGAGAATAAAATATGAAGATGGCCCCTTATTCAAAGTAAATTACTAGTAAGTTAAAGTATACATTATTTGCAAACAAATGATATATATAACTTTGCTGTACAATGAACAACGGCCAAATAAAGAGCTAGTGAACATTTTTTTCCCCCGCAACTGTATATTTTGACTATATTTATACAACATAGTTCCATCAATTTAATTAAATACAGCCTATGCTTGTTTTACAAAATTGTAGAGACCACTCAAATAGTTTGTAAAATCAAAAAGTTCATAAAATAGTTTATGGGAATGTATCCAAGACTAAAGCACCGAAAATGAAGACATCTAGGCAATGACAGCCAGGGGGGAGGTGGGAGTTGGAACTTCTAAAATATTTCAAGCAGGGTCCTATTCCTGGTGATAAGAACTGGGCCACAAAAGTTAAGGGCCAAGGGCTCAAAAAAAATTAAGCACCCAATGTTTTTTCATTTCTAATTTTCAATTAGGTATTTTATGTATAGCTTCCTTTTGCAACAGTAAGTATAAAATAGAGTAACGAGAGCATACTTGTACAGTTAAATAGTTTAACTGTAGTTTTACACTGACATTTTAAAAATTTAGAGAATACACATAAAAACATTTTAGTCCCAGAAAAGCATACCCTAAAACAACTTAATGATAATGCCCCATACCCTGTGGTAGGAGAGTAGAGGGATCTGATGCTAAAGGCAGGCTCATAGCTATAAGTTTAAAGAACCTCGGACGAAAAAAAAAAATGATAATGAGACCCTGTTTCATTGTTTCTTCCAAGTTTAACCACTTTTATTCCAGTTCACTTTATTCAATCTATCCCCCTCCCCCCAGACTGGGGACCCCAGGGTACTGTCCTGTTTACCTGGTTGGTGGTAGTTACATCTCTGGATATGCAGTCTCAATGTATGTCTATTAATTAAATGAATTACACTGTTGTTCTAGATTAAGAGAATTCACATATTTTATCACATTTCATGATAAAAATTGAACAAAATGTAAACCACTACTTCAAAACAAAGATGCAAATCTTGTGTATCAAAAAAAGAAAGCATGTGTGTGTGTGTGTGTGAATGAGGCTAGTGGAGGAACAAGCTTTAAAAGCGTGCTTGGCAAGATCTGCATCTTCATCTCTTGAACAAAGCAGGCTGAATTTCTCGGGGTTTTCTTTTTTTCAGCAATCTGTTAAATTCAAACAGTCAAAATTAGTTAAGTACCAAAATTTAGATGATGGAATGAGTTGGCGAATCATGGAGAGCCAGAAGCAGGCCAGATTTAGACTTGTAGAATGTTTGCCAGAAGACAAGGCTGTAGCCAGGGAGGGGATCATGAGAGTTTGATCCCTCTTGATTATTTTCTTGTGTTATACAGTCGACTCTCTGAAATCCGCACATCTATAATCCGCAACTCTCTATGATCCGCGATAATTTTTAGATGTTAACAGTGAAATTTGCAGTTAACAGTTAAGTAACACTAGGAAATTACGGGTGAGTTGAGTTGTAGAATTAAAAGAAATTTTATGCTATTTTTCATATTTTTTGCATATATCTAATTAAAATTGTTCTTTTAACCCATCTAATAAAGTCTGAGCAGTAAAATGAAAGCATGATTAGCTGACAGAAAAGATTCTGAGAGACAATCTCGCACACTCAGTTAACGAAACATGTATTATTTTGATTTTCATTTTTTATTGAAAGAAAGAGAAATTTTCAAAGAATTTCTCTTGAAGAAGGCTTATCTTTAGGCTATAAATATTTAGAATTCATCCAAAATTATTCATTGGCATCACCACAAGAAATAATGACAATAAACAGACTCCAGGAAAAAATATTTAAACACAAATCAAAAGCCGTAAAACAAACAACAATTGATTCCATGTTTGCAAAATTAAAAAAATAATATAAAATTAAAGTATGAAAGTTTAAGCCTTCTTCAAGAAAAATTTCAGTCTGCAAAAGTTTTGTAAAATAAAATTAATTTTTTTCATATATTTTATTAAATTCTTTAATTAATCTAAGTGTGACAGTATAATTAATTTCAGCCATTAAAAATGTTCTGTTGCTTCATAACTATAGTAAGAAAAAATGTAAACAAAACAATGATCTTTAATCTGCAAAATTCTATAATCCGCAAACCCCTTGGTCCCAAGGTGTGCGGATTTCAGAGAGTCTACTGTATCAGCATGACCCCTGAAATGGAATCACCCATTGTGTTTTTCTTCCTTCAAGAGGCATTGAAAAGTGGTTTAAGTCAGCATAGATTTATGTTCATATCTCTGACACTTCTTGAATATAATTGTCAAATTTTGTACATCACCTCAGTAGCATTTGGCACGCATTTTACTCAATGGATATTTTCTTTTTTTGTGTGTGTGTACTGAGGTCAAATACTATTTAAAAAAGTGTAACTTTTGAGAATTTATGAAAGGAATTTTTTCTTATCATAGTTCTTTTTCCTACCTCATTTTGAATATGTTTCAATTTACATTGCCCACTTATCTCTAATAGATAAAGAATTAAAATGTATGACTACCTTTTTGGGATACCCTGTTTAAGGGATGAAAGCCTATGGCAGTATTTTTGAGACACTCTGTATATGTGGAACCAAGAAAGCTAAAACTTCGTGAAGTTATAGTTATTTGTAACAGTTACACACACACAAAAATTGCTTAAAAAAGTGCTCAGCTGAAACTAGGAAAGGTTCAACTATGGGAGTGTCCATTTTTTCTATAAAATTCGATTAACAGCAATTTTTTAAAAAAATATAAATACTTTGTACAATGTTTCAAATACATAGTAAATTTTTTAATCATCTTTGTTATACCATATTAGCCCGAATATAACGCGACACCGAATTTAACATGATGCTGAAATATTTCAGTGAAAATAATATTTACTCAGATAAGCATTTATTTAATAATAAGCACAGGTTAAATTCATGGCAATAATACCAAGCAACATAAAATAAATTATATAAATGTTAGGAAACTACCAAAAGGCAAATTAGTTAAAAAGGAAGTGGACAGAGACACGGCCAAACGAATAATAGTTGTTGCATTCCATTATCTGGACCTTGAATTTAGTGCAAGTCAAGTTTTTAGCAGGAGTTGATCAGTCAAAAAATGTTGTGTTATGTTTAGGCTAATACAGTAAATTTCCGTCATTACTCATTAGATTATAGATTTTACTGAATTAGTTTGAATTTTTTAAATATAAAATTTTCAATGTTTAAACTGGAATTTTTATCATACACACTCCATAACAAAAACATCGACATCCCAAGAAGTAGTAGCCCAATTGTAATGAAATTTTATATGCAAAGACATTCGGATTCAACATGCAAATGATCAAAATCTGAAGTACAATGAATGAATAGCAGAAATGCCAGCGCACCGGAACTGCGCACTCAGCAGGTGCATATAAAGAGCAAGTCTCAATCTGATGGTTAAAATTTCTGTTGCATTTCAACTCTGATATCTGCGTCGGCTGTAATAATGCCTCCCTGAAGGATCTGTGTGCATTATGAGCAGATGTCGGAGTTTGAAAGAGTTTGTGTGATCGGAATGAAAGAGGTTGGTTTGGACGATTCAAAGAATCGCTCGACATCTGCATCAAAGTGATGCTGCTGGCAAGAGTGGGTCAATTAAGTGGTGTAGAGTGGGTAGATTAATATTTTTTATTTAATTATTGATGCAGTAATTAGATACTAAACAAGAAAATAATAATTGATGCATAATGTACTTACAAAAGTTAAAAACACAAGATATTCTTACCACTACTTTTTCAAGATCACTAACAGTTTTTAATTGTTCTGCTGACGCCTCAGATTGCATTAAAAAAAAACACCTAACAGAGTGTTCAAAGCAAATGCAGTGAGAAAACACATGAAACAAACTTGGAACTCATTCCAGGGATGGGTGTGACACATGCTCTGCACCTGACATTTTTTCCTTTCTTAACAGTGGATACGTCAAAGTGCATTCCTCTTTTCAGAGAAATGAGTGGCTTATACAGTAGTAAGCATATTGTGTGTGTGTGTGGGGGGGGGTTAAGCCCTTTTGTAACCCTATAAACTGTCTCTTTCCTTATCAACACAATGAAGAAAGACTAGATCGCTTATCTCTAACAGAAAGATAACTTTGCCAATTTTCAGAAATATTTCCCACAAATATCAAAGTGGCCATATAAGCAGGTACATCTATGATGGCATGACCATTTAAGCCATATTAAAAGATATAGAATTCCTATTCAGTCCGCTGGGACTTTTCAGAAGTGACCATATATCCGAGTGACCAAATAACGAGGTTTGACTGTATACCTAATGTATCATGCAATTACTACTATTTTTATTTATTTTTACTTTTTGATTATTTAATTTTTGTCATTATTTAACTTTCAAAATCTGGCAACTGCTAATTTTCCCACTTTCTTCTTTTGGCAATAGTCTGAACATTCTTCACTCTTGCTTCATGCTTTCGGACATATTGCCTCCATTTTTGTTTTTGATAACAGGATAGCCCCTGCAGTTACATCTATAGCTTTCTTTGTGCTAAGTAACTACATTGAAATCCTGTTATTTTGTTAGTATTTGGTTTTTGGTTTTGATAGTTTTGGTAAGTATTTGGTTCATGGGGCCTGACGAGTATAGCCGATGCCTACCACCTTTGTTTTATTCCTTACAATTCTATTTCATTTTTCAATTTTACCAATTGTTCAGATATTCTATTTGATAGATATAACTTCTTATGCCTTTTTGAGATATGATTTTACATTCATTAAGTACAATAGAATGCCACAACTGATGTGTGAAGGATTCTTTGATTTGTAAGTTTAGCTATTTTACTATTTATGTTTGTATATACAGGGTGTGCAGTGCTAATTGTGCTCAATGACTATTTCCTAAACCGTTTGTCAGAGACACATAGTTCCAATTGCAAAAATCCTTTAAATTGTTAAATCTACTACACTCATGTCCATAAATTAAGGATAATGAAGTTCAGGCAAAGAAAGAGAAAGAAGCAAAACAAATTTGACTTATTTGTAAAGTCTATTTATTAAACAAAAAGTAAAGAGCAAAAAAGATGCTATATGTTTGACATAATTAATAAAAACTGCAAGTTTTACTCCCTTGACCAAATTTCAAAAAAGAACCTATTTACAAAAAACAGTATAACATGGTTACTAGGATGGTTAATACGGAGTATGTCTCCCGGACGATGCAATACAGGCCTGACAATGCCTAGGCATGCTGAGTATCAAATGATCAATCTGATCTTGGGGAATATTACACCACTCATCAAGCAATGCACTCCGAAGTTCCGGTAGACAGGTGGGAGGGGTTGACGGGCTGCAATTCGTCGGCCAAGCATATCCTACACATGCTCTATTGGATTCAAGTCCGGTGAGTATGCTGGCCAATTCATACGGGTGATATCCTCCGATTGAAGGCATTCGTCTACAATGTTTGCACGGTGAGGATGGGCGTTGTCATCCATAAACACAAATTCAGCACCCATGGCGCCCCGAAACAAACGTACATGTTGTTCCAGAATGACATCCCGATAGATGTGGCCTGTCATCGTTACACTCTGAACATGCAGGTCAGTTCTGGAACCAAGAATAATTCCTCCCCAAGCGAGCCATCCTGCACCACCGTAACGGTGTCTTTCAATGGTGTTCTCTTGGTGGTAACGGGTACCTGGCGCTCTCCAAATGAATGTCCGGCGAGAATCAGACTCCAAACTAAACCTGGACTCGTCAGAAAACATCACACAAGACCACTGTTGCGGTGTCCACAATGCATGCTCTCTACTTCCGGTTAATCGCAGGCGACAGTGAGTTGCGGTAAGTGGAACACATCTGACAGGCCTACGAGCATATAGACCAATGTGCCCTAAGCGTCTGTACACGGTCTGCTTGAAACTGTCGTACCGGTAGCTGAAGAGAGCTGACGAGACAGGTCTGATGCTGTACTGCGTCTGTTTCTTTTGGCAGTAACTGCCAAATAGCGGTCCTCATTCGGCGTTGTAACTCGGGGGCGACCTGTGCTGTAACGTCTACTCACATTACCATCATCTTGGAATCGTTGCCAAAGCCTGGAGATGACACTCTGGGCGATTCCAAGTTCCTCGGATACTTCCAGCTGGATACGTCCACATTCCAGTCGTCCGATAATTTTGCCACGTAAAACATCATCCAAATGCCTCCTTTGTGCCATAACTATGCGGTTTTTGCACTGAAAGGCTTTCACAGCGCTTGTGAACAATTTTACTTCTTTGCCACCATTCCTTATATACCCCTCTCTTACACTCTCGTCATTGTGACGTACCATCCACGCCATCTGGTGGTTTCCTGTAATTTGCATATTCTTCTTCAAGATGTGTGTGATCATTCCACAGGTGAAAGTTTTATTTTAGAGATCAATTTCTGTGTGATTCTGAATTATCCTTAATTTATGGACATAAGTGTATATCAGTAACAATGTAAGTCAATAAATCAATTCCTTTAACATTTAAATTTTTGTACGGTCCCCCAGTCATATCAGTTATATATAGAAAATTTTTCTTTATACAATTTGAAGCACAGTAAAAAAAAAAAAAAAAAAATCGTCCTTCTATGAGGAAAATTTACCGAGTTTTAAAGCTTAAAATATTTTGACAAGTCACTTTTCCAAGTTTAAAAATGCCCTATTATGGTAAACCATTAAGGGACCACATAAATATTGAAATTTCAAATTTTTGGTTTTAATTTCATTTTCTGGCATAATGCAGAGGAAGAAGCGAAACTAATTTTAGAATACTGATCTTTAAGCAGAGGGTTATATTCAGGCTCTATAAAAATCTACACGGGGTCAGACTTACTAAACCATATATTTGTAGCATGCAGATGTGTAACACTGAGTATGCTACACAAAGTACCGGAAGAGCAGGCCCTGATTATTGCAGGGGCAAGAGGGACATATGCCCCAGGCCCCCGATCTTGAGGGGGCCCCTAAATTATTACAGTATGTGAATTTAGTTTAAGTTTTTTTTTTTTCAATTTTGTAAATGCCTAATTTTTTTCAGTTATGGATTTACAAACTACAAATAGTCAAAATCTTTTTTTTTTCATAATTCTACCCCCGTAGAAAACATATCGCAGCAAATTAATGATTTCTGCAAAAAGAAGTAACTAGGATGGCTGCTAGATTTTAATTGATTACACAGTAAGTTGCTGGACCCACTGAAGTTTTTTATGTAGTTACCCAGCGAGAATGGGGCACCAATAAATAGAAATTCGCGGATTATGATTATTAATATTACAAAAAAATCAGGCTTTTAATTGTATTTTTTAAGTCTTCATTTTTAATAAAGCTCATTTCATAAGTCTATAATGTTCATAAATATTTTCATTTATTTAATATTAGCATATTTCATGTTTGATACATTGAAAAGCAAACACAGAAAAAATACATAAAGTAGTTGTCAGACACAGTAACAACATGTAGGGGGTTCCCCATTCAGACTTCTGCCCCAGGCCTTCGTTTGCCATAATTGGGCCCTGAAGAAGAGTTTTCTACTCAGGTGCATATTTGTATTTAAGTCCAAGAAAGCTACTTTGAGCATATGTTACGCAAACAGGATTTGTATTACTTTTTTAAGTTTCTAAAATACATACATTCGTATTTTTAAATGTTTCATTTTCTAAATTAATGTTTAACGAAGTGTTTTATTCCCTTGTTTTTTATTTAAGTTATTTAACACCAGTTCATTAAAAAAACTCTTTTTTTAAAAGTCTATATTCAGTATAAGCTATATTTTTATGTTAATTTATTGGATACACATAGTTAAACATTAATCTTCCTTATTGCAATCTACATTCATAAAATAGTTAATCAAATTACTAATAAATATTACAAAGCTCAAAACCATGTACATTAATTTTTCTCAAATTCATTTTGCATACAACCCCCATTTGGCAGCTGAAATCAGTGAATTTTGGTCATAGAAGGACGAATTTATTTTATTATTATTATTATTTTTACTGCACATGAAATTGTTTAAGTAAAATTTTTTCTAAATATAACTGATAGGACCGGAAGATCTTATAACAATTTAAATTTCGTAATTTTTATTGGAATTGACTTATTGACTTCGATTGATTTTGATATAATAGATTATACAATTTAAAGCATTTTGCAATTGGAACTATGTCTCTGACTAACTGTTAGGAAATAGCCATTGGGCACCGTTAGCACTGGACACCCTATGTGTACATGTAATAATAATAATAAATACATTTGTAACAATTGTTCATTTCAATTACCGAAAGCAAGAAAATACGAGAACAGACCGCAAGATTAATAAATAGCCATGCAGCTGATTCAGTACTTTCCCCCCACGAACCCATCTTCTAATGCATTTCTCCCTGCGTTTTTTCCCTATCAAACTGGTGGGTAGATAAGTCTTAGTATTGGGATTCCATCTGTCCCTATCCGTATGTGATCTTTTCGTCCGATGTCGCCTTGTATCGCAACCATTGGTTGTGCTTGTACTCGCAGTTACTTTTGCGTTGCGTAATCTGTGTTTTGGCGTGATTTTGCTTGTCAGTTCAATTCTGGTAAATTAAAGTTTTCAATGCCATTATAATACTAAAATCAGAAACATTAATCTCGTTAAAGCATTGTGTCAGGCAGGCAGTGCCGGATCACGACTGCGCTGAGCCTGTAGCAAATGTTATACAGAGGCCCTAAGTTCAGTCACGTAATCAGAAAGCTTTTTTTATTAAACGGGACGTCACCCTCACATTAGAATATTATTGTGTATATTAAAGCAAACCTGCCTAAGATGAAGAGCGCCTTGGTCAGAGGTCTTTCTGAGGAGCAGTGGCGTAGCTACAGTGGGTGACACCCGGGGCAGATATAAGTGATGTCACCCCCCATACGAGCATTTTTGCCCCCATTAAGCCCCATATAAGTCACATTTTTGGAATTTTTGCTGTACAAGCTCTCGGGTGTCGCCCCTTTGAGGGTGACACCCGATGGCGGACGGTACTTGCTATGCCACTGCTGAGGAGTTCTAACTAGTATTCACATTACATCTAGAGAAAATCGATCAAAACTTCAGACCAATCCATCGACAGCTGCACGACGAGGCCTGTGTGTGTGTGAACCAGGGATTTTCACACTACAGCCGTCTACGCCTTATCCACACATCCGTGATGGGGCTGAATAGTATAGATAAATTAATCAAGAAAAGTGCTAATTAGATTATAATGACTTTTACAGCTGATTAATTGGTATTAGTCCCGTTTGAACGGTACAGTCCCGTTTTTAGGTGGCTTGTTTCGTCCCCAAGCACAGCTTAGGGACACCGTAATGTCCCGTTTTTAAGAAGAGAGCAACCCACGGTAGCGAATTCAATAAAGGCCGCTAAAAATGTAAAATCATCCAACGGTAGTGTCTGTAAAAAAAAAAAAAAAAAAAAACAACACCTGACCTCCTTCCCCTACCGAGACGCAAAGAAAACAACGGGGGATGTATTGTTTTTGTGTTTGTTCTTTTAATGTTCTTTTTTTTTGTCAACTATTTCAATTTATTTAATTTCAATTTCTTTTTTTAAAGTTATGTTCCTCTTTTGCCTCGCCCGATCTCCACTTTATTTTCCCTTTTCACTCTGGTTTTCTCCTTCCGAATGACATGGCATCTTTCTTTTTTCTGTGTGTCCTTTTGTTTACATTTCTCACTTTCCTGCCTTGTATCGGATGGTGTTTTTGAAGTCGAAGAAGGGCCTATCCCTTGTACCACCCGAAACATACGTCTTGCACTGTTTTTTTTTTTATCGTATATGTGTGGTTTATCAAAGTTTTTTTTTTTTTTCATTTCATTTTGATATTAACATTAACATAAGCTTTTTTTTGCGCGTTTTCTTAACAACTAAAAGATACCCAGACCTGTAAATTCAGTCTCCCTACACTATTACCTTAAAAGCAGTAGATGTCCCATTTTGAGGAATAAAATAAATACACCATTGCCAAAAAAGTAGCAGATGTCCCGTTTTGAAAAGGAAAATAAATGGTCGCGTTATGCATACCTGCCAGCTCTACTGGATTTTTCAGGAGACTACTGAATTTTGATGGTTGCTACTGGTCTCCTGATTTTACATAAAAATCTCCCTTTTTTTTTTTGACATTTTGAAGCTTTAATAATCGGCATATTTATTTCCGCACTAGTTCTGAAAGATTACCACTATCAGTGTATTATTAATTCAATATGGACCAATATACCATGGTATTTTGGTCCAATAATAAAGATATTTGTGCTAATGTTGATTGCTCATTTTTGAAGGATTCTTGCAAATTTCAAAATTAGATGGCAAATCCTTTATTGTAACATTCGTGAGAGAGAGTTCAAAGCCCCCCAATTTTTTTTTTTCCCACTAAAAAAGCAGATATTTTGTACATTTTTGAACATTTAAGAAAAAACTTCTGTGGGCCTAAAGAAGCACTGAAGTTTTATTTATTTCATGTTAAAAGAATGCTTTTATTTCTGAGCTCGTTTACAAAATCTATTTTTAACATCATGACCTAAATTGAAACTAAAATTTCAAACATAAATTTTTATGAAAAGCAAACTGTTCATTTAAAAAACCATAGTTGTGTGTCATGTCAACTTATATTTTAAAAGTGATACATAAAATAGATGATGAAATTTAATGCATGAAAAATTTTTGAAGTGTGTTTCGTGGCGCAGATAAGTAATTTTGACTTCAAGATTGTGATACCACATAAATCTACTGGATTTTCTTCACTGATGTTGGCAGGTATGGTATTGTGTTTGTTTATGAATTCATTCTTCAAATAAAGGCAAACTTGTTACATTACTGGTAAGGCATGCACTTTTCAAGGCCGTAGCCTGGATTCCAGACCTCCCTCTACTCCGAAGATTTTCGCCAATAACTTATAATGAATGATTAATAATGAAGTCTTTGAAAAATTTTGCCTGTTCTACAGTTTGGACTTTCCTTAAAAAAAATTTCTGGGTACTGCACTTTTTGTACCAGGCAAGGGCGGTCCGACACGGTAAGCATCGCATCAGGGCGCCATTTCGAACTCAAAAACTAAGAAAAAACTTGATCTAGAGCATAAAAAGGGGCGCCACGTAACCTAGGGCCACCTCTGGTTCAGGGTGTTTTAACTATATTCTTTCGTGTTCTTCCTTATTGCTGTCTTAGAGACTCATGCAGTTTCTCGCGGGTGATCAGTTGATTAAGTAATGCACGCCTGCAACAGCCACACTAAAATTATATACATATGTATGTTACAGAGGCGTAGCCTAGGGGGGGGGTTAGGGGGGTCATAACCCTCCCCATGAGGAATTTATCGTCATACAAAATGTATGTTCTTCTCTACATTATCACACACACGTATACATATATATGAGTTACAGTAGTCATAATCCCCCCCATGAAAAATTTCTGGCTACGCCCCTGGATGTTATATATATTTAGAGATAGAGAGAGAGAGATTGAGAGATCTTGGTGAGCAGCGGCGGATCAAGTCTGTTGTAGGCCGCTGGCGGCAAATTTTCGAGGCTCCCTAAGCCCTAGTACCCTTTTTAATTTAGGGTATTAAGGCGGGGCCACGCGAGATCAAGCAAGTTTCCTTAGGTAGAGGAAAATTGCTATTGCTATCTCGCGTGGCCCCGATTAAGGACACTTTTTTTTTTTTTTGTGAGGAATGGCAGTGCCGGATTAGCAATATAGCAGAAGTAGCAAATACTACAGGCCCCGCGCTTGTAGTTTGAAAGTTTTGTCCTCCCCCCTAAGATCTAGCTTTTTTTAAAGTAAAAGATAAATATGATAATTCTTTCTTTTTTTGATAAGACAATTTTTGAAGCTCAATTATGGAACTGTAAATCAATTGTAGATAATGCCTTGAAAGAATATATATGAATTTAGTGTGGCTGTCGCATGCCTGCGTTATTTAGTGAACTGATTACCTAGACTAAACTGAATGAGTATTCTAAAGACAGCAACAAGAGACACACACGAGAGTATTTTTAACACACAGAGGAAAAAAAATGCAAAAAAAAAAATACCCAGAATATACCAGTTGTAATCAAACTTTTCAAATACCCAGAAAAAAATTCAGAGAAGGTCCAAACAGCGGAAGAGGCAGAATTTGGGGAACAAGGAAAAAAACAACAAAACCGCTTCAACATTAGCACTACAGTGCTATTAAAATCGAGCAGATTTTTATCTTTTTGTTGAGAAAAATCGCAACTCGTAGAAGGGTGTATTCAGACTCTTGGACTACCCAACTATGTATGGCCTTTAAAAAATACATTTCTTACCAATACTATTACAGTTTGTTTTTATTTGTTGCATGAATCCAGAAATAAACAAATATAGAAAGAAAACTAAGTGCCAAAATGAAAGAACAGCGTCAGGGCAGGTTCGAGGACTTATTAATGGCAAGGGATCAAAGGCGGATCCAGGGGGAGGGCGCAGGGGGCGCGCGCCCCCTCCGAGAAAAATACATTTACACTACATAAACGGGGCTTTCACCAAAGTAAGTGGGCTTTACACAAGATAAAATAAGTATTCACGATTTGCGTCCCTCCGAAAAAAGTTTTTGAATCCGCCCTTGCAAGGGGTCGGGGGGCGAATGCATCTCCCGAGAAAAATGAAATTAATGTAAACAATTCGATTTTATTTCCATAAAATGGATGTGTATGAGAATCTTCCATCTAACCGCCTCCACCGACAAAATTGCAGTAATCCGTCAGTAGGCCGGATTAGACTCAATATACAGGAACTATTTGTGGCTATTTCTGAAGATTTTCTCTGGAAAGCGAGTTGAGCCTCTGCATTTCCACGAGAGCTGAGGTCCATAGTAATGTAGGAAAAAACGCGACCTATAAAAATGACATTCCCTCTCGAAATAATAATTTTTATTTAAATATTGGATATAAACTTATTTTGTTTTGTAAATATGAGGATGGTATTGAATCGGATGTTGGGCTGTCCCAAAATTCTTTTGTCTTAGAGTAAAGGGGATGGCTTTGGCGAAATTCGAAGATGTATGAAATAGTGAGTAAGTCATCTTTAGAAAGCTTTCGGTGTTTGGCTTGCTTTATTTTTATGTATTTATTTATTTACATTTTACAGTGTTTGAACACAGTCAAATTATTATTTCAAACAGTAGTTAGATATAGAATGTACGCCATTTTTTATATTTTGAGAATCCCCAGTTCTGATAAATTATAATAGTAATCACGGGATTTAACAGCGTTAAATGTAAAAGAATTGCTTTTGGTCGGTCAAAACCACAGGTCAAGGTCGCGAATGTCAGATAAAATAAGTTTGTTCAGATAAAATAATTAGAATGGAGAGGATATTTGCATAAAGACAAAACGGTTGGGGTATCAGGGAAGCCATGACCCCAGGCAAAATGAAAACAAAGGGTGTTTTCTGATACTCTTGCTCCACAAAGAAGTTCACAAAATACTTGATCACATGTAAGATTATTATATCTTGCAAAAACATTTAAAAGTAATACGATAATAAATGCTTTATCTGAATTTTTTATTATTTATTTTATCGATTATTCTATTTAGAAAAGATACAATTCTCTTATTGAGATTTTTTAAAACAAAATATTTTATATCATTTTTACGAAGGTAAGTTGAAAAGTAATGCACGCATGCTTGTAGAACTCGAACGAAATGGCCTTTAGAAGTGCTCCAAGCTGTATGTGGAAGTAACTATCCCCCTCTGTACGCATGTGCAGTTTGAATGTGTTCCATTCATACCTTGTATTTTGAAAAGCGAAAGTATCATTTTGCTAGATCTGCCTATCCGCAGTTTGATTTCTTACGAATTAATACATTAAATACATGAAGTTAAAAATATGCAAACTAATATTAGTAAAGATCTTCCACAAAATGGAATAATTTTATAAGTACGTATTTTTAGAGGGAGAAAAACTGCATTTAAACTCCCAGATTAAAGTACATTTTGTTTTCGAAGGTTCTAAAAATTTTATAGAAACAATTATTATTGTATGTGTGTAAACTTGTCAAGTTATATGTTTGCATATGAGAAAGGGTGGGGTGAAGGCGTATTAGAAACTCGAAATGTGTACCCATTAACATTAACATTCATAAAAAAAATCCGAGTTGTAGGTATAAATACCTTTAAACATCGTCAGCCTCAATATCTATTTAGCCCCCCCCCCCCCCCCCGCAGAAAGAGAACTTTATATTTTGATGAGCATTTTTTCCGCATACCAATTTACTTGGAGAAATTGATTTGGCTTGTGTTAGCTCAAATTTGCTCATATTAAATAAAAAAAAAGTTCATAAAAGTTGTGTTTTATTTTATTATCGCACAAAACCTAGACATTTGCGCACCAAAGTGAGAGGAAGGGTTGGGATAAACTCCCTCCCAGACATAACGCGTAGGAAGTTTTAGTTTTATTTGCATATAATTAGCATTAGCAAGCCCCTTAACTAATTAATTCACACTAAAAATAAATTATAATATAATTAGGACTATTTATTTTCTCGGTTAATTTATCTATACTACAATAATGTGAGGGTAAAATCCTCCCCCTAAAAAAAAAAAAAAAAAAAATCTGCGTCCCAGGCTAATTACAAAAGAGGAGAAAATGTAAAAGTTTTCACGTTTCCCAAAAAACGAAGAAAAGCGGGCCGAATGGACTAAAAATATTCCAAGAAAAAATTGGTCCCCAGGAAAAAATACGTCTGTTTGTATTGAGCATTTTCGAGATGAAGATCTTTTAAAAGACGATGCTATTTTAAAATCAGATGGGGCACTTTTAACTGTAAAAAGAAAGCATTATAAATTAGAACCGAATGCTATCCCGTGCAGTTTTTCGAGTTTACCAGCCTATATATCCGATATTACCAAAAAACAAGAAAGAACTGATCCTACTAAAAGAAGAGAAAACGTTTAGGAAAAAGATATTGAGGAAACCGAAAAAAATAATGCAAAGGAAAATATAAATTATTTTGAAATTAAGAAATGTATCAAGAGTTTCATGGCAGTTCTATGTTAAGAAAATTTCACCATTAATTATAAATTAAACGCAGATCCCCTTCCACTGCACATACCAAGTAGCTTAAGGTTCAATGCGGATCTCATGGTTGATTTATTTATTATTAAAAAAAAAAAAAAAAAAAAAAAGAGAGAGAGAGAGAGAGAGAGAGAGAGAGAAATCTATTTGCTGGATACTTAGAAAAACAAAAATATAGAAGGTATTTATTAAAGAAATATTTCCAACTAAACGGTTTATCGGAATTTGTTGAAAATTCTGAAATTCAGTATGAACACAGATTTGGAAATTGACTCAAAAAAGAAAATGTATTACTGCAATGCTAACAACAATAACAAAAAAGTATATATATTACTGCAATATATTTTACATGAAAACCCCTGAGAGCATTTAGGCAGTTTTACATATTCAAGATTTATACTCACTAATTTTTAAAAATATTTAATTATGTATATTTCAAATGTCTCAATGTGATATTTGAAAGTCTTATCTAGAAAAAAATTAAAGCAAACACTTGTAGTGCTTTCATGAAAAACTTTATAGTATTTGTAAGGTTTGGGTAATAAAAGCTTTTACTTTTTATTTTCTTGTTTTTTGTGCTTTAATTGCTTCTAATAAAATTTGACATTAGGAGTCTGTATAACATAATTATATATAGTATGTATTGTACAAGTTTTTAAAATATTAATTGTGGAAATTTCTGATTATATTCCTTGTGCTACCAATGTTTATTGACATTATTGATCAGATTTCTTCCATAGAATTCAATACAAACTCTTTGAAATCCCATCCTCTCTTGTTACGTCACGAAATGGCTTAAGATGACTATTTATGAATCTGGATATTTTTAACATCAATTCCTTCAAAAAGCTTATTAAAACGAAGCAAAACTAAATAATGTATTTCAGTTTTTAAGTAAAATTAATAAAAATTATTATTTTTACTTAAAATTATATTTACTTTTACTTACTTAAAAATATGACTTTATGCTTATACAACGTATAAATTTAATCCATATACATATTATTTTAGATAAATGATAACATTGAGTAACCATTATATTATTTAGAATGTATTTGCTAGCCCGAAATTCAAAACATACTGCATACAATGCTGAAACTGCTTTAAATTCAGTACCAATTTATTTCATTAATTTCTGACAAAAAATATTGTTAATTCACTATTATTTAAGAACAAAGTGTTGTAAAAGGAAAATGCTATTTCAATGCGTCATAAAAAATTAAGCTACTCGTATTTATTGGCATTATTAATTCCATTGAACTCAATGCAAACTGTTCCAAATTCCATCCTTTCTTGTGACGTCACGAAAACCAGTACCCAGACCCCCTCTTGCTTTCTCCTCTCTCTTTCTTCAGTCGCGGCGACCCCGGGCTTGCCCAGTAGCACTTCAAAAATAAAACAACGGAATCCATGCAAGGCAAAAGCAAACGGAAAGATCGTACCCACCTGCGTCAAAACGCAAGCACATTCGCGGGATCCGACGCAGGCCAGAGCTTCTGCCGTTGAATATCGCCCCAAAATGACGAGACGCTAGGGAATTCCACCTGAAAGTGTCCCTGGCGATTTGGCACACACACCTAAAGGTGCGTTCAGACTAGCGTTTTTATCGTTCTTCTTGTAGCTAATGTCGCAAAAATCGTAAGCACAAAGAAACGGAGCGTTCACACTCTGGACTTTAAAGTTTTGTAATGACGTATTCGCATCGGCTGGTGAAACGAAAAAGGGTTGAGTACGGTCATCGACCTTTCACTAGAAGACGGAGCACGCTTGCGAGCGGGAAACCAGTTTTTGGTTCGAACATCTCCAGCCAAATGGTCACGTGAATGTGGGACTCATTCGCCTTTGCGCCCATACAGTGAACATGGTGAACTCTTGTGTCGCATACAATTGTAATGCTAAAGCCGGCCAAGGATACTCTTTTTTCACGTAAGTATGATTTTATACGTTAAGTTACACCTTATTCAATGTTTTACTCTATTCATTTAAGTGAAAACTTTCTTTGATCATCATAGAAATAGGTCTTAACTATCCGGTCATTGCACGTGGCAATACGCCGACGTTCTTTTAAAGTTGAAAGCTTTTTATTTGATATTGTATAACCTAATGTAAAAGAAACGTATTTTATTGCTTTAAATGTCCAACTTTTATGTCATGTATAGGATTTTAATTGCTTGCATACTTTAGATGTTCAGATATTGACTAAATTAATTCAAGTTAATGTAAACAAAATGTGTCAATGAAGTCTATTTTTATTTTTAGTAAGTTCCCTACTTTTTAGTATGTTTAATAGCAATGATTGCGAAGATAGTTATAATTAATTTGATCGCAAAATGAGAGAGAAAAATATATTTTTATGTTTATATTTCAGAAGCTGTTATTTCTCTTGTTTATACATTATTTATTTTGATCTAACGCAAAATTCGATAGAAATAATTAAGGATAGATTCATTTATGTTATGATCAGTAGATTGTAATAAATTTATTTTGATCTAACGCAAAATTTGATTGAAATAATTAAGGATAGATTCATTTATGTTTATGTCTCACTTATGTTGTCAGTAGATTTTAATTATGTTTTGTTACTCTACAGTGTAAAAATGTGTCTTTTAGTCAAAATGTTTACTTGAGAACTGCCTTTATTTCTTAGATTTCCTTCTGATGAGCATCTACGTAAAGCGTGGATCCACGCTATCCGCAGACAAAAATTTTGAACCGTCAAAGCATTCTAGGCATGTTCTAAGCACTTTACATCTGACGACTTAGAACCCCACACATTCGGCAAGCCTAGGTTAAAAAAGGAGAGTGTACCAAGTTTATTTGATTTTCCTCCAAACATCGGACCAACTCCAAAGAAAGGCAGAAAAGCTGTAGTAAAAAGAAATCCAGAAATCCCTGCATTCAAGTAAGTTATTTATTTCTAATGAATTGTCATTATTTATACATATTCTATAACCATTTATTATGTTACTTTTTACCACTAATTAATATTATAATTTTTATTTTTATTTTTTATAATTAATATTTTTAAATTCTTAATAAACATGGATCTATATTTTTTCCTTCATTGAAGCTTCATTATTTTTTATACACTTATTAGCCTATTGTATTAAATTTTGCGATGAATTGTAATTGTTTTTAATAATATGTATTTTGAGTGCCAAAATTAGGGAATGTAAGAGTAAACATATTTGCTTAAGTGATCTATTTTATATTCAAGAATTGTTGGTGTAAAAATGAAAGTAAAAATGACTATTTTTATAAGAATAGACTAGCTAAAAGGACAACAAAAATTTATAAATTGCAATATGTGATCTGCATCAATTATTTTTCATCAATTATTCATTCCAAATAATTGAGTTTCTCATTTTTTCGATTATATAAAAACAGTCAAAAGCTCAGGTGATGCCCCCTCCATTGGCAGATCCAGAGAGAGGGCACAAGTGTACGGGTCCCCCCCCCCCCCCCAGACAAACTAAGTTTACACTATATAGAAAATTGGACTTGTTTTTTAAATTCAAGTTATTTTATAAGAAAAATGCGACATAAAGTTGTTTTCTGCCCCCCTCCAGATATTTTTTTTATGTGCCACTGCCCCCCCCACCTCACATGTTTGACTAACCATAATCGAGATTTAATTTTTTTTTTTTTTTTTCGAAATTTCATACAAAAGCTAGATGATTATTTTTTAACTGTCCACAGTTTTTTTCTTATTCCTGTTGGAGGGAGAGTTGGAGTGGACTGTACGATTACGAGTGATGACGATACGAGATTTTGCAGAGTGACGAAAGCTTTAAATTAAGCTATTTGCATTCCTTTTATTATACAACTATATACAATTCTTGGATTAAATTCTATAAGTAACATGATTTGTTACTACAAACACAGGTGGCAACCATATGCCGTGTACAAAACAAAAGGAGCTGTTGGGAGCATCCGCTCGGTACGAGCGCAAAAGCGAGAAGAGGGCCTAGATGCAAAAGTTATAGAGGGCGTCGTTGTAGAATTGGAAGTGGCAGGCGCCAACATCCCGGTCCCCATTGAAATGTCAATTTCAATAAACATAAATCTAAAAACAAAATTTAAGCGAAATATACATAATAAATTCAGTTAAAAATATTAATATATGAAATAGAAAACTATAAGCACAAAAGACAATGTATGCATTATAAAATGAACATCATGAATAAGAATATTTTCATTCCACAGGTATTAAATATCTCTGACATCTTTTTAATTATTTTACTATCAGGGAGTTTAAGATTGACAATTCTTATTTTGTTATCTTTACTTTGAAAAATATTTACAATTCTAACTCTAAGCCACTTGGTACCTGCAAGAGAGTCATTTTTTATTAAGACTAGAGTTCCAATTGCAACATTATTTTTGGCAAATTTCCATTTGCTTCTTTCTTGCAAATTGTTAAGGTATCCAAATTTTATATATCTGTTGGGACAACTTATAAACTCTTTGCCATCTTGACAAAGTATTTTCTTTGGCATTTAAAAGTTAAGGTTCTACAATAGCAGTTATGGGTTTACCAGTCAGAAAGTGACCAGGAGATAAAGTCTGGAAGTTGTCAAATTCTGAGGAAAGCAGGGTTAGGGGTCGCAAATTTAAAACTGCTTCTCTTTCAGCAAGTAATGTAATAAATTCCTCAAGCGTTAAATTTGAATTTACAGCTACTCGTTTTAAGTGAAATTTATAGGATTTTACTCCTGACTCCCACAATTCACCGAAGTTTGAGGATCTAGGAGGAATAAAATGCCAGTCAATATGTTCGTCATTGAAGTAACTGATTAATGTTTCATCAGGGGATTTAATCAAATCATGTAATTTCTTTAATTCAACATTAGCACTCACAAAAGTTTTCCCGCTATCTGAGAACATTTTAAAACTTTCTACGTCTCTCGAAAAATCCTTTTAAACAAGCAATAAAAGCCTTATAGAAGTAAGGTCAGAGACAAAGTCCAAATGGATCGCTTTGGTAGACATGTATACAAATATGCAAACATAGATTTTATTAAGGACTCCCTTACGCTGATGTTTAAATTTGATCATAAATGGTCCATGAAAATCAACACCACAATTGTTGAAAAGGAAAGAAGGAGTTACCCTTTCCTTGGGTAAGTTACCCTTAATTTGATTTAATGGAATAGACTTACTTTTAAAGCATGGTATGCAATTATGTACAAATTGGCGCGTTAGATTTCTGCCATTAAGTGGCAAGTAAATACTACGAATATGATAAAGCAAGTTATTAGGTCCAACATGAAGGTATTTAGTGCAGAGGTTCCCAAACTGTGTGCCGCGAGCTTATGCCAGGGGTGCCATGGAGATAATCAAGAAAAGTGTTTTGGTGAAATATAATCAAATAATTTCCTCTGAACCGTTATCCCACAAAAAAGTTAGCCAAGCCAGTGACCAAATGGGCGAAAATAAAAATATTTCAGTCAAATTCTAGAAGTTCAGTGTCCAGTAGCCTCTCTTTTACAGGAACTCCCTGAAATGGGAGAGGGGTGTCAAAATTCTGTATCCCTTTCCCAAGAGAGAACTTTCTTAATAGTTAGTCTTATAAAAAACATAAAAGAAGTAATGAAAAATGCATCCCAACAGTTTCATTCTAACCTATTTTCCTTAAAGGTAACCTACCGCGAAGGTTTTCAGCCTGAGAAGGGTGCCGCGAAATGCTTTTAGCCTGACAAGGGTACCTCGGTGAAAAATGTTTGGGAACATCGATTTAGTGTGATAATATTTCACAATCATTTAAGTTAGTGGGTGTTTGTTTGGTAGTATAATGCAGAGATGAGATTTTTCAGACTTTTGTCTGATTTTCAGACTTTTTCAATGTTTGAAAAAATTGAGTTTTTTTTTTTCAAAAATTTTCTGAATTTTTATTTTTTTAATTTTCATTAGGGCGAAATTGTATACAAGGAAGATTGATTTAATATCGGTAAAAATTGCAACATTTATTGAACTTGAAATTCATAAGTGTTATTGCTCAAAAGTTGTTTGCACATTCTTTCAGACTTTTCTTTCTTTGTCAATCTCATCCCTGATAATGGGGAATTTTGCACCTGTTGACAAAGACGAATGTTGTTTTTCACTTACACAAATAATATTGTTTTCATCGCGAAAACAGTTAAGAGAAATTAATTTACGGTTACGCGGCACAAATTCGTCATTTTGTAGATATTTTATTTCACTGGGAAATTCAGATTTTTGAATAGACTGCAAGAGCCAAATTTCTGCCCTTTTAAGTTCCTTGAGATTCAATGGACCTTTGACTCTTTTCTTACTCGAGGATCTGGCATTCTTGATGAATCTGAAAAGAAAACTGATATCTCTAATGAATTTACAAAAATTATTGGTTACAGATAAAATTTTATTGAGAAAATCCAATTCGTTGGAAAGTAAGAGATTTTTAGGCGGAGAGTTTTTAAATTCCTTTTCTATCTCACAGTTATTGTTCTGGAAATGTTCGGCATCTTCAATTTGTGAGGGATCGGGTTCTCTCCATCACAAATGGAAATTCAGAAGATCTGGAGCATTCAAGCCTTTGGATAGGACAGGGATGGGCAAACTTTTTCGGTCGCGGGGCAAAAATCGAAAAAAAAAATAAATTGGCGGGCCAAAATAAATTTTTCTAAAATTTTAAAAACAATATACAAGTATTAAAATTTAAATATGTTAATGAGATGAATGAAATTGCGATTTCATTTTTAAAAGTTCCTTATATTGAGGTTCGAAGTGAGATGTACTGATTCTAAGGAACGAGGCTCAATGCTCATCTGACAGTCTATTCTGAAAGAATTCTTTCTAAGGTTCATAGTCGAAAACGCTTGTTCACATGTATAAGGTGAAGCAAACATAGCACTGGTTTTCTGGGCGGGAAACTTACTTTCGATAATGATTTGTAAAACTCTAGCTTTGGCATATTTAGAAACAACTGCTTGAGATGGCTGTTAGATTGCACCTCAATTCATTCGAGCTGCAAATCGGACCTCACTGCTTCACAATTTACGTTGAAAGGCATGTTAAAAATATACAATTCTATTTGATTGGCACTGACAACTTGAAATCTGCGTTCAAACTCAAAATGCAGTTTTTTCAAGCCATCTTCATAATTCTTAATATGGATATATAATATATAAATATGTATTTTCTTTTAATTTCCGTCGGACCGGCAAATTAAAATTCTATCCGCGGGCCGGACAGAACCTTCCGGCGGGCCACATTTGGCCCGCGGGCCGTAGTTTGCCCATCCCTGGGATAGGAGGTCCGCTGTAGTCTTTACGGAACACACATGATGCCAGGAAAAGTTTTCAGTCAAGCTTTGTATTTTTGCAACTCTATTGGCCACAAAAGGTTTGAAAAGGTGTGGTGATGTCTTAATCCATGTCAATGCAATAGTTGAATTCGAGGTTCAACCTTCCGAGGTTCACAAGCTAACCTGTGAAATGTCCATTTTTAGAGAAGTCAAAACCTTTTTCACAAGTTTGGACAGCATGAGTCAGGCGGAGAGCTCTAATCTAGGTATGGACATGGTCTTAAGAGGTGCCACCCTAGACTTGCTTCACAAAAGCTGCGTATGCTTATCACCGTTGATGTTCTGCACAGAAATGTAAATTGCAGCACCGAATCCTTTCTCCGATGCATCGCTAATCCAACCAGCATGATTTTGTTAGGATTTTCCTCGAGGACAAATCTTAAAATTTTGAGATTTTCAAAGGCTGTAAGTGACTGGACAAATTCAGACCATTCATTGGTAATCGCATCTGGTGCCTTTTCATGCCATTCTAATTTTAGGAGCCATAAACATTGCATGAAGAATTTGCCCGTGCTGATGACCGGGCTTAACAGACCAAATGGGTAAAAAAGGCGGGCTATCTGCGATAGGATATCTCTCTTCGTGAAGACTAAGTTGGTGGGCAAAGATACTTTGAAACAAAGGTGTCTGTGGAGCTGTTCCACATAACACACTGGGTCTTCTTCTGACAACTGATCGAACTGTAAATCAGGCAAGTCACTGGCTGAGTGAGAGCAGGTCCGGCAAGGGAGGTACGAATGTAGGCGATCGCCTAAGGCCCCGCTCTTGGGTCATTTTTTTGCTATGACATTAGACCGAGCTTGGTAGATGGTTGTGATATATCCCAAAAAAAGCCGAGAAATAAAGCTAATATGTACTAGCAGTGCTAGTAGTAACTTATATAAGACATGATAGAAAAGAGGCCCCGCGCTTGCGCTTCGCTTGGGGCCCCGCACAGGGCCGGACTGGGCCATCGGGCGGTCGGGCTATCGCCCGATGGGCCGGTGGTCGTGTGGGCCGATGCTCTAGAGGGCCTAAACACGACATCAACTCACAAGGTTGCTACGCAACATGTGCAAGGGGGAGGGGGGGCTTTCTGTTTTGTATGATGAATAGTGCTTCCCATATCTAAAGTATCTCTATAATTATTAAAATTGCAATGACCGTTATAGAACATTTCAAAAATACACATTAAGACTAGAGATCTGCACAGGCCTGCAAATTGAGTCCCGTCCCGGCCCCAGTTCGACGATTCGTGACCTTGAAGGTTCGTCCCAAGTCCGTAATACATTTGAAACAATCGTACGACCCGGCCAGTACGGGCCGATAATTGAAAAAAATAAAAATTCGAAAATTCCAGAAACTAAAAAATATATAAAAACGATCCAATAGATCGATAAATAAATATTTTTCAGACATTTTATATTAAGCAAAGTTATTAATATTAATTACTACATCCAATTAATGCTATTCAAAATAATGATAATTTAAACGATAAAATAATCATGTAGTATAAGTACATGCATTCGAATTTAAAATTCTACATTTGTGTAAGGGTTTATTATTTGGGCTCCTAGTCTGGGAAGGGGGCCCACTCGTCGGGCTAAGTCTTGCGCCGCTACTGGTAAATAGTATACAAAAGGAGAACGGGCGGTTATGTTACGACATCCTTTTCTATGTGCAACAAAACTTGAAAACTTTCAAACGCCACGGTCTTCCAAAGTGAACAGAGTAATAGCTCAAAAAAAAACACTTTTTTGCGGGTTGCAGGAAAGCGAAAAAGAAAAAAACTGTTATCACAGGACACAAGTCCAGCCAGCCCGGTCCGTTGACAAAAGATTTATTAAACCCGTATCCATACCCGTCCCGAGCAGATCTTTTGAGACAAGCACTTTACAATTCGAGGCTGGCCCGACGATCCGCACGTGCCTTTAACAGATATTTGAGAACGACAGACATGTAAAAACTTTTAAACATTACTATCTACAGACCTTTATATAGGTTTCGGTCATACCGTACCCATAATGCCTCAAAATTGTCTTAAAAACAATTGCCAGAATTGAAAAATGTGTTTAAATAAACGATAGCACTCCCATATTCCAGTGAGAAAAATAAAATAAATACAGAAGAAAAATAAAATTTACAGATTATTAAAATAAAGGTAATTCTAAATTCATAATGGCACAAGCAGTGAATCAGCGAGGATGGGTTCTCTCGAGTACGAGAGAAATCGCGGCATTCTGATTTCCGTTCACCTGTGAAAAAGCCAGAAAATTGCAAATTACTGGCTGCCCTGGATAGTGTCTGTTCCGTTTATTTTTACTTTTGTACTATTTTGAAAAAAAATAAATAAACTAAGATTTAAACCAATGAGTCTAATTAATATTCGGATTTAATGAAGTCATGTTTCACTCATATCTATGCTTGTTTTTTCCTTTTTATTTTAGTTTCTCTTCATTACTTTGGAATATAATGAGGTTTTAAACCTTCATTTCTTAGAAGTTCACATCCTTCTAATCTCACACATCTGCTATGGTAGCTGATTTTTCTTTTTTTTCAATAATGTCCAACGCAATCGATACTGTTTTTAAGTGTTTTATAAGGTCTTTTACTTGTCTAAGAAAATTAAAATCCTGAATAAGATTTACAATGTTTGGATCCATTTCTTTTTAGTATTTATTAGCTGTTTTTAAATTCTATTATGATTTTCTTTTAATTCTGGGGTGGTGAATATGAATGAAAGTACGTTAAATAGTAGATTATTAAATTAAACGAAGTTACTTCACGATTTCTTTTCACTGCTCAACTTTACTTCCATAATTTTCCAATTAATATGTAACGTTACACTGTCCCAACAGAGGAAACTATTGTATGAAAAGGATCTAAGATCTATAGGTTTATGTAGTTTTTCTCTTCAAATGAAAGCATTATATGGATCAATTTATAAATTAAAAATACTCTACAAAGACAATTGCTGTCAAGTATTTTACTCTGAAAAGTAGTTAAAATTTAGTTTCTGACTGTAACTATTTCTAAGTATCTACTGATAAAATATAAATTGAGCATTTAAAGCGCACCAAAATAATTTATGTTTAATTAGCTAAAATATTCTAATTAATCTCAGATAAGCAAACGCAATATATATATATAATTTAAAGTAATATAAGATACATACACCAACATAATACATGATATTTAATAATTATCACAGACTGAATTTGAGTAATTGCCTCCACTGCTCACCCCCGGTTTTTATCGTCCTTGTCGCTGTCCTGACAAAAATACCTTTATGATGCGAGCAAATCGCCCAGTTTGGTTACAAGAGAAAAAAAAAAAAAAAAAAAAAATCCACATTCACCAACCAGAATACAGTCAAACCTAGTTAGTAAGTCACCTGCATAAGACATCGCTCCGCATAATACATCATTTTTCAAAATTCCCAACCTTTTTAATACAATTAATACGTCTTTTCACATACTGTACTCCGCTTATTGCGTCGCTATTTTTTCAACCATTCCACTTAAGACGGCACTTTTAAGAGTGTCAAATACAAACTCGATCTCATTTCTTTGGTAAATTTATCAACCAAAATCACTTAATTTTTGTTGAGCATTTTTCCTTACGAAGATTGTTGCCTTACCAACAAATTTTAGAAGTACTACGTACCATCTCATAATTTCCTTAATTTGCCATTTATTTTATTAATTTATATTCTTATTCTATTAATTTATTTAAATTATAATATACGTTAATTATAGGCACACTTATTATATGAACATTCAAAATTTCGCTATGCATTTAATATAAACTCCGCTTCAGAAGGCACTCTTAGTAAGTCATTTTTAAGTGGATTCACTTCGAGAGTAATGTGCCAACGAGGTTTGATTGTATTATGATCACCTAATACCCAAAATTGAACTATGACCACCTTTGGCTCACTTGCTATACATTTTAATAAATATGTATACTCTTATATCATTCTTTTATTATACGAATTAAACTTTATACAACGAATTTAAAATTTTATGAATGTATTGTTCGCTTTATTGATGGTTGGTCAATTAAATAACAAAAAAAAAATTTTGTTTTGTAAACTCAGTATTATTTTATTCCATTCTCATACTTTCTGAGGTATGTTAGAGGCGTAGGCGCAACCATGGAGGAGGCTAAAGCGTCAGCCTCCCCCTCCTAAAGATAAAAATTAGAGTGAAATTTTTTTAATTTGAGAAATGTCACTGAATCATTGAATTAAATTATTTTAAAAGTTTTCTTTGAATTATTTCTAAAAAAGCTTCAATAAATATATTGGGTGTTAAGTAATTTTTCTCTAATGCCACAGACAGTTGAACTCGATTTTAACGTCAAAGGGAACAGGCCATTCAGGACACTATAAGCCAGTGACGTTGTAAATGAGCTTCTGCACTTTTAGCGAGTGATTGGACGTTCGGAATATCTTTATCATCATAAAACGTTATCATTAGTATAACAGTGTTCAACTGAATTTGCGCATCTAACCACCCCCCGATATAATATCATAGATGCGTTTCTAATGTTGGGGGGGGGGTCTGGTCGAATCGCCCGGGCCGTTTCAGCTGTCCAATCCGGCCCTGGCCCCGCACGCCCCTTGGGCCGCCCCTCGTGAGAGAAGCTCCACTCGAGCAGAGACATTCCTGCATTTTTAAAGAGCTGAATAAGTTCAGACTTTAATATCTAAAATTCTTTGAAACTAGAACATCCAGTTAAAATATCGTCAAGGTATACGTCTTGTAGAACGGCGTTAGCTGCGTTGGTGAAATTGTCTTTCTCATCAATCGAAAGTTACTTTAGCACTCTGGTAGAAAGGAAGCACGCTGGTGTTGTACATTAGGTCTCAGTCTTAATTTATAAATTTGAACAGGTTCATCAGGACCTTTTATTGAAAATGTCTTCAGGATTTATTTCAGTTTGTCTGAATATATGACGGATGTCACAGCTAAAGAAAAAAGCATGTTAAGTGGATCTCAAAAAATTAACCTAAACCTCTCTCTAAATTATGTTTTGTGTGAGGGTAGTGTAATACACGATGACTTGTTTTCCATAATGCTTCGCGCATTTTGTTTAACTGCTTTCAAAGATAAATAGCTATTTTCTGAGGCCGAGTGGAAAACACAACGCAATTTTTCTCGTCTCCTGAAGGGGCCTCTGACGTAAATTAATGCTGTTTGCAATAAGCCTTTCGAAGTGTAGGCACTATCAGCTCCTCATTCCTGCTTAAAGGTCAAAGTCACAGCTGGGCTAGAATTTACATCTTTCGGATCGCTTTCGATCTCTGAATTATTCGCGCTTTTTTTCTCGCTCTGAGGGGGAGAAAGGAGACTTTTCTTCGAGGCGATAAATCTCGAGCTGAGAAATCCACTTTCGCTTCATCGTTTTTTGTTTTATTTTGCTCTCTATGCAGCAACATGTTGTGAGAGGGGGAAAAACAGAGCTTACACTTAGTGCTGGGACAAGAGTTTAACTCATGTGTCGACTGGAGGCAGGCCAAGCACAATTTATGCCTTTTAACTAACCAAAAATCTGTCAGCTACTGATAATTCTTTAAACCTTTCGCAAAGATAGATTCAGTGGCTTTGATTGTAAATACACAAGCATGTGACAGATTAGAATTATTTGTTAGCAATGTTTTAGTACGAAATTGTGGATTAGAATTATTAGATATCTTAGGTTGTAAGACCTTAGAATTGAAATAATTGGTTTTTTGTAAACCTTCTAAGATGCGCGTTCGTTCTTCAAGAAAATTTAATTACGTTTCGAAATTCGGCACATTATTTGATTTGAGGGTAAGTTCGAATTCCTTGCTGGAATTCTGATCGATTTTTTTGCTACAAAATATTAAGTAACAAAACATCAGCAAAAATCATTCCTTTCGAATTTTAACAATTTTAAGGAACGGAGATTTCCTCTTATATTATCAAGCAATAGTCGTAATTGAGCTGGTTTTTCGTGAACCTTAGGGTAATTTAATACATTAGAAATAGAGCATCTAGAATAACTCTTTTATTTTGGAATATAGCTTAGATCAGAAAGGAGAGGTTCGAACGTATATTCGCAAGTTTCAATTAACTTTACATCACCTTTGAGAGATGCTTTTAAATAGAAAAGCTTTTGAACATCAATTAATTGTTCGTTTTTTCCAATAACAGACATAAATTGAACTGTTAAGTTTTCTTTCAGTACCTGTATTAGATAGTTTTAGATTAGAGGTAAGTATTTTGAGACTTACCTCTGAATCTACGGTTTCTATTTCTATTTTTTCAACATCGGTTAAGTCCTCGGAAGGGTCTACTGTGCTTCTGGAAGTTGGAAGTAATTATCTTGCAGAGTGACGAAAGCTTTCAATTTAGCTATTTACATTATTATACAACTATATACAATTCTTGGATAAAATACTATAAGTTACACGATTTATTACTACAAACAAAGGTGGCAACCATATGCCGTGTGCCAAACAAAAAGAGCTGCAGTATGAGCGCAAAAGCGAGAGTGCGTAGCTGTAAAAGTTATAGAGGGCGTCGTTGGAGAATTGGAAGTGGCAGGCGCCAGCCACTGTAACATATAACCTTTAAATCTAAAATTTTTATTCATATTTAAATGCACGCATATGTAAATATATTGCAATTTTAAATACATTCAAATATATATGTAGGCCAATAAATAAATAAAGTCATAAAATATTTGGAAAAAGAATAGAACATGGGATTACTAACGCGCGATTTCTCTACTCTGATTTTGAGAGTAGAGAAGGTTGAGTTGATTGGGTGATTGAGAGGTTGGTTGATTGAGACCCTTAGCCAAGAGGCATCTCTACTCTTTTTCCCTGTTGAAACTTACGGACGGCAACCCTGTTGGAAGTTGGTTCTCTTATAGGTGTGGTCACTAGCGTACAGTGGTATAGAAGCGGATAAAATTGATGGGAATTCCTTAGCTTTTCTAATTAAAGTTAACAGTTAGACTTGAACGCAAGTTGATTACCCAACATGTCTTTGTGAGTGTGACTTTATTTTTATCTTGAATGCAGTGCGATTTTTTATTTTTCTTTTGATATTTATTACATTTGTGTTTAATTAAGAGCTACCAGCGTTTCCTGAACAGACTAACTGAACTATATGGGGGTTTTTATTCGGTATGGGGTCTATTTATAAATTCGGTATGGCTAATTAGTTGAATTTTTACTCTATTAATACAATAAGGAGGTGTTTATTTGGTATTATACGATATACATCACGTTCGTATTTAAAAAGAGGGCCGGGGCCCTCACCGAAATTGTAATGCTATTATTTTAAATAGCTATTTTAAAACATGTATATTAACTAACTAACATTTATGTTAAAAGACCGGATCGCTTCCGCTCCCTCCCGAAATGGAAACCTATATACGCTACCGATACATAGATGGGTGCTTTTGCAGCACTTTTTATAGCTGATATTACAGAGTTTCTATAATCCGGAAATTTCTGTTATTCGGAATCTGTAAGTCCCCGCGATTCCAGATTTGAGAAGTTCTACTGTATTTATTTTGCTTTTTTTTCTTACAAAATGTTCTAACCAAATTTATCATGGCAGTAGCTTTTACAGTATCACTTTGAATCGAATGACAGTAATTAAAAAAAAAAAAAAAAAGCTACGTCTTCCCCCACTCCCTCTAAATAGGGACCCTTTTCATGTTATTCCCTGTCAGTCACAATCGGTTCTTTATTTCTAGCAAAAAAAAGTGCCAGAGCCCCAATATTAACAAAGAGCTCATCCTCATACTCAGTATCATACTATAACCCCCCTCCCCCGCGACTCCTGCAATACAAAAAATGTTCTAATAAGTTTTTCATTAGATTAGAACATTTTTTTCTAGAATGCACTTGTATTCATGCACATTCCAGAAAAATTGATTTTCTGATGCAAGCATCAAACCTAAAAAGCGTCATTTAACCAAGTTTGAAGTTACTTGTATTTATCAACTCATCTAATTTCAGTCATTATCTATTTATAAATTCAAACTTATCTAATTTTCTTAAATGATCTCTGGGCCCCAGTGGCGCACCCAGGATTTTAGTTTCGGGGGGGGGGGGCTGAGCTGAAAATACTGCTGAACTCGGTTATAGTGAGATCGATAATAGTTACAACCCTCTTATAACGTCAAAATATTCTGTACCACTTGATTTGCCCATACAACACAAGCAAAAACTCATTATAGAGTAATAAATAATTATCTGATCTTTTCAGTGATATTGTAACTGACTTTAACAGTGTTTCATAAACTCTTTGTAAGTATTTATTTAAAAACTAACATCTTTTTAGGTAAAAAATACTTTAGAAATAATTTGAAGACAATAAATAATAATAATAGTAATAATTCATTAGTGATAATTTTAATTTTTTAAAGTTTTTCACTTCAAACTTTCCACCTTTAGGTGGGGCTTGAGCCCCCATAGCCCCCCCCCTCCCGTGGGTGCGCCTATGCTGGGCCCGTTAATGGCCAAGTGATTAAAATTACTAAACAATGGGAGATAGTTGAATTGGACATCCAGGGTTCTGGACTCGTTGCCTTAGTTCTAATGATCTGGATTTTTAGGCAGTTTTCTCCAGATTAAGTGTGAATACACTTTAGATCCTCTTATAAAGTCCTTCGCCCGAGGCACCCCCATCCCGGGCAGATACCAAGTGCGCAAGTTTGCCTTAAATACACACTAAATTAAATTCAAATGATCTGGAATGAAGTTGACTTGATGGGACAAAAGGGACTTTTTTACTGGCACTTAAATCACTAAAATGAAACATGAACGTAACAAGACTATGTTCATGATATGGTAAAACTTATAAACTGTCAGCAGAACTGGTAATTTACACACTGAACACTTAACAGATTGGTGGTTAAAGCTCAAATTTGCCTACAGCCCTTTGGCAATTGAGGATTTTGCTGACAAAAGTATTTTTTCATAAAGTAGGGTGTGTGTGACATCCCCCACACCCACCCTATGAAACCGGCCCAGAGTATAACACTAGAAGATTGCCCGATGTGGAAGCAATTGCAACGGGCACTTGATAAAACATTTCACAAAAATATGCTTACACTCAATATATTTAATCTGCAAAGTAATTAAAAAACTTTGTAAAAAACACACATGCACGTTTCGTTCAAAAATTGTTTTGAACTTCTTCAGTCCAAGCCCTTCATCGTAAAGAACCTTTTCGTAAAGGTTCTTTACGATGAAGGGCTTGGACTGAAGAAGTTCAAAACAATTTTTGAACGAAACGTGCGTATCCTTTTATCTATTACTTCTTATGTGTGTTTTTTACAAAGTTTTTTAATTACTTTATCGTTTAACACCAGTATTTTGAGTGATTTTTCAGATATTTAATCTGCGTCCACTTAAAATAAAAACTTCATATTCAGTTTCTGTTATGTACCAAAATCGAATTTCATGCTCTTCTGGAAGCTTGCGGAAACTTTTTGCATATGAACGATTTCGTTTCATTGGAACATAACCTCTTATATCAATATTTTATGCTGAATAAATCTTTTTATTTGTGGGGAAAAAAAAAATTCTAAATCTGGAAAAACTATTTTAAATGAATTGGATTTGCAGTTTTTCCTTCAAAGCCTGATAACTTTGACTTCAATATGACATAATTTTCACTTGCAACAGTTCATTTTGTCCCGCTAATGATTCACTTTTTTTACTCTTGGAAATAAAATGGAGCTGAAAATAGCAAAAAATTGCTTAAAAATGAGAGAATGGGTGGATTTTCAGGAATAATACCGTAAGCGGGTGTCGGTTGAGTTGGCGACTTTTTTTTGTCGCCAACGTCTAACCTTGGCGACTTGTTTTTCACGCCAGACAAAACATAAACATAAGTAGACACATACGGAACAATATATACCCAAAACTACAATATACTTATCTAAACATATTAAAACATTAGTAGACATATTTCAAATGTAATTATAAACAAAATGTACATAAACAAAGCACTAGCTCTGGGCACGCTAAAAAATAAATAAACCATAACCTTCAAATTAAACAAAATGCTAAAATATGTTTCTGCACATAATTATACAGCGAAATTTCCCTTAAAACGTTAAAATAACAGTTTTAAATTAATAGAAAAACACTCAAATAAACCGACTATCCCCCCACCACACACACACAAACAACTCAAAAATACTTATTTTCTATATCATATTTAACCTGAATAGTGCACGTCATTTCAAGAAAAATACACTGCAAATATTTTTATAAAATGTTAAAAACACTCTTATAAATAACAGAAAACAACTATAATAAACCGACTACTTCCTCACCCACATGAATTTTTGCAATTTAATATACCTTCAAAACACACAACATTTACACTATTAATCAGAATAGAATCAAATCTGATCACAAACTCAAAAATCCTTACATATTTATTCATATTTAACCAAAAAATTGTACGGGAATTCTGTAAATCAGAAGCAAACCCAGATAACAAATAAAATTAACCATCCCTCTTAAAACCTTAATAATTTTTATTTTTTCATCCCAATTCACAAAAAATAACATAGCATACTAAAAACCTTACATAATTAATAAAACATAAGACCATAAATATTCTCAACTATACACCGGTGTACCGTAAAGCAAGGAATAAACATTTAAATAAATAAAAGCACCACATACTTTAAATTTTATTCATGAACGACGTGCGTTCACCACAAAATAATTCCATCAAAAGCATTGAAATAAGAATAACAACTGTACCTCAACATACGCTCGATTCATATTCTTCACAACTCGCAGCAAACATTTTCAAATTTTTGTCGAATTTCACTTGATAAAAAATTAGAAACAACTCAGCGTATAAAGGAACAACTTTCATCATAGCTCTACACAAATTATCTACATTTAATATAAAAACAAGCAAAAATTCCACTTTTCAAAAATAACCATTATAAAATACAAAACTGCAGCAGACGACACAACTTCCATTCCCGGCTAATTCAAGTTCAGTTATTTTTCCAGTTAAACTCCTTGAAATTCCTTCAACCTATCACATAATTCCTTCAAACACACTAGTTTCTCATGACATCATAAAACAACACAGCTCCGCCGGAAGGGTTGACGATTAGCTAATCTCGATTGGCAACGCTGCCAGGACTGTTTACAACATATAGTAACCTTTGGCGACGCATCTTCCTTGGCGATGGACACCTGCTTACGGTATTATCCAAGGCATTAGTTTAAAGTAGCGCAGATTGTTTTATATATGTTTATACATAGTTATGAAAATTTTTAAGTGGGTTGTGAAACAGTGTGGATATTATTATGCGGTGCTCATGCGGTCATTATTATGCGGTTAGGAGGATGCTCATTTTTGATACTTTAACCTAAACTTATCTGATTAATTAAATGTAATTATTCCTTAAACAGCAAATACGATTAATTTAACTATTATTTGTTTATTAATTATTTAAAATTAACTAGTTGTTAAAGTATTAATTACTTCTTAATAGTAAAAACAAAGTCGATTTGATCAACAGTGTCAGCTACTTAATTTTTCCATCTATATATATCAACAATCCAATGTCAAAATGACAGATTTTCTTTTGGATTTGTACGTGGCTGTTTGCTGTCCTGATTTTTGTTACTTTTTCGGCCATTAGGCAAGGCATTTTTTACCAAGAGTGCATTCGGGAAGATTATAATCTATTCTTTTTTTAAGGAAATGTGTTCACTTCTGAAGTGCTTACAAATGGGATTTTAAATGATCAGCAGCCCAAAAGTTCCATTTTCATTTTTATGCCGATATATGTGCTCTTGCGGACAAAACAAAAACTTTAATTTCTTCAGAGTTTTTTAAAAACCTAGAAAATGAGTGTTCCTCCTGAGAATAAAAAGTGGGGGAACGTATGGGCTGAAATGAAAAAGTAGGTTGACAGCATTCCCCCTCATCTCCCTTCGACTACACCACTGCCAGAGAGTTTTCTGGCCAATTTTTTAGAAAAACACTTTGTTTTTGACAAGATATTCCTTTTTTTTTTTAATTATGCTGAGGGGGCAGATCTTCCTTAAATATTCAAAATTTGAATGGAAACCTCTTATTTAACTCATATTTTATTTTTTTATCATTATCGTCTCATACTGGTCGCTTTTAATCATGCCTTCAACAGGGATGAGTAGCTGTACCTCCATTTATGAAAAACGAACTTCTTTTTTGGGGGTGTTTACCTGAATTTTGAAAATCTAAAAACTTATGCTTGATTCGATTAATATGCATGGTTTTTTAAGTATTTTGGCACCGTCCTAGAGATTGCAGCAGGTGCGGTCGCACTGTTTCTCCACTCTGTCCGTATCTCTTTCTTTTTACTCTCGTATTCACCAGTTGCAATTATCTCTGAATCATCCGGGGATAGGGGAATCGGCACAAAATTGTTATTCTCAAATACAAATAATTTGCTCTCGATCTCTTCCAGAGCCAAACCTCGACGAGGGGTTGAGAGAGTTAGCAGAAAATTCGAACCGGTTTCGGCATGCCCCCCCCCCCCTTCGCAATTGTCCCCCAAGCATGTAGTGCTCCCTGGCGAATCATAGTGAGCTGTATCTACTTGATCCACCAAAGCCAGGTATTATCTGCGTTTAGTAGGAGTCAGGCTTGTGAATAAGGGTGAAAGGGGTCCTCCAGTGTGGATTGAAGGATTTACAAATAATCTGGGGCAGTGGTGTAGCCAAGGGAGGGGTGTTAGGGGGGTCACAACCCTCCCATGAAAAATTTCTGGCTACGCCACTGGTCTGGGAGAAAAACTCGCTCTCGTGAATATGGGCATTGGAGGATTAGATACGGATTGTTTAGTGATTATTTTGTAGTAAACGAGTGAAATAAGGAAATATGAATCTTTTTATTTTAATTGTGATTGAGTATTGAGTTATTTAATTTTAATTGTGATTGGGCATTACTGTATATGAAACATTTATTTGCTTCTTATGATTAATTTTACATTTCATACAGAAGCTAAATTTTGTGTAAATCATAGTTATAATATTTCTTGCTTGTGCATCAGAGCAGATATAATTCTTCAATGATTCGGTTCAAACTGAATTGAATAATTAAACTTATGTATTATAAAATTAAGAAACTTTTTACAATAGCTAAAGAATGAATATAAGTAGAATGATTATTCTATATTTTACTATTGGTGAACTACTGATGAGACTGATTAGTATGTGAATTAAAAAAAACTCCAAAAAACTCCTGTTTATTGGAAAAGTAACTTATTCGTTAGAACTAATATAAAATTTATACCAGTAAACTTTTTTTACCACTGTGAAGCATAGGCGTAGCCAGGTCGGTTCAGACGCCATGGCATTCGCAAAATCGACATATCAGGAGAAAAGCATTCTGCCGATGCAGAAGGTACGGATGAATTTTCTGCCTTTTTTGAAGAATTCGTGAAAGAAAATAATTATGAATTAGAAAATATTTATAATGCAGCTGAGACAGGCCTGCTATTCCGATGCCTTCCGACATCAACATTAGCTGGTGCTAATGAAATATCTGCTCATGGTTATAAAAAAAGTAAGGAGAGATTAACTGTCTTAATTTGTGCTAATGCTACTGGATCACATAGAATTAAGTTACTGGTGATCAGAAAGTCTAAAAAACCCCGAGCGTTCGCAGGCATTAAACATCTCCCTGTGGCATACAGGAATAAAAAAAATGCGTGGATGGATAGAGATATTTTCCTTGATTGGTTTAAGAGCATTTTTGTGCCGTCTGTGATAAGTGAATTAAAATCTAAAGGGAAACCCGAAGACAGTAAAGTTATCTTATTAACTGATAACTGCAGAGCACATCCTACAGTAGAAGAATTGCGCCATGGTAATATTACCACGATATTTCTTCCCCTGAATGTAACATCTTTGATCCAGCCAATGGATCAAGGGATCATTCAAAACTTAAAAATGGTTTATCGCAAGAATTTCATGCATATGTTGGTAAATGCTGAAAGTCCTTTAACTGAGTTCCAGTCAGCATTTTCAATAAAAGATGCAATTTATACACTTGCAAGTGCATGGAATTCGATAAAAAAACAAACACTTCGGCGAGGATGGAGAAAATTATAATTTTTGGTGAACTTTCATTCAGATTCGTCAGATGATGAATTTAATGGTTTTAAAGTGAAAAAACATTGCCTGAAAGAAATGTTGGAGGATTTGAAAAATAAGTTTAAGGAAGACGAGTCAGTGTCTAACCTGGAACTGTCCAAAATTGAATCGTGGATTGATGCTGACAAAAATATGCCTGTATCCGAAATATTAATGGAGGAAGACTTAATTGAGAAAGCAATGGCAAAAGATGACGAAAATTCGGAAACAGAGTCCGAGACAAGAAAATCCAAGGAAAATTTCTTGGAATGATGCAGAAAAAGGGTTTTCAGTATTCCTGGAGTTCTGTGAAAAAAACTCTAATTATACTGAGCAGGAAATTTTAGAACTGCATCTCATAAGAGAGAGATTTATGAAGAAGAGGGAGGCTTCATTTAAGCAAGCAGATATTAGAGATTTATTCGGTCGGACGTCGAAATTGAGGGAAAACCCATAGCTTCATAATTTGTAATCCTAAGAAAATTAAAAAACAAAACTAATTCTGAGTTACATTTATATTTTGTGTATAAATTTATTTAAAGCTTGTTAATTTGTTGATCCCCATGTTTTATGTAACTCTGCTTGTTTAAATTCTATTATGAATCCAAAGCTGCAGCGCAAATCGAAAACGAATGTCAAAATATAAGTAGACTTGCCGATTGCATGTAGTGTGTCATTATTCATGACCTGCTTCTTTCCCGCTTTGCATTCCAAACATTCAACTGTGTTAACGCTAAACAGAAACTGGGGAAGGGAGAGGTGGATTGGGAAGACAAAACAGCATTCATTTTCTTTTTAATCATTCCCTCATTCTAAAGCTAAACCAATTAATTTTTGGAAATCGGAGTAAGCGTTATTATTCCCCCTGAAAGATGCAAAGATATTATGTCTTAACACCATTTTTACTCCACAATATAAACATGTGTTAGCATAAATTCAGTAAAAAAAAAAAAAACTGTTCGCGTATGGATATATTTTTATTTATGTGTGTTTTCAACAAAATTTTAATAGTATTTTGTTCTTAACACTAGTTTATTTAGTGTTTTTAATATGTAATTAGCATTCTAAAACATATCCAATCGGATTTCCTGCCCCCCCCCCCTTCCTCGCATGGCACTTTTCCGATAAACATCACTTTCTTTTTCTTTTTTTATACAATCTCAACTATCCGGAATTTTCACTTATCTGGCATCCGGCGTTTCCCGTGCTTTCCGGATAGTCGAGCTTTTACTCTATTCTCAGTTCCCTACCATGGTCCGTCTTGTCTAATTATTCGCGTGTGGCTAATTTCGTCAATGCTCTTTTCTTAACAGATTTATTAATGAGCTATATCTCAACTCTGTCAATTAAAAAAATTTGCTTATTAATTTTTGTAAAAGAAGATAAATAGCTGAAAATCTGAAAGGTTTTAATTATGAAACAGAGGCATAGCGACGAGAATGAGTATGTTAAAATAATCAAAATTTTAAAGTTTTTATTTTAATTGTTAAACACACATTTAGTTGTTTAGTTGTTAGTTAGTAGGCGGGCTTCCTTCAAAGTCAGGGAAGGGGGTTATAGACTTAATCTTTCTGTTCAAAGGCATAATCTTTATGTAAAAATATACGGACTTTATGTTAAAATTTTTTGGCAAAGGGGGGTTAAAATTTTTTGGGGGGAGGGTGGTTTGATCCTCAACAATCCCATCTTGCATATGCAACTGGTGTTGCCAGTATATTTTACACCAACTGTATGATTTATGTACTTCGTTTCAGAGTTAAATATATTTATTTAATGAAAACAGTGTAATTAATAAATATATTCAACTCTTTAATTTAATTAATTAAGGCTCACAGAATAGTTTATATACTGAGGTAGTATTATAAAAAACTAGCAGCGTTGCCCGTGCAATGAAAGAGAAATGCCATTTACCTTAAATATAGATTGTAAAGGGAAGGAATGTGAATCCTCCTGCTGGATTTATAAAAAAAGGACACGGGATTTCCCGTTGCAACGAAAAGAAAATGAACATGGCACCTAATAGAATACAGAGGTTGCCAGGAATTGGACTTGGCTAGACTGGAATGTGAATCCTCCCACTGCAATGATAAAAAAAAAGGACATGGGACTTCCTGCTGCAAAATAGAAAAAAAAAGAACAAAGCACCTGATGGTGTAGAGGCTACCGGTAGTTGGACGTGGCTAGACTTCTCCTCTTGTACCTGTCTGTGTTCTAACAGTCATTTATCGCTAATACCTATGCAACTACTAAAAACAAATAGAGCCCAGTTGTCAGTATGAAATTGTAAAGGGAAAGAATGTGAATTCTCCTGCTGCAGCGATAAAAAAAGGACATGGAACTTCCCACTGCAACGAAAAAGAAATGAACATGGCATCTGTTAGCGTACAGAGGTTACCGGAAATTGGACATGGGTAGGCTGGAATGAGAATCCTCCCACTGCAGTGATAAAAAAAGACATGGGATTTCCCGCTGCAAAGAGAAAAAAATGAACACAGGGCTCGCCAACGAACAGAGTTATCGAGAATTTGATGTGGCTAGGCTTCTCCCATTCTACCTATCTGAGTTCTAATATGTAGCCTTTTATCACTAATACATCCACACAACGGAAAAAAAAAAAAAGAATTTCCAGTCATCAATGTAATAACCAGTCTGCCTGAATTTCGCGTAGTGGCGGTGCGAAGGAGGGGTGTGTGTGTGTGTGTGGATTAGATTAGCACGGTTGCCGTTCCACATCTCTCTTTCATCCTGCTGGATGCCAGAAGAAAATTCCTCCCTTCCGCGAGCGTGCTCACAGTTGAAGCGCGCCGTAGCGACCTTTTAAATATGAAGAACCAGTGGGGGAAGTTTGCTACCTTCGTTTCCGGAACTTACATTCCAGAGAGAATTTTAACTTGTGATCTTTCCAGAAAAAAAGTCTAATAAACATTTCTGCATGGTTCAAAATTTAAAAGAGGGAGAAATAAATGTTTAATCAGCCGTAAAAAGATGGAAAAATTTTTGCACGTTAGGTTATTCAATGCGACAAAACAAACAACAACAAACAAACAGACAGACAGACTTTCCTTTTTTACATATAGATAACTGAAGTGGGTGAACTTTGTTTTCTCAAAATTTAATCAAAGTATCCCCCCCACCCGTATATAGGCACTCATAAAATTAATATTTTTATGTTTTTGAAAGCAGTTTTTGTGTACATCTGAAAGGGGGAAGATAAACAAACAAAAAAACATTGTTCTAAATTCCACTTTGTGCTTAGCATTTTAAGAGTTTACGATCTTATCTGTGATTAGTGTAGTGTTAATGAGTAATATTATAAAGAGCTTCTAATTAAGCTTTGGTCTAAATGAAAGTAGTTATATTACCACTGTAAGTTTATTAAAAGATATATTTATTCTAAGTTTCCTTGAGGTGATTAATAATTTATCAACTGAAAAAAATTAACAGTTCGCCAGCTGTTACCACAAAAAATGCTCAGCAAATTGTTCAGACTAATATTTATTATTATTATTGTACTATCATAATTTAAATGACGCTAACATGGCTAACTCTTTTTGCATATGATGTTAAATTTATTTCTTTTCAATATGTGTAGTTATTGTAATTACATTATTTCATTATTTTGTGTAGTAGTGTATGGAGACTTCCTTCAACAGGGAGGAAGGGGGGAGGGTTATAAACATAGTCTTTGTATTAAATGGCATAATATTTTAGAAAAAAATGAAAAATATAGGGGCATTGGATGTGGATATAAGTTAAAAAGTTTGGCCGGGGTGTAGAAGTGGGGAGTTAAGCCCCAATAAGCCCCCCCCCTTTTGCATATGCTACTGATTTTGTTCTATCAGTGTCTGATTACATTGTTCTATTAATTACTACTCACATGTAGCTTTTAATCATGTCTAGTGAGGTATTGTAGAACCGATACTTGTGACTATCAATAAACACTTATGGTCATAAAAAGTTGTTGGGAGTGAGGATTATAAAAAATATACAGGGGGGTCAGGGGGAGCATGAAAGCTAAAATTAGCCTTGTTTATATGGTGAGGAAAATTATATTTGCCACATTGATGACCTTTCTTTCTGAAAAAGCATCTCAGTTGAATAATGTGATCTTAATTCTTTTATTTTTGACTATGTGTAAAGTTTTGCTGAGTATTTTATGTATAAAACATTTTTATGATGGCAATGCATGTTATTTTTATTAATAGGCAGTCCATGTCTGGTGCCCATCTTCGTCAACCTGAAAAAGATCCTTCACAACCAGATGCTAGAGATGTTATGGTTGCAACTCCTGAGGAGTTTGTTAAACAATTTGGAGGAGATCATGTTATAAACAGAGTAAGATAATTTTCATTTTTAAAGCTTTAACTCATTTAATATTCTAATGAAAAGTGAAAAATCCTTGTTATTTATATTTAGTGTTTATCTGGTTCAATGATCATACAACTTTTTATTTAAATTTATGGAACTTTTCTGGTAATTAGCTTTTTATATTGAGCTTGTGTGACTTTAATAAAAGTTCTGGCATGTCTGTTGAATTTTTCTAAAATTATTCTGCTAGCAGACAAAATGTATACAAATGACTACCCTGCCAAATAAGATTATAGAGTGATAAATTCACTATTTTTGATCCAATTTTCAGTTGTATAGCTAGAAAAAAAATTAGGAAGAGCTTATGGCAACAGAAAATCTTGGAGGCTCTGAAACATTAAGCTCTTTAAAAGGTGCCCTTGAGCTTCCTTATCCAGGGCCATAACTACCACCAGGCACTCAAAGTTTAGGAATGAGAGTATAAATCAGGGAAAGTGAACTATAATTAGAATGAAAGTGGTTCCGCTTGCAAAAAACAGTTGAATATAGCACCTCATTATATTTCATTGCCTGAGCAAACTAAATCTCTAGTTATGAACTTACCTTTATCATCAGATTTCTCCATTCACCCATTGCAGCATAGGTGCTGACTTCATGGGGCTTGATGGGGCATTAAGGGGGCTGAGCCCCTTCAAAAATTTCCCTCCAAGCGTTTTACTCTCACTCAAATCATATTATCCTTCCAAGTCGGTTAAACTTAGACTTCTTAGATATAAAAGTTTGCTTTCTCCTCTCTCTCTCTTTTTTTTATTTTGTTTTCATCTGAAGGATTCAGGAATCATGCTGTAAGCTTCCAATGCTAGAGATGTTAATGAACGCCAACAGCGTGAATGCAGTGCAGTTTTATCAAAAGCACAAAAGTCTGACAGATGACCAACAGATAGCTACAAAATGTCAGAGGGAGTAAAATATTGTGTTAATTATTGAGCTTAATTACTTCCAGACAGGCACTTAGCTGAAGAAGGAGTGGGGTGAATCATTCAATGTTGATCTTTGTGATGCTGTGACAGCTCATAGCTCCACCCCTGACTCCGTAACTTTTGTCACAGCCTAATACAAAGGGATGGCCTCTCTAGTGGTTACTTAATACCTCTTTCTGTCGCAACCTATAGGGATGCGGCACTTCCCCAATATTTTGACTTGGGAGAACAGAGGGTACACTATAAAATTCATCAAAAAAGCTATAACAACTTAAAAATAAGAAAAAGATTCTGACAGCCAAGATCACATTGCAAAGCACTTTCTCCCCCAAACTTTGAGATGGGTAAAAAATAACTTTTAATGACTCTTGGACAATACTGTTTGGGGAGCATCGGAGAGCCCCCTATGAACTCCTCTTACTTCTGTAATCTCTTTTAAGAACTTTGCATAGTGTATAATCCCTTTTTCATTTGGTAATAGGGATTTTTTCTGGGCACTCAATTCATAATGCAAATTTGACCAACTGCAAATTTGACCAACAGTTCCCATTTAGTCTGATTTTTACCTTAAATATATATACAGGGTGTCCAGCCTTAATGTGATCCAATAGCTAATTCCCGAACCGTTCGGTTTAGATATGCACTTCCAATTTGAAAAATGTTTTAATGTTTTTGTGTGGTTTTCGAACCAAAAAACCCATTTAGGAAAAAATTTAAAAAACTAAATTTTTGTATGGTCCCCAGGTCCTATCATTTATATTTAGGAAAAGATGCAGTACACAAAAACAAAGTAAACACAAAAAGTTTCATTTTATTATGATAAAAACTCACTGAGTTATGGAACTTTGAAAATCATACATTTCATCCATTTTCTCGGCCATTTTCAAGACGGTCCCTTACTAGCTTCTTGTAAATGGCCAAGAAAATGGATGAAATGTATCATTTTGAAAGTTCCATAACTTGGTCAGTTTTTTATCGTAATAAAATGAAACTTTTTGTGTTTACTTTGTTTTTGTGTACTGCATCTTTTCCTAAATATAAGTGATAGGACCTGGGGACCGTATAAAAATTTAATTTTTGTAATTTTTTTCTAAATGGGTTTTTTAGTTCGAAAAGCACGTAAAAACATTCTTTACCTATTTTAGAAAGAGATTTTATCAACCTTTCAAGTATATTAAGGCAAGTTGGAGTGTGTAGGCTGATTAATTTTATTTTTTACCAACTAGGCGAAAAATTCCAGAGCTGGGAATCGAACCCAGGACTGCCGCTTAACGTGCGGGTGCTCTACCACTGAGCTACTCTGGGATGATTCCCAGATGAAATTTCTCGCATTAGAACCGTTGGCATTTATCATCTTCCTCTGCAAACCACAGATGGAACAGATAAAAAAATTAATTCGTGACAACTCCGTTACGCCGCGGAAATTATACATATATTAGAAAGATTTTATCAACCTTTCGAGTATATTAAGGCAAGTTGGAGTGTTTAGGGTGATTAATTTTATTTTTTACCAACTAGGCGAAAAATTCCAGAGCTGGGGATTGAACCCAGGACTGCCGCATAACGTGCAGGTGCTCTACCACTGAGCTACTCTGGGACGATTCCCAGATGAAATTTCTCGCATTAGAACCGTTGGCATTTATCATCTTCCTCTGCAAACCACAGATGGAATAGATGAAACAATTAATTCGCGACAACTCCGTTACGCCGCGGAAATTATACATATTTTTAGAAAGTGATTCTATCAACCTTTCAAGTTATTAGGCAAGTTGGAGTGTTTAGACTGATTAATTTTAGAGTAGCTCAGTGGTAGAGCACCCGCACGCTAAGCGACAGTCCTGGGTTCGATCCGCAGCTCTGGAATTTTTCGCCTAGTTGGTAAAAAATAAAATTAATCAGCCTAAACACTCCAACTTGCCTTAACATTCTTTACCTTTTTAACGGTGTTATTCGAAAAAATCACGTGATTTTGGTACATAATTACAAATAAACTAATTATGCAGGGATGTTAATTCTGCGCCGAGCTGTGCCGAAACACAAATTCTTGCGCCGAACTGCGCTTTTACCCGATTTTTGCGCCGGTCTGCGCCGAATACGTCATTTTGACTCTTTGTTAAATTTTTGCCACGCTAATTTATCTTTTAAAGCGTGTATGGAAAGCTAGTTAGCAGTAAAGCAAGATTCAAACTGCGTACGAAAGCTGCATTCCGAAGCCATTCGACCCGCCCCGGATCGGACCAGTCGGGCGTTGTTAGTCACCTCAATCAGGGCCGGCCAGATAGGCAAACAAGTACCGTAATTTATGGAAGAAACGCTGCGCCGTTTATGAGTTTAAAAGTGAAAAAATAGTAAGTGCGGCGTTTCTACCGGGTGCGGCGTTTACAATATTTTTAATTTTTTTTAGCCGATCTTCAACGAAAAATCGAAAAATTCGTTTCGTGATAATTTTCTCAAAAGATGGCACTACCACCGACACGTACTCTTTAGCGTGCACAGATCACAGCGTAGCGAATCAGAATGCGAACCTACCCCCATATAGGGTTGCCAGGTCGCCAAACCAAATAGCCGGACAGACCAGACAGTTTGGCCGGACATTTGGGTAAAAAGGCCGGACAGCCTACAGTATTGAGGATTTTGTCTCAGTATTAATAGGTACGACAAAAAAATTGTATGTAAAATCTAGCTTTTTTTATTATTACCATGAATCTTGTTAAATTCTAATGAAATATAAATAACATCGAATGCCAAATCAGTTCAAGTACTTTATTACTAATCAGCCAAATTCACCAGTAAGAAGCGTAACAAAAGCCGGACACCGTGAAGTTTGGCCGGACACGCAATCAAAAAGCCTAACTATGTCTGGCTTTATCCAGACGCCTGGCAACGCTACCCCCATAGAAAAGAGGTTTGATCTTTGATCCAGTTTTACAGAAAGTCAGAGCACCCTAAGATGGGTCCATGTCCCGTGCTCTGAAGTGGATGGCTTCATACATCCAACCGATGTCTCCTCAATTAAGTAAAAAGAAAAAAAAATAGAAGTAAATCTTTTACATCTACATTTTAGAACTATAATTAAATTTTAATGAAGTTTTGAATATATATTTTAAAGGGTTAAAGTTCTGTAAAATACCGCAAAAGTGCACTACCCCCTATTAAATGCACCCGTTTTTCACATGAACCTCTATTGTTCTTAAAATACTGAATTTCAGCCAAAATTAGTCTATGTTGCGCCCGGTGCGAGTTTAACCCTTCCCCCCCCCCCCCCTTCCCCCCAAAAAAATAAATAAAGTTAATCTGAAAGATTTTTTTTTTTTTTCGCCGTGCGGCTTTGCACCCTGTGCACTCTATGGAATAAACAATGCCAACTAATTGGTATGCTCAAGAAATGCTGAGTGCTTTTAAAATAAATCCCAGTGTTCTAAATATAAAAAATAATAAATAAATACCATCAAGAGACACAACATTCAGTTTAAAGCAACAATTTGCTGAAGCAAGCTCATTACGTAATCAACAGCTGGCCATCCGCGGGGGGGGAATGTTTACTTTTAACTGGAGACTCTTCTCACACATCGATTGCTGTTTTCATTTTAATGGCGCCTGGTCAGGGTTTACACTAGGGAAAAAAATTGGGTGAGATTCTCCCACTCTGGCTCCAAAATTAAGTGGGATTTTTAAAAATCTGAGTGAGAACGAGAATTTTGTTTGTTTTCAAAAAAATTTTTTTTTTCACATTTTACAAGCAAAAATAATGTCATTACAAAAATACAATGTCTAAGATTAGAGCTCATTCTAGGTAGGAAAAAGGGCTGGGTGCAAAGGTTTTAAAAAAGGGCATCATTATTTTGAAAGAGCATTGTGTTTCTTAAAAAGAGCATTATATATCCTGATTATAAGCACTTCTACTTCGGGATAAAAACTATGAAGAATTCAGTAAAACTATGCTTTATTGATTTATAAATTAATAATAATTCATTAGTAATCTTTATTAATAAATTAATTACTAGTCTTTATTAAAAATTAGATAAAATTGATTAAGTTGATAAAGCTAAGTTATGTAAATGGTTAAATTACTTTTAAGTAACTTTGTTAATTAACTTATTAAAATAAATTATAAATAATTAATAAGAATATTTCTTTAAAGATTTTTAAGGCTTCTTTTTATAGCAAAAATAATCCCCCAAACTTACCTAACAGACAAGAAAATGCTTAATTAAGTAAACCTTTTGCATAAGAAGAATATTTTAATAAGAGCTTTATTGGATCATTTTGTCAAGAATCATCATTAAAAGTTTAACTCAATTAAGAAACACTTCATAAAGTAAAGTTGTTCTAAACTTAAATTTTCATTAAAAATTTTTTTTTCAATTTTTAAGTTATCACACCTATAAAAATAATTCATTTAATTTTTCATCATTCACTTGTCTCTGTAAGAATTAATTGAATAGTCCAAACAGTTTAAATATTATAGTTAATACTTGAAAATATTAATAACACTTCTGTTCAAAAGAATCCTATATAATGGTATAAATACCTATTCCAGTTATTCAATGTCTATTCCACTACAAATTCCACTTATTTCTTACTTTTTTAAATGGACAATAGCTAAAATTTTTTGCAGGATTATCATGCAGCCATAATAACTATTCTGTTGATATTAGCAATCAGCTGGTCACTTATTTAACTGGCAATAGTGAAATAGCCCGAAAGGAGATAAGAACATCGATTCTATCTTTTCCTCCCCGTCTAGCTTAGAAAGAAAACCACAAAGTAAGAAAGGGTGGAAAAAATTATGTTTTGACAGTAAATTTCTAACTTTTGAACAAATTAAGATGCCTTTTTAAAATTTAGACTCTGAATCAATTTTTGCATTTCAAAGTGATCCCCAAAATTTCAAAAAAATCGGTCCATTAATAAAAAAATTATAGATGAATGAATTTTTACATAGTTGATTTCCATCCCCCCTTCTCATCATGATCCGCTACTCTACTATCCCGACTGGGCCTCCCGAGCGCTTCCTGTCTTCCCAGAGAAGGAAAAAAGGCATGGGAGTTCTATTACCATAAAAGTTGCACAAATTCATCCCTTTCATTTATTATGTATCATTAGCGCATTATGTGTGAGGAAACAAAAAAGAGTTGAACAAATAAAAGGGTCAAAGAAACTTTTAGAGATTAAAAAAAACTTTGCGGCAAAAGAGTGTGTCTAGTTTTTCATCATCGGGGAGCTAACGATTTTTTTTTTTTAAAGGGAATTGGGGCGTGGCACCCCACTGACCCCGCCTAGAATGAGCTCAACAGATTATAAATATCAAAATTAACAATGTAATACACAAATGATTTTGATAACAATACAATTTAATGATATCTTTGATTCTTTATCCCATTAAATATTTTGCTGCTACATCAAAATTGAACAACCCAGCATGTGGGCTTTTCCCGCGACTGTTATTTTTTTGAGTGGGATTTAATGTGGCATTGCGGGAATTGCGCAATCCCGCGGTCTAGTGCGAACCCTGCTGGTAGTCTATGCGAACTTTGTGCAGATGCAAGAAGGTTTTTAGAAGTTTTTTTTTTATTTCTATAAATTTGCCTTTGTGAATATAAACATTGATATCTGATTATTTGAAAATAGAAATCGTAAGCTTCTTAAAATAGTGGCAAATACTTTAAAACATTCTATGGGAAGGGGGAGAAAAAAGGAGATTTTTTTACCGTTTATCCAATTTCTCCCGAAATATATCCGATCAACTTAATAGCTTTTTTAATAAATTAGGTCTAATAAGTAATGCAACATATTTTTTATTTATTTATTTTTTGTTAATTAAGAAATTATTTTAGAAAACATTGAATTTTATCTGGCATTGACTTCTGACCACGATCACCCCCCCCCCCCCCCCACAGACACACACACCAACGATCGCGGCTGCGGCGTTTTTGACGATTTTCTAGCTAACTAAGCTCATTTTCGTGGGTGCTGCGTTTCTTCCATAAATTATGGTAATCATCGCAACGGGCACCATTTTTTGTTTATGAAGGGGCACAATTTGCTATTTGGAGATGAAACATTATGGACCAATTCATTTTTCAACATGTACACATGCATTGTTTTTTTTTTTTTTTTTTTTTTTTAATTGATATTGTACCTTTTTGAGAAAGAAAAATGGAGGAAAATGTTTTTTTGGTGCAAAATATATCTGCTGTCTTTAAATGAAAACTTAAAGGAGAAATCAATACGCCTTTCATAACTTGTTATTCGAAAAGTTTTTATGTATTCACACTGTTTACAAAAGCGATTCATATGTTTTACCTTTTCGAGCTTAAAAAAAAAAAAGCCCCCTCCTCTGAAATGGGTAACAATCCGCCACAGCTCTATGTATATGTATTTTCCCGATTTGAACTGGCACTATTTTTTTCGGGCCCCACCACTGAAGCAGGTCACGAGCCGCCACTGGCTGTTATAGAAAGTGGACAGATTCTATTAACGGAAGGGAAGGATAGACTTGCAATACCATTAAAACTATTAGAAGAAAATGAAAAAGCTCAAGAAGAAATTAATAAAAATAAAAAAAAGAATAAATAGAAAACTAGATAACTGATGATACTTAATTTGTAATCTCATTATTAATTTCTCATAATCTTAATTTTTAACTTCCCATAATTCTTAATTTCTCTCAGCAGTCATTAAATATTTTTTGTTTACATTTGCTTTGTATATTGTGTTCAAGTATTACAGATGAATATGTAAATATTAGATGAGGTTAAATTACTGATACAAAAGCATATGCTATTAAAAGTACACACATTTAATTATTCTAACCATCAAATTTATTTTGTTTTCGATACTGCTTACCAATTACGTGTTGTTGTATAAGAGGTATAATATTTAGGTTTTCAAAAATCTCCATTTAGTACTACTTGTGATTTGTAATAGAACCAAAGAATGAGATAGAAGCTTTTGTTTTAAAATTTAGTTTTCATTTTATTTGTGCTCTCTTTTTCGAGAGGAAGATTTCCTAAATAATTCTGAAAAAGAAAAAAAAAGGGACAGGGATTGGCAACCTGTGGCTCGCAAGCCGCATACAAATCATACTCATGGTTCTTGAGTAGGAAAAAAATGACTTAACCACAGAAAGGTTGCTGACTCCTGATATGTATTGTTTTTACCAAGTTGCTGATAGCATAGCCTGTATGCACCCTTTTTTTCCCAGAGCTTTCCTAAAGTGCTTTCAAATAGTGTTTTGCTTTTAGCAAATGGTGTTTGCTCGCAAACTTTGCTTTTCTTGTATGCATTTATTGTGTTCCTTAATCTTCAATTTTATGCTCCAAAATCATGTTAATTCTGATCTCGAATCTTAGTTTTCCTCTCGGAAACTATTTTTTTGTGTTCCCGAGGTGCTCTCAAATGGAATTTTTCTGCTCCCGAGGTGCTCCCAAATGAAATTTTTTCTGCTCCCGGGGTGCTTCCAAATCGAGTGTTGGAGTTAACATCCCTGAATTATGCCAGGCACTTCAAAATTTTAAAACTGTCTCTTTACAAGCTGTATTACATACTGTGAAGACAGGCCAATCTGTATCAGTTTCAAAACTTTTAGAAAAATTTCTTAAAAATCGGAAATTTTCTCAAAGCGTGTCACTCTTCGAAAAATCTTGCAGATCAGATCCATGTTTAAGAATTTTTTCTGAAAATTTCACAAAAGGCACAGCGTTTTCGCTTATCGCAGTGTGTAAAACAGCTTATTAATAACCATCTGGAATTTTTTGGAGACCATGGTGGTATTAGTTTATTTCAATTTGTGTACCAAGACTAAAAAGAGTTCTTTTTTTTCGAAGAACAGCCTTAAAAACATTTTTCAAACTGGAAGTGCATATCTAAACCGAACAATTCGGGAATTAGCTATTGGGTCACATTAAGGCTGGACACCCTGTATATACAGTACAGGACAAATTATCCGGAATCAGTTTTACCCAACCCTTTCCGGATAACTGAATTTTCCGATTTTCTGGCATCAACCGGTAGTGCCATCTATTGGCAGTTTTCATATTTAAAAGTTTTATATACAACCTACGTTATATCGGGAGCAATCTATAACAAAAACATAACATGGCAGATAAATGTACCTTAAAATTACATTTAAATAAAAACAAAAAAACACACACACTTACCTGTGTATTATTTAGTAGCTTCAATCACATAGCAATTAAAAATGACAAAAATGTTCCCCATTAATAGGCCCCCCCCCTCCAGGAAAAAAGATAGGTAAAGATTACTTTAAAAAAATAATAATAATAACTGAATTAAGCAGAACTAATTTTTTTTATTAAACATTTCATCTACTTTTAACTGTTTCAAATTAGTTTTCTGCTTTAAGAACAGCTCTTGGATTTTATACACAGCCATGATTTGGCTTTCATTTATGAAGCTCTTTTGCTCCATAGCTTCAATTAATTCTTTGGTTAATTCCATGCATTTGGAGTATTTTTTCAACTGCATAATTTTCTTCATCATCATACTCGTCACTTTCTTCATTTGGATGTAGAACCATGTCTGTTATTTCAGCATCTGACAAATCATTTACTATAGGTACATCCTTATCAATATTAAAACATTCGTTTAGGTCATTTTCCGATATTTTGATGTTGATGCTGTTTTTGGCATATTCTAGAAGTTCTTGTTGTAGGCATTTTTGTTTGAAAATTTTAAATCCTTTGAAAGGAGGCTTGTTTTCTTTGCTCTGCAGAAACATCGAAGTAGGTATTAGGTTATGCCAACCATTTGTTAAAGTTTCTTGCGAGACGTCTTCCCAGACCCTTGCGATCATCCATATCGCATTTTTCAAATTAAATTCCCTTTGGAATTGCTCAATTAATGTTTCATCATTTGAAGCATCTAAAAGATTTTTCAGAAACTGCACTTTGTATTTGCATTTTAAACTGTGCAATACTTCTTGATCCAAAGGTTGAATCAGTGAAGTGCAATTTGTGGGTAAATATTCAATTGTGACATTTTCTTCTTTCAGCAATGCAGCTGGTAGATGGCGATGGAGTTGTCCAGAAATAAAATGATTTCACAATTGGCAGCAAGCCCAACAGACTGGCAATGTGCTCGAGCTTGTAGAACGAACTGCTTATTAAACCAGTCGGTGAACATGCCTTGTGTCATCCACGCCTTTTCATTAGATCTGTAATGCACCGGCAAAACTTTAATCCCTTTTAAAGCGCGTGGATTGCAACTTTTCCCAATGACTTCCAGTTTTAATTTGCAAGTGCCAGCTGCATTTGTGCAAGCTAACAATGTTATTCGTTGCTGAGCTTCTTTGAAGCCGCCGCTGGCCTTTTCACTTCCGGTGGCATATGCATATCTGCCAACTTGTACGGTTTGGCCGTACAATGTACGGATTTTAGCTTAGTTGTACGGTTATACGGCCGCAATGCAAAATTGTACGATTTTTTGGCAAAGTTTAGGCTAATGTGATTTTATTTAGTATGTTTTAAAATTTAGTGGTTTTGTGGAGTATTTTAAAATTTAAATCACCAATTGACGTTACGTCGAACGTAAAAACACTAGATCGTTTTATTTTCCATATTTACGCTAACTCCCCCCCCCCCCCCTCCCCTACCTTTTCTGCCTTCTTCCACTGATACGTTGTGTTACTGTTAACCCGAGAGGGAAAATAAGAATTTCCTCCGATTTCCGATGCTGCGAAAGCTATGATTGGCTCACAGATTTTTTTTCTCCCTCCCACCCGCGGCTTGGTTGTGACGTGTTAGGAGAAGTGGGATGGGAGCATTCGTAATCGACATGCCGAGTGTCCATGCTTTGGCAAAGTTTGCTGCTGCGCATGCACGGAGGTGGATGCGCATTCGTTTAGAAATATCTCCCTCCCAATACCGCTTGGCTCCCATCCGTAAGCGCAAGCGCAAGAACAACTTTCAATCACAAACACGTGTTGATGAAATTGTCCAGTATAGTTTGAAGTTGTGAAATATTAATTTGAAATGTCGAAAATTAAACATAAACAAATATAATAAAGTTTTCCTTGAATCTTTTACAAAGGAATCTCCGTGTATCGTCAAATCGCGAAGGGGATGCAATTTTGCTTTTTGCTCCATGTATAGGACCGACATCAAAATTGCGTATCAAACATAAATAATCTTGCAGACAAATAATTTTCAGTTGTTGTTGTTGTGTGTGATTATGGCAACGCTACACTAGGGCGATCTGCCAGGGGGGTGCCTTGGTAGGAGGACTTTCTAAGGGGTTCTAACGCGTATTCACGTTACATCTGGAGAAAACCTACCAAAACTCCGGATCGACAGCCGTGCGATGGGACCCGAACCCGGGACCTTCACACTTCAGCCATCTATCATTTTCAGTGGCAGAACCACTTGTGCCATGGTGAGGCAAAATCATTTTCAGATATAGTTTATTTTTTAAATTTATTTCCAAATATGTGCTCACATGAAGTATGTGGAAATGATGTTTGCAAGCCAGTAGATGAAGTCAGGGATGAGCTTCAATCTCAATTTTGCAAATTGATAATTTGCCCGAGGAAGTTCAATCAGAAGAAAGAATGGACAAAAAATGGGCTAAAAATTGAGATTGAGAAAATTAACAGCTGCTAGTGGGAAATTTAAATATGATTGAATGTTATGCTAAGAATATTGACTATACCACACAGTAATGCTGCTTGTGAATGTTTGTTTAGCAGTGTTAAGAAAAATAGAACACTATTTCATAGTATTTTGTCTAATGAAGACATTTTAATTGCAAAAAGAAACTCAAAGGCCATTGCTATGAGCAAGAGTTTGATAAGGATTTTCTAAAAGCAGCCAAATCAGCTACTTATGAACATTTGTACTCTAAAGATACCAAATAAATGCCCCTCCTTTCCTATATGTGCATATGTATTAAAAATAGTGTACTAAATTTGAATAGTAATTTTAAAAATTGTGTTTGATTACATTGTATCTTTAGTAGGCATATTTATTGCGTTACTGCGTGACACCGTGGTATTGTAAGATTTTCAAAAATTGCATGTTGGCAGGTATGCATATGTGTTTTTTGGCACATACTTATAATATAATGCTGTCTCATCAGCGTTAAACATTTGTTCTAAGGTGTTGTTTTTATCCCTTATCATGTCTTGGACATAGTCCACATAGGATACGGCTGCCTCTGTATAGGCACTTCCTCTCTCACCATGTAATTTAATGAGGCGCACACCATTTCACTGTTTAAAATGATTGCACCATCCTGTGCTATAATCGCACTGGGAAGAGAGCTTTAGTTCCTCATGGAATTTTTTTTGCTTGCTCCATTATTATGGTTCTTATGAGTAGAAAATTTTCTAATCGTCTTTGACGTATCCATTCCATCAAAACTTTATCAAGGTCATCATTTTTTGATTGATGCATGGTCTTTCTCGTATCCAAACAATTCAGATTTTTTGCTCTATTGTAGAAACTTAAAATTTCTTTCTTTTGCTTTCTTAGATTGTAAATTGTTGACAATCCAATGTTATATTCCTCGCACAAAATTTTCATGGACGAGCCTTCATCCATTTTTTTTAGAATTTCCACTTCGTTTGAATATTGAGCACAACATGTTTACGCTTTCTTGAAATCGAAAGAGACATGACAAAACTAATAAAAATGCACACTCAGAACCACGCTATCACATTAGACAAAGAACAGCACTGGAATTCTGGAATGCCACAAGCCCTTATCCCCGGAACTGGACAAGTGGAGAAAGCAATTTGATTGGTTGTCGGTAAAGCTTGAGATTGGCGGTCGCCAGATCGCCAGTGGCGACTGTGGAATTATTCCTGGCGACTGCAAAATAGTCTGTCAGTCGCCAAAATTGGCAACCTGCAAAATTTACTCAGCAAGCAACCCCCCCCCTCGTTTCTGTCCCCGTAACAAAAGTCGGCGCTATATGTCCAAGCAAAGCAGTTGAAAAAACTCTAAAATTGATGATGCGCAGATAAACAGCCCCTCCCGCCCTCAGCCTCGTAGCAAAAGCTGAATGTCAGCGCTATATGGACAAGCAGGGGAGAAAGGGTTGCAGACATCTATGGGAGGGGAAGAAAGGGGAGGAGCTCATCATAACTGATAACATGTAACATTGGGGGTGGGTAGGAACACACCGGAACAGAATACTCAGGGTCCCTCTCTCAGTGACCTGACCCGTTGGTTGACCTTGACCCTTCGCGCCATCTCATTATTTTATTACATTTCCACATCGACATTCCAGTACGCAGAGAGGCATATCCGTGAGATACTACACGTGGTCGCAAAAATCTGAACAAAAGTATTATTCTAATTATAATTTGTTATAATTTCTACAATAGACGGCCGTAATAAAAGGAGAAGAGTGAAAAGGAGTTTTATTTAAAACTAAATTTGATATTTGCCTACTGATACAATATATGACTGTATGTGAAAGATGCATTAAGTATCTCATTAATAAGACATTGTACGGAAGGAACGAAGCTAATGTTTTTCTAAATTATAGTACTCCCCTTTGTATATTTTCCGTCGTTCGACTCAGTCAGGGTCCAGTCAACTTAAGAGTAATCGATTATATTTTTAAAAAATTTCATGTGATCTTTACTTTGAACCTTCTAAAATTTTAGACTGGAAGCACGTGAGTTTTTTTTTTTTTAAATTATTATTATTAACTTGAAAACAATAAATAAACCCTCTGCTTTTGAAAAGTCGATGAAGAGGTTGGCATTCTTTGCATCCTGATTTACGCTACAGGAGATCGAAAACTACCACGCAAAATGCTTTATTTAAAACGAACAAAAACGATATTTTGTACATTGGAATACGCAAATAAAAACTAATGTCATAAACATACCGTTTTCAGTTTTAAATAAATCTAATTTCAGCTGCTTTCATATTGTTACGTTTTTCCTTTTGCAAGAGTTTTGGTATCTCTACAATAGCGCGAGAGGGTGGGGGAAGAGAAACAGACAAAGCACTTTTGATTTTGTTTTATTTTGTAATCACCAGTAAAAGCGCTCACTCTTCAAAGCTTAAATAAACAGATCTCCATGCCTTCAGAATTCCATTAATCAGCGTTACAGCTGTCCGAAAAGAGATAAGTGTTTCTCTCTCCCCCCCCCCTCCTGTTCACACTTCAAGCTTTTTTTTTTTTTCTTTTCCCCAAGTTCTGTTTTAATGACAGGAAGTTTCTCTGTAGATTATACGAATAGAAGGCATTTTTGGTCGGCCGAAGCGAAAACGTATCCCCCCCCCCCCATGGGCGCCAGCAGCAGGCTCCCCCCCTGGATTTTTGTATGCAGTGTTTTTAGTTGCTTTTTTTGCTCTTTCCAACATGGTAACCATACGTTGAAGTAGTCTTCCCCCCCCCCCCCCGCTTTCCTGGGAAATATTCTGCCGGCGCGCCCATGCCCCCCCCCTTTTCCACAAAAATTTCTCCCCAAGTTATTTCTTTTATATGATTCACCTTTGTAAATTAAACCCTTCGTATGTGTAACATTCGTTAAAAAATGTTTTACATAATCTGACACTTGATTATTTGAAAGTGGAAACCTTGAAAATGGGCTGCTTGAGTGTTAGCACATGCTTACGATTCTCCCCATCTTAAAATGCATCTGATTTTCCTTAAAATTTTTTTAATAGGAGGTTGGGGAGCTACTACCTTAAGTAAAATAACCGTTTGTTAGCTTCTTGCAAGTTCAAAATTAGTAAATTAGGAGGAAGCGTACTATCGAAATTAATAGAAAATTGGGGCCCTCTTTTATTAAGTCCCAATTCCCTTTTCCCCCATAAATTCCATGAATGAAAGGAGAGATAAATTAAATAAATAGTACTTTATTATGTGTACACCATATGTTCAGAAAATGGTCTGCAATACTATATATATTATCTTACCTCCAGTTTTTTAGTTTTTTAAAAAAAGAAAAATGCTTTCAAAATTTTATGGTAATTATTTTTATTTTGTAAAACAGAAAAAAAAACTTTAAAAACTTTTTTTTTTTGACTTAGGCTTCATGTTTCATAAGTACTTGGTAATAGTGACAACTTTCTAATAATGTCAAAATATTCTATATCACTTAGCCATACAGATTTCAGGTTGGCGGATTTTTGGGAGTCCACTGTATTTATTTAATAACCAACTATTTTTCGTAAAAGATACGTTTGAATTAATCTGAAGAGAAATTTTAAAGTAAAATATTTTAAATCATTAATTTTATTACAATTCTCTATTTTTAAGAGATTTTCACTTTTAATTTGGGTTTGGGGGAGGGGGGGGGGGTTAAGCTCCTATAGCCTCCTCCATGTGTGTACCTATATATAGTATAGACACAGACAGTGATGTGATGATTCTAACAAGGAGCTGCAGCCAATCAGAAGGAATTAATAAATTTTAAATTCATAGTACTTAGATTTCTTTAAATATAGCTAGTTATTTCTGAATGTAATATATGGAACATGCCATGCATTATTACTAAAAAGCATTGAATCATTAAATGTACAAAATAAAAAATCTCATATTAGTCTCATATATCGGAAGGGGGGAGCAAGGGTGTCGAAAACAAAAATTACGTAAGTACGGAAAATTTTGGCCACTAACTATATCAAAGTGGCCACTGAACTTTGTAGGATCACTGGCCCCTGGCCACTGAGGAATTTTTTTAGTCTCAAGCTTTAGTTGTCGGGTTAAGCACGGAGAACAAGAATTGCATCAGCGATCTTGGCGAGATTAAAAACCGTATCATTTTAAAGTGCTTGCCTGGCGGTTTATTAATATTTTTTTTGTTTGTGTTTATTTATGATGCATGGTGTAGCTTTCGTAGTAATTGTATATGTAGGAGAAAGTACTAGCAAGATTTCACTTAAGTAGCAGAAATATGAAACATGCATGAGTTAAAAAATAAATAATATACGTAGGATTATAATTTATTATTTTTAGGTTGGTGATTTAGAAAATATTACTGTAATTTTGTAACAAATAAATTGACATTGCAGTTCCGATATTTTTTACATAATATAAATCATGATTACTTTACACTAAAACAATAAATTGGACTGTAAAACTTGATCTAATCTGAAATTTACCCAACCTAAGAAGTTATGTTGTGGCCTATAAACTGAACTGTATCATTTGAATCATAATTTGCACGTGGTGCCTCTTATGAGTATAGTATAACTCTTGGTCTAGAAACTAATTCGAGTCTATTCTAATTAAGTTTTTCTGGTTGAAAATTTGGTGGCACCATCTATCGGATTGAAGAAAAACTATTCTCAGCCTATCTTAATTTTTTCCGGTTTTCTGGATTACAGTTAATTGGTCCTGCACTGTATATACAGTCAACTCTGGTTATAGTGAACCTCTGGGGACCATAAAATTTCATCCACTATATCCAAAATTCACTAAAACCGAAGTGTCTCCATGGTGAACAGAGATACTGTATGTGAATTGGACTAATGGTTTGCGTTCACTATAGTCGAAAGTTCACTATATCCAGAGTTGACTGTATATATCAGTGGCGTCTCGTGACTTTAAACTTAAGGCGTTGGAAACTGTATTACCCGACCGGTTTTAAAAAGGGCAGAAATGTGCTCAAACAGCTGCGGGGAAATTGGAACTCAGGGTTAACCTGCCCATTCCCATTTTTAGGAACATACTACGGAGATTCCCTTTACAGAATTTTCATAATAAGAAAAACAAATTTGTATAATATTCATCTATATTTAACAGAAAATCAGTTCGATATGCTCGATTCAAAATTTTAAAGTTGAAAGTTAATTTAAGATGCATGTAATTTATTTACCAATATATCTAGGTGTTTTGTTGTTAAAACTATAGATCGGTGTGAGCAGTTTTATGTCTCAGCTGTTCAGCAGGCTAATTCGCACATCTAAATGCAAAAAAGTTCTCATTTGCCATTTTAAGAATAAAATAATAAAAATGAAAGAAGGGAGGTTATTATTATGTAAGAAATGATAATTTCATTAAAATTATTATAAGACAATACATATAAATCAAATGCATATTTACTTGTATTCATTTGAATTCTAGTTCAAGCCGCCTTTCTTTCTGGAGAAACTTCTGAATAACTGCTTCATAAAATTTGGATTTATTTTCACTTCGTAATTGAGAAAGCAGTTCTTTTTCAATAGAAATAAGACTTAAATTAGTCATTTGGTGTTCAGTCTAAGTAGCGCGGCAGAATGTGTGGATCCTCTTCAACGATGAGAATGATCGTTCTACAGACGATGTTGTAGCAGGTATTGTGGAAATCAATGTGGCTAATTTATAGATTTCTGTGAATCCACTCACTAAATTCATTTCTATCAAATGATTAATCACTTCAATAGGTGTTTTATTCCGTCCTTCATTGGAAGCGTACCAAACGTGCAGCTCATTCTGCAGTTTAGAAAAATTAAAAATATCCCCATAGACTTGTTGCAGCTTTTTCAATATATCACGAGGGAAATTTTCTCTTTTGCTGAAGTGCACCAGTTTCGATGGATTTAGAAGTTCAAAATACTGCAATTTTTCAAAACTTGCAAATCTAATTAACATTTGGTTTTTAATGTTGTCGATAATTTCGAAGTAGAGTCTCTGACAATAATCCTTTTGTGTTTCATAATTTAATCTTCTTTTTTTTATTTGAACTAACTCTTCGTCTTCATTAACAGAAGACCACACTGTTTCAAAATTATCTCTTTCCTTTTGGAGTTGATTTTGAAATTCCGTAATTTTATTACTGCAGTACAAAATATCGACATTTTTGCACTGCAGTATGTCGAATAAGACATCTGAAAAAGCAAGTAGGTTAGATAAAACCTTTATTAAAAATATATTTTGTAGATTTTTAAGGAAACTGCAGAATCCTCTAGCTGTCATTGCAGCTAAATTATCAAAATCTCCACTTTCACTAACGTGATCAAAAAACGCAATTAAAGCTTCTCTATTTTCACATACCGTGTGGACAAGCCTCGATGTAAAATTCCATCTAGTACTGGCTAATGACGGCAGTTTTCTTGACATGAAAGCGGAAAGTTCGTGTAGCCTCTTTGGAGAGTGTGAAAAAAATGTGGTTAGTGATTTTAATCCGGAGAAAAATGTTTTCAGTTCTCTATTGCATTCTAATGATTGCTGCAAAACTAAGTTCATTACATGAGCATAACAGTGCGTAAACAAAGCTTTTGGGTATTTTTCCAGCACTTTGGTTTGGAGTCCATTGAGATGGCCGCTCATCACCGAAGATCCATCATATGTTTGTGCAATTAATTTATTTTCACACTTATATACATTGATGATTTCACAGACATGGTTGAAAAGAGCTGTTGCAGTTTTATCAGCGCTCATGTCGCGAAATCCAAGAAACCTTTCAACAATTTTTTTCTTGTTTTTGGAAAAATACCGCAAAACAGTTGACAGCTGTGATTTGTTGCTTATGTCAGATGTTTCATCAAGCATAATAGCAACAAAATCCGTGTTCTGGATTTCTTCATAAATTTGATCCCTTAGAACGTCGGCAACTGAATTAATTAAATCGTTTTGAATGGTTGCGGAAGTGCCGCGGAAAACTGTGGAAGTCTGTAAGTGTTCTTTTAACATGGAATCAAATTCAGCACTTGCTATAAGAAATTCCATATAGTTTCCTTTATTTAAAGATTCTGCATGCTCATCATGTGATTGGAAGGGTAGCTCCTGCTTTGCTAAATAGCAGACGGCATTAATAAGCCTCTTCACTATTTCTCGATTTTTTTTAACTTTCTCATTATGAAACTCAATTTCCTTTCTTCGTTGGGAATCTAAAAGAACATCTATTCTCGCTGGAGTTGATACAAAAGTATTAAATTTCATGAAACTGGAAAGATGCATTTCAGATTCGCCATGCTTCTTCACAGCAGTATTAAGATGGTTTAGATCATCATAGCCTTGATTATTCCAAACGTTTTTCTTGTTTGAGAATAGTAAGCATGTCCAACAGAAAAACTTATTTTCTTCACTGCATCCACAAAGCCAGTCTGATAATTCATATAAATTCATTCGAAAGTGTCTCTGAAATCCAACACCACTTTTACCTTTCACATTCGTCGAAATTGTGAGATTAGGGCAGGGTCGACCATTCTCAATTATTTTCTTTTTCTCAACATAACTAAGTGACGAAAAAGAACTTTTTAATAGTGTTTGGATAACACTATTAGAAGCCATCTTTAAAAGCTGAAAATCAACGCAGGAGAGGAGATACAGAACTGGTCAGTACGAATTCTCAAAAAAGAATGTTTTTTGCAGGGAGAAAACTGAGAAAAGGAAAGGAAATGTGTGGGGGTGAAACCGGAAGCCCAAAGGGGATGGGTAGTGTTACTGAAGTGAGGGTGTTTGTGACCCCCTCTGGCTATCTAGCTGAAAGCGTTGGATTTCGTTTCAACGCCTTGGTTAGCTTAAGCAAGAGGTAGAAGACGTAAAGTGCATGCTCCAATTAGTAGTGGTGGGAATATAGCTGAGTCGTCTCCAACGCCTTGCTTATCTCAACAAGCATGTTTTACTGCCACATAGGAAGGCTGGTAGTCTGGTCATTTGGGAGCTGGGAGGGGAGGGGGTGTGAGGGAAAACATTAGGATTCTCACAATAAAGTCAAGTAAATTGCAGGATTTTTTTTTCTGTTTTTGATTGGGCGTTAACACATGACTTGCACACCCTGAGAAAACGCCACTGGTATATATATATATATATATATATATATATATATATATATATATATATATATACACTAGTGTATATATATATATATATATATACACTAAAGCACCGTTTATACTTCTTTCAAGGGACTAACGTAAAACAACGTATAAATGAAAAGACGTATAAATGAAACAATAATAAACAACTTAGATAAATACAGGTTTAACACTACTATTGTAAATTTTGTATGTAAATATAGTAATTTCAATGTATTTTTAAAGTACTATTAATAAATTGCTTCATAATATTTTGATTCTGAAAATAATAATTTTAAAATAGTAACACATTTATTATAAAAATGAAACAAATCATACCTTTATTGCACTGCATCTTGAATAATTATTGCATATCTTGAATATTAATTTGTTTAATCAATCAATTATGATGTGATTTATGTGCATTCAGATGTTGCATTTAAAAAAAAAATCTTTGATCGTCGTCTGACGTGCTGATTGTTTTTCAGTATCTATTAGAGCATTATGAATCGAATTCAGTTCATGAAAAGTTTTTTCACTCGTATTCTGATTAAAAAAAAGAAAGTAAATTCTAAGCTTTTCAATGGAGTGGATTGCGTCTTTAAATGAAGGTGGACTCACTTCTCCACATTCTTCTTCATCGTCACTTAAATTAGCAACCAATAATTTTTCGTTTATTAAATCATCAACTGTGCATAATTCCGAAGTCATGACATCAATATCACAGTTAACATACTCCTTGAAAGTAATCTCTGCCCTCAAGCAATTCCAGTCCTCTTCATTCATGATCACAGTTTCATCATCACTTTCATCAATATCATTTTCATCATTATTATTACATTCATCTAATTTGGGATCTAGAAACCCTCCTTTAATAAAACAATTCTTGATTGTTTCAGATTTGACGCGATTCCATGTTAGGGAAATCATATTTATTGTCTGAAGTACGTTTATCTTTTCGGGGATATTTCCTGTTGTGATGTTTTGGAGAGCATGTTGAATTAACTTCTTTCTGTAGTACACTTTGAAGTTTTTTATAATTCCGAGGTCATGGGGTTGCAGTTTGCTGGAAAGAAAACCACTTTTACATTTTCCAAAAAATTAGTGTCTTGAGGATGGGCAGTACACTGATCCATAAAGAGCAAAATTTTACGATTTTGTTTTTTCATTTCCTTATCCATTTTTTTGAGATACTCAGTAAAAATTGTAGTAGTCATCCAAGCTTTGGTGTTGGCTTCATAACACAGTGGCAATGTTTTAACGTTGTTAAAACATCTTGGTTTTCGTTATTTCCTTATCACAAGAGTAGTCCTCTTATCACTACCATCAGCATTTGTACATAGTAAAACTGTGAGACGATCTTTTGAATTCTTTCCACCATTGCAGTTGTCACCTTTAAAAGTGAGAGTTCTTGTAGGCATGAGATAATAAAAGAGGCCACTTTCATCAACATTGTAAATGTCCCTTTACTTGTACCCATCAATTTTGTTTGGCAAATTTTTGAGCCATTCATCAACTTTTTCTGCTGGCACATCCTTAGACTCTCCGCTTATCACTTGGTTTGAAATTCCATGTCACATTTTGAACTTATGAAGCCATCCAGTTGAGAAACATGTATCGCTTACATTCACTTTCAAGGCAATTTCTCTTGCTTTTCCATAAGCATAGGTCCACTCACTAGAATGCTTGACGCACGACATTGTGTAAAAAATTCCATTAAAATGTTCTCTACTTCAGGAAATTTTTTAGAAGCGGAGTTTCCACAAGCAGCTGCCCTGTCCTCAATTTTTTTTCTATCATACACAATTGTTTTTAAAGTTGAAACAGGGGTATCCAATTTTTTTGCTAATTCAACTCTAGTAAATCCTGGGCTCTTGTCAAATTCCTTTAAAATTTCAATTTTATTTTTCAGCGAGAGTGCTTTATGTTTTCGAGACATTTTACGTTTTAAAGAAATAAACAGGACAAAAATACAGATAAAACGTAGACTAAAACTCAAAAATGACGCCTCTATCAGGGCTCTGAAATCATGGAGTGTGGCCGGAAGAGGAGGTTACAGGGATTCCAGAAAAAAGTTGCCAACCTTGGCGACAAACCCCCATTTGTTAACTGGTGAGAATTAGTGGACATTGGGGCTCACCCTTCCCCCTCAGTAAATTTTATCGCCTCAAGTGCACGGTATGGGGCCAATTGTGTGGACCTAATTTGGGTTTTCTCCTCTTCCAAGAAGGAATCCGTCACCAAATCTTTCCTTAACCACATGACTCATAAGCAATGATTTCAGAGCCAGACAGACCAGTTTTCTGAGCTGTCCCCTAAATGTCCTCTCATTGTTAGTTTTCCATCAGCCAAAGAATGCAGATCGTCAACCCTCCAAAACCCTTTATTTGACTTATCAACCGAAGGGGGAAATAATAGCAGAGACAGAAAATTTCCGAATTTTTCGGAAGGTGGAAAATGACATATAACTGATATCGCACGTCGTATAAACGAAGCATTTTTATAAGCAATTGAACAGGAATGAAACGGGAATACATGAAAACGACGTATAAATGAGAAACGCATAAACAGTGCTTTACTGTATATATATATATATATATATATAGAACTTAAAATTAAATATCATCTCCAAATTCAAAATTTCTGTTAGCTTTCTTCAAAATTCTGTAGGGGCGTAGCAACTTCTGTTTTCAAGCAAAAGATTTGTATCAAGATGTAAATTTATTAAAAATGCAATTAATGCATCTCCTCTCTTTTACATGGTATTCTGGCACCAAACCTTGCAGGAATTTCCTAGGGCTATGAAACTCGAGCATTTTCATAACCAATAAATGCACCTTTTTTGGAACATGTGATTGCAGTATAGACCCCATGATCTGTGCTTATATAATTTGAAATGCAGCTCGGAGAGCAATTTTCTATGACCTTAGCTGCCATAAAAATCTGTATCAAAGCTGTTAAAATAAAAATATGTTCTGAACCAAAGTGTTGTGTATTTTAAGTCCACAGCTACAGCCAGAGGACCTTCCTTTCCTGCCAGCTTCAATTCCAATCTGCTACAAAGTATCAGCAGCAGGCGGCCGGTCATCTGAACAACACCTAGCTCGGAGCTCAAAGCCCGTGTTCTGACTGAGCCACCTCTCCTGCCCAGCGTCATACGTTTCACATATATATATACACACTAAAAATAATCTGTTCTGTTCTCAAAGGGGGGGGAGTTGTTTTGGGGCGGGGCACAATTATTTTGTTGTAGGGATGGTTGCCAGACAAGATGAGACAGATATTTATAGCTTTTATGTAAGATGAGACTAAGGTTTTATCATTTCTGTATAGGGATTTTGCGAGACAAGACAAAGCTTTTTGTTGTTTAGTGAGACAGGAAGACCTATTTTTAGTCTTGCATCCATCCTTATTTTGATGCAGATGAATTTCAGAGTTGTCTGGTTTAAACCATGTTGATATAAAGCATGATTTTCACCAGGTTGTAAAGAAAGAGAAAGCTTTTCTCACTCCCATTTTTTCTAGGTCTTCATGTTTTCTGAATATATGGATACAATTTACCTTTGTTTTATTCTGTTGTTTTACAATACAAAATGCTCTAAGATATATAAGGGTTTTATTAGGTTGATAACTTAACAGTTTCATTTGTTTGGAAAATTATCAGAGAAAAACACTCGAGTAACTCTATTATGACAAATTCTATAACTGAAAATGAAAAATTTTTAATGGCTTGACGATTAATGTTAATGGTGATGTTTAGATCAATGAGGGATTTTATTTGTTGCATTATTATATTTTTTATTAAACTTCATTTGTTCTTTAAGAAGGGAGATTTTATTTATCCACTTGCTTATAGCTAGACTTTTAACAATTTGTACAAACTGGAAAATACTTTGATTCTAGAGAGATAAAATTTTTATTTTAAAAAATGCCATGAAAAAGAAAATTTATACGAAAATTTTATTAAATGCATTTTAAAATTTTTTAACATTAGTGTAATGTTTAAAAAGACCATTTTGAAATTTTAATTCTAAAATTTCTGGATACCTATGTTCTACTGATGGAGAGAAAGATTTTCTACCCACATACTTCTTTGAGCCTCCCGCAATATAGAAGTCAGTGCACTGCAGGGCCTGTAGTATTATCTTTGCCATTTTAACAGGGTTTGCATGGTCATTAAAAGTCATTAAAACTCATTAATTTTGATCAGTCATCAAAATAGGGCCCTTACAGTCATTAATTTTAACTTTACAGTCATACATTTTAAAAATTTTTGTACGAAATTTTGTAAAAATCGCCAAAAGCGGAATAAGTTGCCAAATGTGGCAGGCTACTCTAAAAACCTGTCACGGGAAGCTTTTCACTTGCTGAAGAAAGAGCGAGAAGCTACTAGAAAACACGTCACCCTTCCTCCGTAGGCGGGGCTACGCGAGGTGTCTGCTCCTTTCGCGAGTGCCTCTCCTCCCCCTCCTTTTTCTATGAGTACCATTCCAGCTACCGGACTGTCTTTGTTCGTCTTTATATAAGGGTTATCAGAAAAAGAGTAGATTGTTTCTCGCCAAATATTTCTCAACAGAATTGCATTGCATCTGAATTCTCGGAAGTCATTAGGAGTGTAGTGTGTATTGTAGTATCCTCAGTCAGAACAAGTGAGCACGTGCTTTTCTACTTGCGGCTAGCCCGTGAGCAGTGGCAGATTATTGAAAGTTTGTCGGGGTTGGGGGGGGGGCAGTTAGTTTGAAGATTGACATATACATCCATTTTATGGAAGTGAAATAGGATCTTTTACATTAATTTCTTTTTTCCATAGATATAATTAATAACAATAGTATAATTCTATGCTTTTTTATCGGGCCCCTTTAATCCTCCCTTGCCCGTGAGGTACTCCTCCGAAGAGTAAACAGAGCGAAAGCATTGCGTATTAAGTTCTGCGCATCTTACTCCTCTCCCACGCGGAGGAGGAATGTGCAAGATTCTATGCCCGCATCATTTCTCTTATATTTATTTTGTATTTACTTTCGCTTTTGGGTGCGGAGGGAGGCTTTTCTTAATACGTTCGTTTTTTAAACCAGAGTTGCATTTCAAAAATTTGATTCCAAGGCTATGCGTCTGGATAGTTTTCTTTATCAATATTTGTCAGAACAATATAAAAATGCGTGGAAGATCATACAAATTGTAATGTCTCTTTCCCATGGACAAGCCTCGGTAGAGAGAGGATTCTCCATCAATAAATGTATGGAGGTAGAAAATTTAAATGAAATTTCATATATATCAAAAAGGCTTGTGTACGATTTTGTTAAAAAATTTAATAACATTCATTCAATACCTATCAATGGTGAAATGAGGAAGGCAACGTTATCCTCTAGGATGAAATACCAACAATACTTAGATGATGAGAAAAAAGAAGCACTATCTTCTGCATTAGTAAATAAAAGAAAACTAATTCATGATGATTTAGAATTTGTAAAAAAAAAAAAAAAAAAAGAAAAGTTTCTTGGAGCAGGAAATAGCTGACTTGGACAGATCTGCTGACGAACTTGCCGAAAAGGTGAAAAGTCCAGTACATAGCTCTCTTTGTAAAATCAAATAAATACAGAAAGCTTGCTAAAGAAAAAAGCAGCTAGTTTGTCTCTTTGCAAAAGCAAATTGATGAGAAAAAAACACAAATGCTAAATCTATAATAGAAAAGCTTGTATACATAAATGTTGTTATTTCCTTATCATTTGTGTTCATGTCATTTATTTATTTTATCTCTTCTTTCTTTTTTTATGTTCTAACATTAAAAATTATAGCATATTTTTATGAAATAAACTCGTGATTTTGCAACTTACGTTGAGAAGTAAATAGTTATTCAGAATTCATAGGGTCATTAAAAAGTCATTAATTTCTGTTTCCTACAAGCTGTATGAACCCTGTTTAAGGAATATTTTTCTGATTAAGAATCTGTTATAAACTTGAAAAAGCTGGTTTAATTAAAAATGAAATACCTGTAGCATATATTATAATTCATTAAATTAATAGATATGCATTAACACCCCTTTTACCAGGGCCATAACCAGTAGTGTATATAAGTTTCTGTTTCAAGGGGGTAGGGGAGCATCTGTTATTTTAAACTTGTATTGTTACCAGAGTTAATATAAATATTTTAAAAGAGCCATTTTTTAATACAGTTCAATCTTGATAATTCAACATATATGGGACCAGAGAACTGCTGGATTGCCATACAATTCTGGATTATCAGGAGTACAGGAAATTTACAGATATAATGCACATTTTTTCACACGTTCCCTGAGGGTGCTGGATTACCTAATGTCATGCTGGATTATGAAGATTGTCTGTAATTGCTTACATTTTCGGAGGGGGACCGGGACCCCTCCCTCCCCCCTTAAATATATCACTGGCCATAACTACCACTGGAGAAAAAAGACAGTTCCTCAAGCTTAAGTAGAGAAGGAGTTTCATATATGTATATAATTGACCATTAAAAGTTAACCATTGGTCCAGCAGCCCACTTGCAGGCCAAGGCCTGAGGTCAGCCTGATGCGAGGCCCCCAGTTTTTAACTCAAAAACAAGCTTGGTCGTTATTTTATCAACCCACTCAAGGGATGAAAGGCTGAGCGAACCTTGACCAGCCTGGGAATCAAATCCCAGACCTGTGGCACGGCAGCGCAATGAACTAACCGTTGAACCATGGGGCTTCCCAAAATTGACCATACCTACTGTAAAATTTTGCTAAGCTTGGAACAAACAGTAAAGATGGAGGCCCATTTATCATTTGTGGCTTTAGGACAGGAGTTCCCAACCTTTTAACTACTTAGACCCCCTTCGAAAGATTTTTTTTTTTTTTTTCAGTAGACCCCCTAATTTTTTAATACCTAAAAAAAATCCACCATGCATGTAGTTGAAGGATAGTACAATAATATAAAAACTACATTTTATTAACCACTTTCAATTTTACAGAATTATATTTATTTGTAACATATACAGTGTGTCCACTAAAGTCCGTTGTCATCCCAATAATTTCTGAAAATTTCTGAATGTTAAGAACTATAGTCATAGACGTGAGGTCTAAGTATAGTAACATTGCCATGCGCTATGGGGACACGCTTAAAGCGCCACTTGGTTAGCTAAATTTAGAGTTAGCTTTCTTATCTTAAAAATGGTTCGAGATATAAGAAAAAAGTGAATTTATAAAGTTGTTCAGCATCACCGATTTATTAATAAACAACATCTTGATCACATTAATGCTAAAAATTAAAGCTGTAAAATGCAAGGCTTAAAACATATTACTGATATTTTGCTAGCGTGTCACTAGCCATATTGTACAATTTCCAGCAGAATTGCAGACCAGCCTCGGCTTTAGATATGTGAACACCATAAATGAAAATCTGTATTCTATTTATAAATAGTAAAACAGATATTATTATCTTTCAATTATATTCCTTAAAAGTTAAATAAAACAGGAAAATTTATCATCGACCCCTAGAACACTATAGACCCCTTTAAAAGCTTCATAGACCCCAAAGGGGTCCTCCTGGACCCCCGTCGGGAATCACTGCTTTAGGGTGAATTCAAAGTGACTCTTGTTTCCATGCCAGCAGGATGACCTAAACTTCTTGGTGGGAAATTAGCAGGCATAATATATTTGGTGTGGAAAACGAAACACATTATTTCTATTTACAGAATAAATATATTAGAATGCTACAGTTACCAACTAACCAGTTATCAGAAGAAATGTTCCATGACATCCAAATAATTAAAAAAAGTGCTATAAAAGGAAAATGTGATAATGCAATTGTGCAGCTGAATGACTTCTTTAAAAAAAAAGTTCACTTCCTGTAGCACTCTTTTGAGAACTACCTTTTTCCCTCTATCTGAATTAGATGATACATATTTGGATGTTTTAAAATTATATCTGGTATATTAGTGTAAACATATTAAGATAATGAAATATCTTTAAACCAGAAGTCAATTTCATGGAGAGGGGGGTAGAATATTGTAGGTACAGCTTAGCTCCTATTAAAGTATAACAATCAGTAGTTAGTGTTGTCATATCTAATAAACTACAGTCAATGTTCATTTTTAAGAACATTAGTAATTATATGGACTAACTAATGGTCTTGAATTCACTCCCACAGGCAATTTTACTACTGGATTTTATGAACTATTTGAGCGGTCCCTATGGTTTCATACAAATGAGCATCAACTGTAACCAATGCGTGGGGAAAATTAAAACAAGAACATATTTCGCTATTGCATGATTCTGTATATTCTTAAGTTCTGCATTTTTAGAAATATGAAGTTTTATTTTACATGTGTGTATTTATATTGTTATAAATATATTGTTACAAATTACTTTGTTGTAGGTACTAATTGCCAATAATGGTATAGCTGCTGTAAAATGCATGCGTTCCATTAGAAGATGGGCATATGAAGTGTTTAGAAATGAAAGAGCAATAACATTTGTTGTAATGGCTACACGAGAAGATATAAAAGCAAATGCAGGTACTGTTATTTAATATTTATATGCATATAATACTAGCTGTATTAGTTCGGAGTTGTATGCTGACATCTGCAGGGATGTTAATTCTGCGCAGATTGCGCCGAGCTGCTCCGAAACGCAAATCTTGCGCCGAACTGCGCTTTTAGCCGATTTTTGCGCCGAGCTGCGCCGAATACGTCATTTTGACTCTTTGTTAATTTTTTGCCACGCTTGCAAACTTTGCTTTTCTTATCTGCATTTATTGTAAGTGTTGACTCTAGATTGATTTTGCAGGGCGCAGCGCCCGGCAGCCCTATTTCTCATCTTTATATGCCCTCCTGCTTGCGGCCCTTTCACGAAAACCGTCTATAAAATCGGATCTTTCCCACAAATGCCTTTTTCAAATACTCTATTCTTTCAGATCGAAATACTGTTACTGCCTTTTTCATTGTCTTTGCATTTGCGCGAGCCGAGTAACCCGAAAAGGGGCCTCTCTAGTATGTTTTGTTTTTGCTGACTCAATGAGAAGCCCGATCGGCCCGGCAGAACTACCTGGGCATTTCACTTAGGAGTTGGGGGAAGAAAATACGGTTGGGAAAATCAAAATTTTCTTAAGTTATCTAAAAATTTGCGATTCCATCTGTCAATCCTCAAATATCGGTAGGTACGTTTGATAAATAAGTAGTTGCTAATTATCAAACAATCATTATTCCAGAGTTCGTCTTTAAAAATCTTTACTTGGTAATCATTCAATAATTATTGCGAACAAAAGAATTTAAATAAAATTCTGATTTATATTATTAAATTTTATACATCCTGCACTGCAGAAATTTTATTATTTTTATTACATGCTAAACACATCTATCCTAATCCACTTACACTGACAGTCCTTTTCTGTTTAAAAGTTTGTACCAATATAGGTGAAATATCATATATGAATGTGATCCAGTAATTGTGGTCCAGTAGTGATAGTGTGATAAAATTGAGGAACAAAAATTAACAGTCCCTCTGCCTTCCCTACTGCCTAACAAATCATGTCTGGCTAAAAATTTCTGAAACCTTCTTCAATAAATGTACTATTCTTATAAATAATAAACATCTACATCACGTAATTTTGAGGGGAAAAAAAAATTAAGCAGAAAATTCAAAATTACTTAGATTAAAACTTCTTTTTTTTAAAAATCAAAAACATCTAGTTATGTACAGATTTAATTCACATATTTGTCATGTTTAGAGCAAAATATTATCAACAAATTATTTTTCCTATTTCACTTAAACTTACTTCTACAGGATATTTTCTCCAAAAGAAGGGGGGGGAGAGGGAAAACTAAAGACAAACTGGAAAAAAACTAACTATGCATTGTAAGTCAGAACACATATTACAACTCTACATGTTAAATTTTCGGGGATCAGATAGTTTCAAACCAGTTTCTAGATATGTTATCTACCTGTACATTCTCGTGGAACCCCAAAGTGCCCTTTTGGAACAGGTGCCTTTTTGAAATTTCCCCCCAGGCGGGCCTTTTTTCTAGAGTCAACACAGTGAGAAATCTTCAATTTTATGCTCCAAAATCATGTTAATTCTGATCCCAAATCTTAGTTTTCCTCGCGGAAGCAAAATTTTTTGTGCTCCCAAATGGAATTTTTCTGCTCCCGATGTGCTCCCAAATGAAATTTTTTCTGCTCCCGGGGTGCTCCCAAATCGAATGTTGGAGTTAACATCTCTGCATCTGTGATGCATGGAACTTGCTGAAAGCTGCCCATTTAATCTAGTGACTAGCCAACCATTCTGTCACACTTTGAATCACAGTTTGGGTTCGGTATTGACTCATCTGTCCATTTATAGGGATAACTTTGCTCACCCGCTGCGTGCCACCATAATAAAATGGGCAATACTTTGGGTCATTGTAGTGGAAAATGCACAATTGGCAAGTGCCTGTTCTTTATTTATTTAAAAAAAAAAAGAACACATGCAGAAAGATACTGATTTTCCTTAATCTAGTCATGTGGCTTATTTCAACATTGGATTATTTTACTAATGCATAAAGTAGATTATTTTACTAATGCATAAAGTAACTATGAATTTTAAAAGCAATTATCTGCATATGTGCAACTCTTCAAACACTGTACATAGGGTATTAGGAAATTTTTGCAAAAGGAAACAAACTTTATTGAGGCTGTTTGTTGCTGCATGTTGAGAAATGTTCTTCCAATGGTATCCTGGTCACAAAGTGAAGTATGGATAGTTTTGCAGTACAACTTTACACACGGTTTAAACATAGACCTGTGTTTAAAAGAAATGGCTTCTAAGTTTTGTTGATAACGTATTTTCCGGTAATAACGCCGCAAATAGATAATTATTTCTATTTATAGAACTAGTTTAACGCCACACTTTTTAAAAAGTATTATAGAATCAAGCTTCACATGTTTAGATGTGTTATTTTAAGTAATACTATAAAGTAGTACACATAAAAGTAAACAATTATAATTAAAATAACTTACCATGTAATATATAAATTTACGATGTTTGTTGATATGTCATTATTAGAACAATTTATTTATCCATTTTTAAAATATACATATATATATATATATATATATATATATATATATACTACAGACTATTTTCTACTTCAGAAAATCTGTCAAAATCCTCATCCTCAGTGTCACTCTGGAACATTTTTAAGTGTTCAGATGGCAAAAGTTCATCAATATCTGAACCGTTTTCATCATCGGAAGACACACTAGAAATTGCGGGAATCCCATTAGCGCTATTTTGTGAAAAATCGGTAATTTCGGCTTTTTGAAAGTCTCTCTCTACCATACCATTTGGAATTTTATTCCAGGAGTCCAAAATCCACTCGCAAACTTCGGTATAAGTTGCTTTACGGATCCGGCCTCCTTTCGTAAACGTATGATTTTCTGTCAACATCCATGATTCCCAGTGATGATGCATGCAAGCTTTAAATGCCCGATTTATACACAAATCCAGAGGTTGCAATATTTTAGTCAACCCACCAGGTACTATTGCCAGTCTTGTTTTCTCTGATCCTAGAAATTTTTTCGTCTCGTTTGAAAGGTGTGTTTTTATCGAGTCCATGATCAGTAGACAATTTTTTTGAAAAATGAAATTCGATCTTTTTCTGCAACATTTTTCTGATCATTCCTGCATAATGTACTGGTTCATCCAGCCTTTTTGATTTGTGAGCACTACTATTTCCTTAGGGAAATTTTCTTTAGGAATCGTTTTCCTCTTGAAAATAACTATCGGAGGCAATTTATGACCTGAGGACAGGGGCGTAGCCACGGGGGGGTCATAACCACCCCCCCCATGAGGGATTTTTTGCCATACAAAATATATATTCTTCACTCCTTTATCACACACATGTATGCATATATATGAGTTGCAGTAGTTGTAACCCCCCCATGAAAAATTTCTGGCTACGCCCCTGCCTGAGGATAAACATGAAAACACCACGGTAAAGCTGCTTTTCTCATTCCCTGTTGTAATGATAGGGACGGACTTCATACCAACAAAATCTGCTGAGCGAGATGCAGGCATGTCGAACAATATGGGGACTTCATCCATATTCACTATCTCCGATGGCTTCAGTGCATAGTTTTTAATATCTTCTTTCACAAACTTTAAGAATGAAGTTTTCTTCTCTTCCCAGTCTTCGGGGAATTTCTGGCCAACACTTGTCGGGGCTCTCATGGTCAGATTATTTCTTTTAAAAAATCAGTTGCACCATGATGGTTTACCTCTAAAATTGGCCAGACCATTCTCTGCCACCATCTCCTTCGCTTTTATTCTTATTAAAACAGTTGATAAAGATCAACCATTTTCCCTTTGATTCTCAATCCAGTCACAAAGCTCTTTTCCAAATCTGGCCACTGTGCTTTCGGTCCACCCCCAACGCAGAACATGCCGAAATCGGCGACGTGCGTCGCAGAACAAAGAGCTCCGCTGCAGAACAATTACGGATGAGGACTGAAAAGGGAGAGAGAAGGGAGAAATCAATCACTTTAAACAGAAAGTCAAACTCAAAAGCCAGACAGCAATCTGGAGGGATACCATTTCATCTCCTGCATCCAGGCATAGAGTATATTCCTTTGGGGCGGGGGGGGGGGGAAATGACACTGCGGCAATTAGTCAAAAGTGAATTATGACCCAAAAGGCGCCTGATCATCTCCTTCTGGGAGAGCGCCACCTTTTTGGACCCCACATGTGGAGAACGGACAGCGCTTATCACTTGCAATATCATTCACATTCATTTTCTAGCTACGTTTTTTCCCCCGGTAAATATGTCTGCTCGAGACAGTCTCTTGCTTTGAGTGTAATACTCCTATAATTTTTAAAAATTATAGGAACATATAAAACTGAGAATTGTTATGTGCGACCCCTTTAAAAAAATTGGATTAAAACGGCTCCTTTACAAAAATACAATCGATTAAAATGGCCACTTCAAAATTACAAGTAGTAAAATTAGACCTTCATATATGCAACCCGTTAAAATGCATTTTTGCAAATAATTTACCCTCTTCTGAATATGATGTTTATTAAATAGCTTTTTTATTTCATCTTTCGTGAGCTATGGGCTGACCTTAAAGGTGCCTCTCCGATGTTTGTTTTCTGCTGACACAACAAGAAAACGCGATCAGGATTTTCAAACAAATGTGCGCGCATACTTAGAAAGGGAAAGGGAGATTAAGCAATTCCGCCTGTCGATCTTGATACTGCAATGTCAGAAGTTATGTTTAGTAACTACACGGTTGCAAATTATTTAATAAATATTCATAATTTCAGATTTTACCGACGTAGCAAAAGCAGTTAGTAACGATGCTCCGGATGTTTCGCGCTCTTGCAAGTTTATGCTGTGAACGATTGTTTCGTTAAACTGGTCTTCCTATTACAGTTTATTCATAATTATTATAGATAATACTATGCTTTAAGTAATTATGGATGCATTTAGAAATGCAAAACTACTATAAACGGGTCCGAAAATTTACGCGATTTCGAAACATCGGTCTGAAAATCTTGAGAATTCTGACATTTTGCGAATGCAACATTTGAATATTTTATGGTTTTTGTTGCAATTAAGAATATTTAGCCTTACATATAAAAATTAACATCGATAGCGTATGATAAATTTAAATTATTGGCCCGATTATATTTTCAAATTATCTCTTCTGAAAAATTCAATATATTTTATTAAAAACTGTACAGAATTCTGCAAGTTCTTTTTCTCCATACTCATTTAACTCCCCAGAAAAAGATGGAAAGAAAGCTGTATATAAAATGTCAGCAGTGCAAACAGATATCAACTTTCCAGGCCCATCTTCACCAAAGAAACGTCTCATTATATTTGCACTAGCACTTTTGCATACTTCATGACAAGGAGACACAGGGTCTGTTACACTGCTTGTGTACTTAAGTGCAAAAGACTTCTGAGCATTTGGTTGTAGGGAGGGGGGGGGGTAAGATTATAAAGGAAGAGAAAAGATTTTAAATATGAAATACCCAGAAGTCTTAAGGAACAAAAGTCTTTTTATTGAGAAAATTATTTTATTTTCATTCTCTATTTTGCAAAGTTCAAACAATTAAAATATTATAGTGAATGCATAAAAATATTAATAACTCTTCTGTTCAAAATAACCCTATAATGGTATAAATATCTATTCCAGTTATTCAATATTTATTCCACTACAAATTCCAGTTCTTAATTAATTTTTTTTTAATGGACAACAATAGCTAAAAAATTTTTCAGGATTATCATGCAGCCATAATAAATATTCCGTTAATATTAACAATCAGCTGGTCATCTATTTAAGTGGTAATATTGAAATAGCCGGAAAGGAGATAAGAACATTTGCCTCCCCGTCTAGCTCACAAAGAAAACCACAAAGCATTCTGTAACTCCAAGCCACAAAGTAAGAAAGGGGAAAGAAATTATGTTTTGACAATAAATTTCTAACTTTTGAACAAATGAAGATGTCTTTCTAAAATTTAGACTCTGAATCAATTTTTGCATTTAAAAGTGCTCCCCAAATTTTCAAACAAATCGGTCCATTAATAAAAAAAATTATAGATGAATTTGTTTTTACACAGCTGATTTCCATCCCCCTTCTCATCAAGGTCCGCTACTACCCGGACTGGGCCTCCCGAGTGCTCCTGGGAGGGGGAAAGAGGGCGGGAGAGTTCTATTACCATAGCAGTTGTGCAAATTCCTCCTTTTCATTTGGCAAGTATCATTAACACATTAGGTGTAAGCAAAAAAATAACAGTTAAACAAATAAAAGGGCTAAAGAAACTTTCTTAGAGATTAAAAAGAACTTCGCTGGCAAAAGAGGGTGTCTAGTTTTTCATCATCGGGGCGCTAACGAATTTTTTTTTTTAAAGGGCATCGGGGCGCGGCGCACCACTGACCTCGCCTAGAATGAACTCAGCAGATTATAAATATCAAAATTAGCAATATAATACACAAATGATTTTGATAACAATAGAATTTAATGATATTTGATTCTTTATCCCATTAAATATTTAGCTGCTTCATCAAAATTGAACAACCCAGCACACAGGAAAAGCCCGCTACTGTTTTTTTTTTTTTTTTGAGGGGGATTCTGTGTGGCATTGCAAGAATCATGCAATCCCTCAGTCTAGTGCGAAACCTGAGTTAACAAACGATAGAATTCGTCTGGCCGGTAGCCAGAAAGTCATAAATCGCCAGTTTTTTAAGTTTAATCGCCACCTGGCAACCGGGAATTTTAAGCTTTAGTTCGAAATATTTTCTCTACATATATATATATCTGTTCAGTTAATGTTTCATTTCCTTGTTACTTTGATAATTACACAAAGTTTCTCTAATTTCATTTAATATTTTAGATATAGGTTACGCTTACTAATATCCTAACATAATAGCCCTCTGTATATTAAGGTATATTTCCTGCAGAACATTTTTGGCTAGTTGAGAGAGCGTTGCAGAACATTGCAAAACATTCTGCTTTGGGGCGGTCCACGACGTTGAGCTCGTTTCTCTCTCAGCATTTTCAACAGTATTTCTTCCTGCTTTTGCCACTCTCTAACATGTTTTTCATCTGCATTCAGCTCTCGTGCTACTTGTCTATTGCCGTTCACTTTTGCTAATGAGATAGCGTTTAATTTAAACTTTGCCATATAACTTCGCAATTGTTCGAAAACATAACGGAAAATAATCAGTATCAGAGCAAGAACACTAATAAAATGAATAAAATCGAATGAAGAACGTGAAGTAAAATTAAGTTGCGTTGTTGCCAAACACGGATATGCATATTTTGTTATGCTGAAAAAGATTTGGAACATAGAGTATAATTAGACACCTATAGGTAAGGTTTAGCGCTGGCGAATATTGAAGGAGGTAGAAAATGGGAGGAGTTATTCCTGATACACATACAGAGTTACCTGATGCGATTGAATGCAATGCCCAATCAAAGTACTGTTTTCTGTTCCTGAAAAATGTTGCTATACGTAAACACCGTGATGGGTTTTCGCCTTGTGAGACTTTTATAGGAAAGGAAAAAGATCATGGATTATTTTGTTTTCCTTAACCAGATTTAAGGTTTTTTTTTTAGGGGGGGGGGTTAAATGGTCAGCTGTAACTGTGGAACTACTTACAATCCACACTCAGTAATTGGCCGCATTTTTGTTTCCGAAAAAGGAAAATATTATTTAACGCTGTGGCGTTATTACTGGAAAATACGGTAATTGTCCATGTTCTAGAGTTATATTCGGATGTTAAAGAATTGAAAAGAAATTTTCTTCTGAAAAAATTAAATAAACCAATATTGTAAAATAATTGAATCTAAGTTAACAGGTATTTATAATATTAAGTTTATTAATCCTAAAATCAAAATAACAATAAAAATCTTCAAGTTCACTGTTTAAAAATAATGATTTAATAAATGCTAACACAATTTTAAGTCTATAAATAATTTTTAAAAAGAATCGCATTAAATGATTTTTACTGAAAATTGTCTGAATAAATAAGTGATAAGCAAGTTCTCAATGAAAGATGAATTAACTACTTGGCCTTGCAACAAACTGCAGGCTGCCCTGTCTGGGAAAGAAAGCTGTTCAAAATGGAAACTATGTCACGTCATTTGCTAGCCTTTCTGTAAAAATGCTACTGTTCATGCTCCATCTTGCATTCACCATTACTTCAGGAAGAAGGAAAGGAATATATGAAAAAAATTTAATTTTTTTGTTTAATAAAAAAAATAATAATTATTTTTTTTTAAATAGCAGGTAAAATTTTCGTTTGGAATAATCATCAACTTTTTAAAGCGATATTGTTGAGAGATAAATTTATAGCACCTTAATAAAGATTACCTATGTCTATAAAATTATAATTTTCTGGGGACAGTTTAAAAAATCATGAAAAAAAAATACTTGGTACAGTGCTGAAATAAAGCTCATTTGCGAAAGCTGCCTCTGAACTTATAGATGATTGCCTCTTTCCCAGCCAAAGCACCTGAAATACCTGATAAGGAGAAATACCAAGCAAATACCTCAGGTGTTGAATATATGCAAATGCTTTGCATTTTCTCTTTCTTGTGAAGGTAGATGGAGATAATAAAATCCATCAATATAGCACTATTCCCTTTCCAATATGTACTTATGTTTACTCTGCATGTGCTTTCAATAGATATTTTTTCAACTACCCCTCTGTTCTCTCTCCCTTTTTAAAATTAATTACTTAACCTCTGACACTCTGTGTTCTAAAGAAGGGCTAGAAATTCCCTGAAGTTTCGGCCAGCACTCACTTGAGATTTTCTAAAACATAAAGCATACAAGAAATAATCAAGAAAGGTACAAAAAATAAAATAACGTAACAAATTATATTAAATTTTCTTTTCATCAATATGTGTCTCTTGTCCTATTTAATCTTAGTCTGTGTGGTGAATTTGGTCCGGCATCGATGAGTGGTCTAGGCACCCATAACAAACAAACAGACTAACACCAGCTTTTATAATTAGAGCTAATAAAATTTTTTATATAGAATGACATCATAGTTCTCTAGTTTCATAATTAAAGTAACTTATTCTTTAGCTCTATCTCTCATATACATATATATATATATATGCACAGAGTCTCGATTGTTCGAGTTTCCCATAAATTCGAGTTAGTGAAAAAATCAGTTTACTTTCCAAATAATGACCAACATATACAAAACACATGAAAGCATTATTTTGCACCACAAAAATGAAATACCTAGCACTCCCCAAATCCACATCAGAAAGCCCCCCTCCCAAAGAAAATGGGTATATTCTTCCTGCAGATGCCTTCACAGACATTACTGTGCAGTGTTGACATGCTACTTTGAAGATGGTGAGATATTGCTGCACGGAAACAAGTCAACGTGTTTGTATAAGAAACAATTTAAAATTATTTTCCAATATAATTAACCTTCTAATCATCAGTAATATAATAATATGTAAGTACATTTGTTATTTAAATATGCACTCAATTACAAAAATTGCTTTATTTCCATTTAAATTTAATGATTTTGATAGTTTGAGGCAAGCCCTGTTCCGTCCACTTCAAATTATCAAAACTCTACTGTACTGTATATACACCTACATATTTAAAAGCGTTTATATATATCTCTTTATTACAGAATACATCAAACTTGCTGATCATTATGTTCCTGTCCCAGGCGGTACAAACAATAACAATTATGCTAATGTAGAACTTATATTAGACATTGCCAAAAGAATGAATGTTCAAGTAAGTTAATCGTGTTTTGTAAAATCATGTTCCTTTTACATTAATGGTGCTTCTTATGAAACAAGTTTTAAAGAAAGTATAACCTTTGAGTTTGATGTAAAACAAATGAATATTTTAAAGAGCTAAACTAGTATTTTATATTATTAATTTAGACTACTAATACAGTAAAACCTTGATCCAGCGATACATAAGGGACCAAATAAAATTATCATTTTAGAGGGATATATCGTTATATTGAGGAGAGATTATATTGTATGGAAATTTTGCAGCACCACAAAAATTTTATCGTTATAGAGGGATTTATCGTTGTATCGAATATTGTTATAGCGAGTTTTTACTGTATAAAGGAATGTAATTGAATGAAATTTTAAATAATTTTTCTGGAAAAATCATAGGCACACTTGGATGGATCAATCATGCCATGTACCAGTGCTAAGGTTAAAATCAAAATCTCTCTCTGTGCCTATTGATGTAAATTGGCTTGTAATATTTCGGGGTCAAAATGTTTCCTACTGTAGAAAATATTTTCAAAAATAAGTGATATCTTAATTTTCTTGATTTTTTTTTCTTTTCCCCTACACTTTCTTAAATTCCACATGACACATGTTCACAGCTCTGAACAATGCCGATTCCACATGCACACCAATGAAAAGCAGAAAATATGCAATTCGGGCAAATTCAATTCATTCAATGTGCATTTCGGGCCACTAGCAGTTCGGACCAAAAAATAGTTCCATGAAAGCATAAGTCGCAGAGAACGGTGCATTTACTCCCAGTGATGTCGCTAGACTTTGGAAGGGACGGGTCCTTGGGACTCAGGACTTCAAAATTTTTGGGTCCTTTTTTCCCAAAAGTGGGTCCTTATCGAAAAAAAAGCATTTGGTTAATTTCACAACTGATGTTATCATATCTCACCAATTTTGGTGTGCCGACGCATATAAATATCTTATTTATAAATAACCTAATACTTATATTTCAAAAAAATATAAATAAATAAATAAAATAAATTATAATTAATCAAGAAAAATTTTATGACATGCATGACATTTTATCCACTTTGCCTTCACGGCAAAGCCTTCCTGATGACCCCATGAATCCTAATAATTAATAAATCTTAATAATAAAATCCCTTTTTGTATGTACAGTAAAAACCGGAAGAAAGGCCGCATCGGTAGAGATGTTTAACTAAGTAAAATGTACTCGCAGAAGAGCCGCAACATCTTAAATTATTAAAACTACAATAAAATACCATTCAAACACTCCTCAATCTTATATTAATTTAAAAAAATAATTACTATGTATTAATAAATTTATCACAAGGAAAATCGGAATATATTTGAGGAAGGAAAGGATATACAATAGTAAACTACGGAATACTCCCCCTTTCTCTTCTAGATTGTTTAAAATATTTACCACTTCTATAGCTTATAGATTTCATTTCTAAATAATAATTGTCAGATTTAATATAAAACAAATCATTGTTTAAATTTACACAAGCGAATATTAAAAATAAATAATGCAAAAACTTTATTCTATTCTGATAGTCTATTATCTCTAACGGAACAACCTGTAACGTGAAAATGGAAATGTGAGAAAGGGGAGGGAGAGCGAGAAAAGAGAACACCAAAGTAATCACCTTTTCTCTTCTGCTTAACCACGTGCGCACACAATAGTATATATATATATAATCCCAGGTAAAAGCAGAGTATAGCCTAGACAGCACATAAGCTTAAATCAAGCTTGACACTTCTTTGAATTTGATGTATTAATACAAGCTTGACAGTTCAATCCATTTTAAGCCTGCAGCAAGCTTGAGAAGTCAATTTGAACTGTCAACCTTGAATACAACTTGATTACAGCTTGAAAAGGAAGCTTGCGTTGATGGCGCCATCTGTCACTGGACATTAAATAAAGAAAAGTTCGTAAAAGTTGTGTTTTATTTTATTGCACAAAACCGGACATTAGAACATGCAAGGGGAAGGAATGAATGGGATAAGCCCCTCTGAAGTGTAACACAAGGAGAGTTTTAGTTTTATTTACATCTAACTAACATTAGTAATTCCATTAACTAATTAATTAGCCCTAAAACAAATTTTTATATAATTAACACAATTTAGTTAGTTAAGACTCATAGATCAATAAACAAGAAGTTAGGAGTTTTTGAAAACATATGGTATGGCCATATATATATGCTTATCACAAAATATTCGTTAGTTAACATTTTTTATTTCGTGATGAAGGAAAGAAAATTTCGAACTTTTTGGTATACAGTAGAACCTCGATCTATCGTTTTTCAAGGGGTGTGTAGTAAAAAACGATGCATGCGGGAAAACGACGAATCCGGGTTAAAGTCAAAATAAGAAGAAAACACAGATTCCTTCAGTATACCAAAAATACTAAATTTGTTACCATACTGTAAAAGAAACAAATTGAAATTGTGTAGAAATTACGTGATACTTATTTTTACAAAATCAGTAAATTTACACTGGATTTTTCATTAATCTTTTAATTAAACAAAATTTTCAAGATTTACGTTTTTTTTTTTTTTTTTTTTTTTTTTTATGTGTATTCATGTTTGTATATAAAAGTCATACAATTTCAAATAACCGTTATTGCGTAGGATAAACTAGGCACTAGTGTTGGCTCTGTCTCATCAGCATGAATATTATTCTCAGCTTCTTTGCGATTATTTTCATTTTTTGCGTCACATTACTTCCATTCTTAGGATACCGCACGTTGCTACTTCTAAATCAATGGATATATAATCACTACAATTCACACCATACTCATCCCTGCTAGATGAAGAACTCTTCACCTATACCATCATCAACCTAAGATATCATACCAGGAAGTAATTCGATTTGTAAGCCATATTGATCCACTTCATCTTCAATTTCATTTCGATCAGAAGATACATTTTACAATGATGAATGCGGGAAAGCGAATTTTTGACGAACGATAAATGCGGGTTTTGTTAACGTTATTTGAATACAGTTTGTGCAGGGACCATAGAAATAACTATCAATACGGGAAAACGATGAATGCGGGAACGATAGATCGGGGTTCCACTGTATCAAGAAATTTTTTTGGTGTGAGAAACTTTGCTCCCATGCCTCGTAATTGCCGTTCCTGGAATTTGCGCACCCATGCGCTAATAATACAAACGGACTAAAAAAAATTATTAAAATTACTTTTAAATACATAGTCTTGTTCTAAATAAGTATAAATAAATAGGTAATTTTTAATTCAATTTTAGTATTCTTTAAAAATGTTTTATTTTTATGTCGGAAAATGCAACAGCAAACAAAAATAAGTTAAAATGCTTGTGATAGTAGTATAGGGGCCCCAAAATAACCTCTTGCCCCGGGGCCCGGACCACTTATGATCAGGCTCTGGCCGCCACAAAATAATTTATCATCAGTCATAAATGTACTTGACCATAGAATTAGAAAAAAAAAAGATTATATATTTACAAATATGGAAATTCTTCAAAATAAAATACAATTATACTACGAAATTGATTTCAAAATCAGTCATTTGTCTCATTCGACACAAGTGTTGCGATATTGAAAGTTTTAAAACGTGTGCTGCTGTTAAGTTTATATTATGTTTATTTCCCTATTAGTAGTCTCTAAATCACACATTACATTATTTTAATTTTGATGCATCCAATGGAAAAATAAAAGAAACAGATCAACATATCAGAAAATAGATCTCGCCAGAAAACGGCATGAACAGTCACTTGAAACTTTAGTTATATCAGCTCAACTCAGGTTGGCTGAGTGGTTATGACGCTCGCCTCCCAACCCAAAAGTCCATGGTTCTATTCTAGCCGCTGACACTTGATGGAAACAGATAAAATTAAATTGAAATTGGGGAAAATGCATGGCAAAATAATATATGTGGGGCGAGTTTGCTGACTGGCGCCCCGTGTATTTAGGAAATTTTTTTAAGCTTGAAATTAAGTTTGCTATTTCAAGCTTGAAATGTCAAGCTTGATGCAAGCTGGGCAAGTGTAAACTAGAACACTTGATTCAAGCTTGCATTGAGCTTACACGCTTGAAAATTGGGGAAAATGCATGGCAAAAAGTCAAGTTTATTGACTTGATAAATCAAGCTTGCTGCAAGTTTGCTGTGCTGTCTGGGAGGGGAAAACTTGCAATGCATCATGGGAAAGCGAGGTCATCTCTGCATTAACCCTCCTTTCAACTAGGAATCTTTTTACCCCGCATTTTTTTCCCATGTTGAGGAATTTAATATTTAATATTATGAATGTTATGAAGTTTAATATTATGAATGTCGATAAACATTAAATATCTTTAAAATGCTCATTCTTACTTAAAATCATAGGAAGAAAAATTACTTTTTTGTTACGACAATGATAATTATATAATATCTATAACATATCACTGTGTCAGCAGCATCGGTTTGTATGTAGTTAGACCATTATACGGATACATATGTAATTGCGCCGGAACCAAGATGAAGAAAAAAAAAACTCTTTAACCTTCAGACATCTATTAACCGTTATCAATCATCAGGGTAGAACAAGGTAGAAAGCAGCAAAAGTTCCGGCATTTATTCCGCATTTGTGTGCATGTAAACGGGCCCACAGAGCCGTTCACGATGTCAATCTCCCCGAGTAACACACGAGCAGTTTGTGTTTTACTAGAGATTTACCCGAAAGTGGCAGTCTGAATGCACCCTCTCTCTCCTTTTTTTTTTGTCAAAATTTTGCGTGATGTAAATTACGTGTCCTGCAGTACGCCTCGTAACTTTTCTGTCCCATCATCGATTTGACGCGCTATAGCACCTAAGTGGCATCACTGACTCCATCAAAGTATATCTATTAGGGTGTCCCAAAAAAAATGAAAGTCGTTATTTTTTTTTCGCATACCCTCTTATTTTTTTCCTTTTATGTCAAAACAATTGTAAACAAAGTTTCATGTAATTTGAACAACGGCAACCCGTGCCGATTTGCATTTGAACGCGTTAGTCAGTACATGTGTATTAGGGTCTAAGATGCAAGACGATTTTTTTTTTCCAAATCGAATATGCATACCCTCTATTATTTTTCTATTTCATCTCAGTAACATAAATACAAAGTATTATTGCAATACGATAACGGCAAACCGTGCCGACTTTAGATCAAAGTGGAACGTAAAATCTTGTATAGGGAATACTATGGAAAGATTGTGAAATGCATTTTTCTTTGGTACGTAAGACACCATTTTAGTCAAAGTAAATATTTCTATTATAGCAAAAGAAGCATATTATAGTAAAAGAAACATTATACATATTTTCGTTTCAACGTTTGTTTTTACAATCAGGATGGATTTTCGTGTGTTCTTGTACACAACGTAGCAAAAATTGTCTTTGTTCCTCCTCAACCATTATTAAACCATACAAGTCCTGCATCATTTTTATCGCTCTTTCAGCTGTATCGTTCACTGTTCTAAGCATTGATACGGTTTATTTAGCATCTAGAAATGCAGCGTTATTCCATGAAGAGGGACTCTCATTGAGAAAACTGTCATCAATTTTGAGTCTAGGAAATAATAACGAACAACGATTTTATATCTTCGAATACAGACACGTATAAAATGATCGATGCTTTTTTCTTTGAAAAATAAATTAAAACAACAGGTATCAATTACGTGATATATATAATTAACTAAATAAAAATCTACACAATCAATATATCAGACTCACCATACAATGGAACACGAAGTTCGTCCTTCGATGGAATGTATTTCTTCTCATGGGCCGAGAAATTTTCTCTATGTAAATTTGCCACCATTTTAAATTTTGTTTCTTCGTCCACATCATCATCAAAAAGTGCTAATATTGCTATTTCATGAGTCAAATACCATAAATGCTGGAGAAATTTCTGTAAAGCAGCTTTCGAGATAATTTCATCCACATTTTCGTAAGCTTTCAAAGATTTCAAAAAGCACAAACCTTTGTAGGGTGCTTTAACTGCCAAAATGCATCGAAACCATGGTTTAACGTACATTGTCACGATAAACAAGCAGACGTCTAACAATGCTTCCCTATCCTTTGTGTTTAATTTCATCTGAGAACTAAATAACGATAGTCTTAGGGTGTAAATCGCTCGGGCCATCCATCTAGCTTGGTGCATGGCACACGGAGGTCTGACTTTTTTTTTTTTTTTTGCATCTCCAGCTAAAAATATGATACAAAGTCCAATCAAGTCTCGATAGCCTTCTCTGGCCATATCAGTTTTAAGTTCAGCCCGGTAAAACAAGCAAATTTTCAAGTTCGGATACAGTTAGGAACGATTCCACTGTATCTCTATAGCATTGCATTTTAGTGGTATCGATGTTCTTCCAATTCTCTTTGAGCATTTTAAAGGAAAAGGATATCGGGGCTTGTTATCACTTGTTTAATTTTCACTTCGAATACAGCCTCAGTCCGTATGCATGATGACTGCAAGCGAAAAAAATATTTTGCTCTATAAAAAAAGCGCGCAAGCGCCATTAAAACGACATGTATTCGATTCTGTAGTATCACAACAGATAATTTGGACTTTTTCTTAGAGATTCCAATCTAAGACCGCCTGCCAAATATGCTGCATCTGTTCTTTGCCTGTAGAATTTTCCAGTTTTGGCACAGCAATGAGTGTTCTTTGAGTCTTTATGAAATAACTATGGGCAAGCCTTCTTCTTTAAATTTTAAAGCACTCAAAAAGCAGGTAAGAGTTTGCCGTCCCAATGTAAGGTCACTACATCCGGTACCTAGTTTTGGAAATCAATTTTTATGTTTTCCGCACGTTCCTTCCGTTTTTCTGTTTGGATCCTTTGAATTGAAGACTTACTTGTCGGAAATTCGTCACTGTTAATTCCAAGTGCATCAATAGTAGCTTCGAGAATAAACACATAATCTCGTATACTTATCTGATACCTGTTTAATGCAGCAACTAACTTTGGAGTAATGAAATCTTTCCTCATTACAGATTTACTTGTCCCAGGTTCTGAGCTTTCGACTGGTGTTAGGAAATCTTCTAAATCTATATTTTCACTAGAATTCGATGAGGAATCGTCTTGCAATGATATCGAAGATATTTGATTCGCCGATTGTCTTCTATGACAGTTCGAAGTCGTGCCCTTTCCTCTTTTTTGGCCAGTTTTTTATCCACTCCTCCTAAATGACCGGGCCGGCCCGGCTCTCTTTGGCCCTGTAAGAACAGCCTATCTTCCTGTATTTTCATTAATTTAAGTGCATCAGCATGTGCAATATCAAAAAAATTGTCTAAATTTCTTGAAAATTCTTGATGTCGCCGCTTGAATACGTCTTGTAATTTCTTTGAATTTATTTGTCCCTCCAAACTTCACACATATCTACAAGCTTCCTTACACAATTCGGCAACCATTTTGTAGGTATGAGTGTCTTTTACCAAAAGATTGTACATTCGCGAATAGCGAGATTTGCACTTTCATTAACAGTTAAATTCACTTCTCGAATATTGTAAAACAAAATCGAGAGAACTTGCCCGTGCGACGGAAGTTTTGAACCCTTTATTTGATGCTTTATGTTCCCTATTAAAAATATCCTATTTTTAGAACTACGCAATTCCACTGCCATACTCTGTTCGCTGATTAAAACCTATACAAACATTTATTAACAAAACAGATTATAATAAGCACATTGATACGTAGACGAACATTGTCCTGTGTAAACTAATACTGATACGTTTCACAAATAGCCCGTTGTCACTATCGAAGTATTCCAAAACTTGTCTTTTTCCATTTTGTTTTAATTTTACCATTTGTAGGTGGGGGGCGCGCCGCTGCAGACACGAGTCTTCAGCGTTCGCTTGTTTTAGTATACACATGTACTGACTAACCCGTTCAAATGCAAGTCGGCACGGGTTGCCATTGTTCAAATTACATGAAACTTTGTTTACAATTGTTTTGACATAAAAGGAAAAAAATAAGAGGCTATGCGAAAAGAAATAACGACTTTCATTTTTTTTTTGGGACACCCTAGTATCTATGGGAGAAAATGAAAAGGATATTGTAGTCAGTGATACTATAGAATGTGCTATTTGATCAAGGTTGACTGGGATTGGGTTACAGGGTGGGCAAAATAAGACCACCAGAAAACTGTTCATGAACAAAGGTACATTTTGTGCTGGGATTCTATTTTTTTTCCCTTCTGAGTCAGTTTTATTTAATCAACGTGTCTTAATAAAAATCATCCTTACGTAAATTTAAGCTTGCAATGTTAAATTTTGTACATACATGCAAATACTTTCAGTTTCACTTCAAAGTTCCATTATGTTAAATATTTGGGGGCACCAATCATATTTAAGTGTAGAAATACTGAAATTTCTTCAGCTTTTGAAACCAAGTTTTAAAGTGAAGGGTTTTCTAAACACAGTTGAAGAGTGACATGCCCTCCACTCCCAAATCTAGGCTTATGCTATGTCCTTTAAGATAAGTTTTATTTATCTCAAAACTTTCTTAACATTACCTTTTCTTTTAATGATTTATTTTAGAACAATTAATTTTATTTATGAATTTATTAATATGTTCATTTTTTTTTTTTTACCTATAGGTTGTTTGGGCTGGATGGGGGCATGCTTCTGAAAATCCAAAGCTACCTGAGCTTTTAAATAAAAATGGAATTGCATTTATGGGTAATTAAAGTTTGATTCTTTTATGGTAGTCTGCTGCCTAAATTTTTACTGTCATGTAACTAGGTTTCATTTTCATACAGGGCCACCTGAAAAGGCTATGTGGTCTCTTGGCGATAAAATTGCATCGTCTATAGTTGCCCAGACTGCTGGAATTCCTACTTTGCCTTGGAATGGTTCAGGTATACATTTTATAATTTTATTTCCGGAAAACATTTTGATACAGTTTGCATTCTGTTATTGTTTACATGTTATGATAAAATTTATAATTAAGCCTATAAATTACATGTCCTGAAACCTGGCCTTTTTGCTTTCTATTATTTTAAATTTCAGAAATTTATGTAGACATATGCAGTCGATTTATTTTAAATCCTTTATTTACATAAAGTGTTTAGAATTTAGATCCTTAGTTTTTTCTTTACTGTGGCTAAAATATTTCCTACACTTTTTTGCCCATTGTATAGGTGATGATGTTCTCTGCTAGTTACATGAAAACAACAATACATTCAGTTTTGTCCTTTTAATGCTTTATTTATTTTTTCACAGATGAAAAGAAAGGTTGTATTGCATAATGAATCGCTAGGCTGCAGATCACACAAAAAAATTGCAAAACTTTCTACAAAATGGATACATTTGCAGCATGTATTCCAAAATCTGGAAAATTCTAAAATCTAGAATGGCCATGGCCTCCAGCATTCGGAAATTTGGGTCCTGTACTGTGTTAGAATTCCTTTTTATTAAAAAAAATAATAATAAATAAATTATCCCCCGCTCCCTCAAAAAAAAAAAAAAAAAAAAAAAAAAAAAGCAAAAACAGTTTTAATTGAAGTTGAAATAAGTAACCTTAACTATTTTCTTCTTTCTGTTGCAGGTCTCAAAGCTGAGTGGAATGAAGGGCAGAATAGTAAAATTAAAATTCGTTCTGAATTATATAAGAAAGGTTGTGTGTCAGATGTTGATGAAGGTTTGAAGGTGAGAAATTTTATATATTTTAATATTGTTTTAAAAAAAGTTATCTTACAAAGCTAATATAATCAAAAAAGTATTCAGTAGTCAGCTATAACTTTTTAAAATGAATAATGTATATATTTCCTAGCTCAAAGATGCCAAATATTGCAGATTATCCATAATCACTATATATTTGGGTGTATATCACAGTACTATACATACCTTTAATAATATTATTTGAGACATTTCTTTAAAAAATATGGAAACACATTTGGACTGAAAACAGGTGTAATATATCCACTTAAAAAACATTTAGCATTAAAAATAGAACTGAATTTCATCCGAATTTAATGCATTCTTGATGAAAAAAAAGCACTTTCAAGCAGAGAAGTATGCTGGGATAGAAAATTTTCTGAGTGACGTTAGCAAAACTATCTACTGACGCAAAAGTTTAAAGAATTGTGAAATAGGGAATCAACATTGTATCGACTTTATCTATCACAAATAAAATTCTTTGCAATCTGTTATTATTAAATAAAAAAAAAGAAAAACTTGTAGAAAATATGCATAAAATTTCACTATTCATATGGTTAATTGTGATTTTTAAATATTGTTTTATAAATTAATGTATTTGATGATTTTATTATCTTTGTTAAAATGCATATTCCAAAAGTTTTTGTATTTTCTTTCTTGTGAACGTAGTTTATAATTTATTTAAAATAATTAGAGTGAATATTTAAACATCTTTCAAATGAATTCATATAGGGTATTTACTGAATTACTTAAAATTGTTGAGAAGGGCACATGCTTTTGAAACCACACGTCCAAAGTTGGCATCTCTGTAACTTATTTAAATTAAGTTATAAATAGAAAATATTTTGTTTAAGAGTAATTAAATGAGTAACTAATATTCTAGATTGCTCAAGAAATAGGCTATCCAGTAATGATCAAAGCATCTGAAGGAGGTGGTGGAAAAGGCATAAGAAAAGCTGTTAACTTTGAAGATTTTCCAACACGGTTTCGTCAGGTAAATTTTCATTTATTTCTTAATGTACATTATTTTAACATCTCATAACTGTAAAAACTGAAAGTTTATTTGTGTGTAATTTATATGTTAACATAAGATACTTTTTACCCTTAAATTTTATTAGTTCTTTAAAATTTGAATAACATTTATCAGTAGCATAGCCAGATGTTTTTTTCGAGGGTGACTGAGAATTAAAAGAACTGGGATGCAATATAACATATCTTTGTTTTTGGAAGGGGTAAGGTATTTTTTTTATAATAATATAGTTACTATTTATTTGCTTTCAAGTGTTCATATATAAAAAATATTTAAAAAAGAAATTCATAAATAGAGTTTAAATCTTTACAGTTGAAAATTTAATAAAAGTTTGGTTTCAGTCTAGGCCCATAGTTAAACCTTAGAATTCTCAAGGGGAACTTTTGAGAAGTCTTAAAACCAGCTATTGCCACACACTTAGATAAATAATGCGTTTCTTCTCTGAAAATTTTCCAAAACATTACTACCCAAGATATCACAAAATCAAAACTATGTAGAACCCTTAACTGTCTTTTCTTTTCTACCAAACTCAATGTTACATCTCTTCGAAAATTCAGGTGTGACAGGTCTGATGTTGTGTTATGATGCGATTCAGTATGTAAAATCCATCCTGCAACAACAGCCATATTGAGTGCGTTGTTGAATAAGTTCCAGTACCACTTTTTGCTGCGGAACGTTGGTCGGTAATTTCCGAGAAGTCAATGTAATAAATCTACTCCACCCCAGGGTGAGAAATTGGGAGCAAAAATCTAGGCGTCAATGGCACCTAACTTTTTTTTCTCGGTTGCCAAACTGTCTCGTTCAGGTGCAGTTTCGAAAACCTTTTTGTTTATATGCATAAACTATAAAGAGGTTGGCTTAATGATTAGGTACAGTAATAATAAAGAAGATCAGGACTATTAAAATTGAGATAGTAATAAATAGTAAGTAAATATAAAATCAATTTTTATAGCTTTCCACCTATGCATCCAGAATAAAATATTATGATACATTTTACAAGAACATGGTCTTTAGTTTTAGTTTAGAAGTATTTTATAAATTGTTGCTATATAACTACAATGCCTATGGTAGATAAACTTATGCATTATATGTGTACTAGCTTCAAAATGCCACCTGATCAACCACCACTGTAAGCAAACAGATAGTACATGTTAAAATTGTGGAAATATGTATTTGTATTCTCAGTGGGTTGAACTGAAGTTGGGAGAGGGTCTATGAAAGCTTTCAATGTTACCAAGAAGGATTTATTATTTTACATAGCTTTTATCTTACTAAAAATTATTTTTAATTAAATTACTTAAAACATATTTTAATACAGGCTGAACTTCTTAATTATTAAAATTTTTATATTTAAATAAAAAGTTTTTTTATATTTTCAAATAACTAATTCAATTAGTTTTTTTATTTACATTATATCATAAAGGAGTTTTATTTAAAAAAGATAAATTTTATTAAGTTTAAAGCATCAAATAACATTTTTATTTAAATAATATTTTTATTTGAATTATCGTAATTAAGCCGGAAGACCAAAATTTAGATTTTCCCAAAATCCAGACGTTTTGCTAATGTCAACCCCCCCGCACACACACAAATAAATAAATCTTCTTTTGTTTTTTCACTAAATTGTATTAATTAATTGCAGTCAACCAATGTATTGTTTTCAGTCACAAACTGCTGCAGTTAACTAGCCTTTATTGCGGCGCTGCAACGCGCCACGGCAAATAAAATCCAAGATGGCATCCGGACCGTAAACCCGTACTTTCCCGCGGTAAATAATTATATTTAATTAATGAATATTAAATAATCCAAATAACTTTTATTGCCTTGTTTAAAAGGATCTCCCGCATTCATCAATATTGATATCAACTATTATCATCACATCTGCCCACACCACCGTGCCATACGAGCCGAGCTACCACTAAAACACGCATTTGCAGAAAGAATCCAATATGGCAAACGCGAGCTCGTAGTTTCCTCCGGTCAACTTCATTAATATATAGGGAGTTAAAAAATTATGGCTAAATTTCTTTAAGTTCCTCTATTTGTTTACATTACAAAAAGTGCGATTTAAATGATTACACATCCGCGGAAGACAAGAAAGCGGTCTCCCGTGTGTTTTTCAACCACAGAAGACTGTCTGCAGAGGATCGTTCTCTTTCTGCGACGGAGTGGTGCTTGCGAAAGCAAAAGTTTTTTTTTTTTCACGGAAATTTGCATTTATATTTTTTCAACACATTTTGAAAAATAGTCGTCTAGACAATAAAAAAGTCGCCGGAGTCGGCCGATGCCAAAATAGTCGCTTTTTAGTCGCCTGTGTCGGGCAAAATGTTAGGCGTCAAAAATGACGACTGGTTCTTAAATCTCGGTCGTCAAAACAAAAATTACAGTTGCAAAATACGACTAACGACCGCTAATTTCGCACCCTGCTCCACCCATACCTTGTTAGACCCTGGAAGGGTCTAATAGTAAGTGGGAAGTTAACCCACGAATTTGCAAATCGCCGAAGAACAAATTCACTAACTTTACTTAAGTTTTATTATGCAGAGTTAAAATATGCAGCGTTAGCGATTGCTGTAAGTTTTAAAAGCCTGACAGAATAAAATTTATATATGATTTCTGGAAACATTAAATTGTGTACTAACTCAATAAACAGTCATTTAAGTAAAACGTAACAAATTAGTTTATTAACAATAACAATATAAAAAACAGTTACATTAAAATATAACTAGATAATTTGATATGGCTGACAAGTAAAAGGATATTCTTATTAAAACAGAACTTCATATTTAAAAGCAGTAAACTTAATATTTAAACCTAGCAGTAGTCGTAACCTATAAACTTAGCATGGCCATAGCGTTAACGCTTTAAAGAAAGAAATTATTTCAAAGGAAATCTAAATGCATTTAATTACTGCTGGATACCGGAGAGGCACACTTTGAATCACAATAGAATCAAATTCTTGTAAAGTCCTTTCATTGCATTTGAAAAAGAAGATCACCAGGCTTTCATAATACACTGCTGAAGAAACATCATGGGAAAGATGATCACCGAGCTTTCATAATATACTGCCGAAGAAACATCATCACACAACATCTATTATACCCTAAACTGGGCAGGAGTTGAGAAGAATCACATACTGAAATCGGAATGAAACTCGAAACACGAAACTTGAAAACTGCCGCCGGCTTGCAGGGGTGGGAATTCTGCGCCATACCGCGCCAAAACTTGAAACCTGCGCTATACTGCTACATAAGGGCTTTATCGTACGATTCTGCACCAAAAGAAAAAAACAGCTACTGTGCTCATTACAAACTGTTTAAAAAAAAAAGCGCCAACTCGCCGTACGTTTTGTTTCCGCGCTCGCACAACTGACTACCGTAATTTATGGAAGAAACGCCGCACCCACGAAAATGAGCTTAATTAACTAGAAAATCAACAGAAACTTCGCAATCACGATTTCCCCACCTCCACCCCTCCAGGAAAAAAAAAAGAAACATCGCACTGGGATATATTTTGGAAAGGGGGGGGGGGTGGATAAACGGTAAAAATTTCTCCTTTTTTCCCCTTCCCATATAACATTTTAAAGTATTTATTGCTATTTTACGAAGCTTACGATTTCCATTTTCAAATAATCAGTGTCCGATTTAAAGCATCAATTTTTATATTCACAAAGGCAAATTTATATAAATAAATAAATAACTTGTAAAAAACTTTTTGCTTTCGCAAAAAGTTCGGACAGTATAGCTATAGCACATGCTGTTAAAATGAAAGAACGAGCGGATGAGTAGGCTCCAGTCAAAAGTAAACATATTTTTTTTTTTTTCCCCCGCTGATATCCAGCTGTTGATTACGTAATGAGCGTGCTTCAGCAAATTGTTTGTTTTAAGCTTTGAATGTTGTGCGATAACTCTTGATGTTTATTCATTTATTACTTCTGATATTTGTAACACTGGGATTTCTTTTAAAAGCACTCAGGGTTTCCTGAGCTTGCCAATTACTCGTAGTTGACTTTTTACTGTAATAACAGCGTAAGGCAGTGTTCATTCCGTACAGTGCTCCTTCACAGGGTGCAAAGCCGCACGGCAATAAAACACAAATAACTTATAGATGAACTTTTTTTGGGGGGTGGGGGAGGGGGGGTAGAATGGTTAAATTCGCACAGGGTGCAAAAGATTAATTTTGGTTGCGATTCGGTATTTTAAGAACAATCAGGCGCGGACTGGCTCCTACGAAGGCTCCTTACTGGTGAATTTGGAGGGAATAGAATAATAGGATATGTAATATTTGAAAATTAGGTTTACTTGCCATATTTAACTATTTTAACGCTGGGGGGGGGGGGGGTGATTCTTCGGGGGATCCCTCGCGGCGCGTGGTCTGTGGGGTCCTTTGCAACGCCACTGTATCAAAGAGTAAGATTACAGAGAAATAAATAACACAGGCCTGCGATGAAAAAATACAAGGGAACTGAAAGCTGAACTTATTATATTTTTTTATGGTGATTTCAAAAGTAGTAATAAAAAAATTCTATCAGGTCACGTTTTTTGGAAAAATTCGATTTTATTTGGATTTTTATCAACATTTACCGTAAAAATGTTTCGGGTTGAATTTCTTCGCTCTCTGCCTGACCATAAATTTATATTGGGCCATTCTATTTATTTGTGATTGACCATCATACCATTGTGAAACTGAAACCTACAGAATAGCCCTATGTGATCCCCCCCCCCCCACCTTCGCTATCCCTCCCTTCACGTAGCGGTACCTCTATAACTAGTAGCGTCGCACACATCCTTATCTCAGATCTTCCTGTTGGTTCGCTGACCTCTTAGGAGTGTAGTCTTATATAGTATCAAGCATTCTCTGACATAGTGACAAGTGTACAACACAGAAATAATTTTAACATTTGCTTTTCTCTGTGATTTTCGTGAAGCATGGCTTCGAGTTCGAGACGTGAAAATTTGCCAGATGACTTGTGTTATATATGCGGTGAATATAGTGTTATCAAAAACCATATGAGGAGCATTACAGATTATTATGTTAGACAACTTTATCTTGCGTATTTTGGCATTAAAATCGGAGACCAGGACAAATCGTGGGCTCCTCATAAAGTTTGTGTGAAGTGTCTCAATGTTCTGCGAAACTGATTAAAAGGGAAGAAGCCTGCTTTACGCTTTGGAATTCCTATGACATGGAGGGAACCAAAAAATCACTATGATGATTGCTGCTTTTGTTCCTGCCATGTTCGTGGGTTTAACCGGAAAAATTACTAGCTAATTTCCTATCCTGATAACATTCCTTCGGCCATTCGACCCGTTTCTCATGGACCCGGTGTACCAGTGCCTTTGCCTCCGACTGAATTGCCAGTCATCTCTTCAGGGTCTTCAGACACAGAACACCTTATTTGCTCTGATACTGAATATAAGCCCTCTGGAGGTGATTCCGCTCAGCTTTTTTCTCAGGTTGAACTTAATGATCTCACTCGTGATCTGGGCCTTTCAAAAGAGGCCGCTGAATTGTTGGGCTCCAGATTAAAGGAAAAAACTTATTGGCCAAGAGAACCTCTTTTTATTGGAAAAGGAATTTGTTAAGTACTTTGAGGAAGAAGAAAATCTGGCGTATTGTTCTGATGTTCCTGGATTGATGACCAAATTTAATATCATTTACAATAAAGATGAATGGAGGTTGTTTATAGATTCTTCGAAAAGGAGCCTTAAAGCTGTCCTTCTTCATCGCGGAAACCAGTATGCATCTGTACCAGTTGGACACTCGGTACATTTAAAAGAATGGTACGAAAACCTGTCTCTCGTCCTCACCAAAATAAAATATGCCGACCATGGTTGGACCATTTGCGGGGATTTGAAAGTTATCTCCATGCTACTTGGTCAACAATTTGGTTATACAAAGTACCCATGTTTTATTTGCGAGTGGGACAGCCGTGATAAGAGTCAACATTGGGTCAAGAAAGAATGGCCAAAAAGACAAAAACTTGAACCAAGCATGAAGAATGTTATCAGAAACAGCCTAGTCTATTCAGAAAAAGTATTATTACCCCCCTCTCCATATTAAGTTAGGTGTAATGAAGCAGTTTGTTAAAGCAATTCCAAAAGATGGCGAATGTTTCAAATACCTGTGCAAGAAGTTTCCATTTTTATCCAAAGCCAAGTTGAAGGAGGGAATCTTTGTTGGTCCAGATATCCGCAAACTTATGAAGGCTAAAGAATTTGAGACTTGCATGTCAACAAAAGAAAAAGAAGCTTGGGTTGCCTTCAAAGATATCGTTAGTAAATTTCTGGGTAGTTACAAGCGTCCTGACTACAAAACAATTGTAATGAATGTGCTGGACAAATTTCAAGCATTGGGTTGCTCCATGAGTCTCAAAACGCATTTCCTTCACTCACATGTGGACTTCTTTCCTGAAAATTTGGGATCAGTCAGTGAAGAACAGGGTGAGGAGGTTCCACCAAGAGATCAAAGATATGGAGCGTAAATATCAAGGAAGATGGGACAAGAATATGCTCGCTGACTATTGTTGGATGTTAACACGAGATAGGCCTGATATTAAACATAAACAAAGAACGTCGAAAAGAAGTTTCAAAGGAAAAAGAGTGCGTACTCAGGAGGGAGGTTGTGACCCCCCCTTGGCTACGCCACTGTAATGGAGATAAAAAGAGAAAAGTTAAATAAAAAATTTGCAAAAGTTATTACTTTTTCATTTAATTTTTAATCTATAGTCTTTGTTGTTATTATTATTCTGGTGTTAAAAATTACCTGTAACTTTGAATGAGCATCTAATAATATATTAGGTTAAGGTAAGTTTATATTTTTTATTTTTAAATGCTTATTATTTATTAAAGTGGGCTTCTTTTATCTGAGTAATATTTAACACTCTCAAATTTACTAAAAGCTTGACTGTAGTTATATTTTTATATCGATAGATTAAGAATGAAATTTGCTCCAATTTGTTGCTTCAGTGCTCCAAATCGTCGACAATGTTGCTCCAAAAAGCTGCTCCAAATCAGCCTTACCCAATTCCCATCCCTTTTAAACAACACTCGGGCAGGAAACCGGAAACGCCCACGGAGGCGCACGCAACCCGATTACGATTCAAGCATTCGATTAGGCAAACGATGCGTGATCGGCAAACAGCAATTCGGATCGGCGGCATGGGACATTGAATGACGTCACTACGTTCGTACGGAGAGCAATTGACGGCTCGTCAGTAGCATGATTAACAAGATGGCGGAAGCTAAAGCTAAACTGGAAACTTATTAAAGTTGAGAGTTGAAAGGTAGTACTGGGCCAACAAAGCCCCCCCCCTTTCTTATCACCATCGACAAAAGATGAAGAAATAACGATTTTCAAAAAAAGGACTTGAACTCCGGCATCCAGTATCCAGCTATTAAATAAAGATTCATTTTACAAATGGCATACACAGAATGTAACTGATTCAATTTAGAACACTGAATAGTACATTACACATTTTCAAAAATTCAACACTTGAAATCTCAACAATTCCAAATCAACTATTTGAAGCTTGAAAAAGTCCTCCCTTCATGCATGCAATAAAATTAGACAATTCACATAATCACTGAAAAAATTACACAAAATTTTCCTTTTTTTTTTCCATCTGAAAGACACAGCAAACAGTAAGACTTCGTAGTTATATGCGAGAACATTCATTTAAACAGAAACTAAGAAACCCTTTTGCATATAAGTACATACCAAAGATTTTCAAATCATACATTCACTCAATGTACATGCACACACATTTGCAGGGCCCCGACTTACACATAACATACATTCAATGCACTTATAAAGATAAAGGTACTTATTTTGATTTATGTATACATATACTATACCATGAAAGAAACACTTAAACACATGGATGCATCCAAGAAAAATTTAAAACTAACCTTTTAGTAATAAAAAATTCAGTTATGTTCTCTCAAAACTCCACTAGTAATACAAATGACTAGATATACACATATATAGATAACTCATGTCATTCTATCTTTAATAAAGACTTGTGTGGTGAATTTCTGCAGCTCAAACTTGGTGAGCGGCTTGGTGAAAGCGTCCGCGAGGTTCGACTTACTTCGAACGAATCTAAAAGTAAATTTTTGTGTGTTAAATAAGTCTCTTATGAAAAACAGTTTAACGTCAATATGTTTGGATCTATAATTTTCAATAGGTGATTTCACAAAGTCAATGGCAGCTTGATTGTCTGCATATAAAATGGGAGTTTTGCGTTCGCCTGTCACCATACCCCTATCGTAACATTCATTTAATATTCCACTGAACCATATAATTTCCTTTACAGCCTCTGTCATAGAAATAAACTCGGCTTCCATAGTAGACAAGCTGACACATTTCTCTTTAAAAGTACGCCACCCTATGGGGGAGTTCCCTAATAAAATAAGTTGACCTCCAAGAGATGTTCTGTCATCTCTATTGGCAGCGAAGTCAGCGTCGGAATAGGCTATGATTTGTGGTTGATCGCAAATCAATTCTAAGCAGAGATCCGCAGTATGGGCAACATAACCTAAAAGTCTTAGTAATCCATCCCAATGACACATTCCAGGGTTAGACTGAAACTGACTCAATGTGTTGACCGCGTATATGTCCGGGCGAGTTCTATTAGCTAAAAATGACAAACATCCTAATACACTCCTATACGGAAGTTTTGACATTTCTTTTTCTTCATCCGCTGTAGAGGGGCAGGATGATTTAGAGAAGACCGAACCTTTAGCAATCGGGAGTGATGAGATAGGAATTTTAAAATGTCTGAAACGATTATGAACTTCCTCAATGTATGGGCGTTGATGAATACAGACTTTACTTTTATCTTCATCAAACTCCACACCCAAAAGAGTACGTGTCTTGCCTAGTACTTTAATGTCAAAATGTCATTTTAAGTCATTTAGCGTTTTATCTAAAATCTTTTTATCTCGACCAAAAATTACAAAATCGTCAGCATATAGTATTAAAATTAAAAAATCTTCTAATACGTAGGCACAGTTGCCCCATTCAAATTTACAGAAACCCATTTTCAACAAAACAGTGTGGATCTCGAAAAACCACTGATGGCCACTCTGCCGTAGGCCATATATCGCACGATCTAAACGACAAAATTTGTCTTTATGATCAGGGACTTCAAAGCCTGGAGGCTGAGACATGTATATCCTCTCTTCCAGAGGAGCGTAAAGATATGCACCTTTCACGTCACACTGTAAATGGCACCAACCTTTATAGGATACGAGGAAAGCAAAGAAAAATCAGATTAGGCTAAAGTTGACCACAGGGCTGAAAGTTTCATCATAAGAGACGCCCTTCTCTTGTTTAAAACCCTGGGCAACTAAACGTGCTTTGAATCGAACAATTTTTCCTGCGTCATCTCGTTTTACAGTATAGACCCATCTACAGCCAACAGGTGTAGCATCATCTGGTAATTCCTCTAAGTGCCAGACACTCCGGATTCTCATAGTCTCTAATTCCTCCTCCATAGCATTTAGCCATTCGTCCTTATACCCTGATTTGATCGCCTGCTTATATGTCCTCGGGATCGGGACGCGATCTAGTCAGCTGGACGTACTAAGGTTACCAGTGGTTTCAACTTCACTGTCGCTGGGCGGAATTACGGTTGGGCTGCCTAAAATAAGGCCTTCAGTCTGATTTGTACCTTTAAAGTCAAAAAGATCAGGGTCAAAGAGAAGATTATTTTTCGAGCAGTATTTAGATACGTCATTTAGGGATCTTAACCTTTTTTTCTTTCCCTCTTCATAATAGTAGATGTCAACCCGCGACCTGTCACTTCTCATAACGGGCTTTCTTTCCCAGTTAACTACTCGCGGTTCCGGGACAGGACTGGCGATATCATCCTGGTAGTTTTCAGAATCACTTTCGTCACTGTCTGTTTCACGAGGAACAATGGGGTATCCTGGTTCGCCCTCGTTATTGTGACTATCCTCGGTGTTCTTATTAGCAATTGACATGCTATTATTATTGGGACCCAGCACTGCTCCACTTAAAGTGTCCTTATATACCATATCCTCATTAAAGGAGACATTAATGGTCTCTACAATTTTATTGGACTGTGTCATCCAAATACGATATCCTTTTGTACAGAACGCATATCCTACAAGGAAACGTTTTTGGGCTCTTGCGCTGAGCTTTTTCCGCTTTTGCTTGGGTACTCCTACATAAGCTACAATGCCGAATGGCTTTAAATGTTTGACGGAAGGTCTTGTTCCGAAAAATAATTCACAGAGGGTCTTATCCAATTTCTTATGGCAAACACGATTCCATGTGTAAATAAAGTACCGTAAAAATCGGGAGAAGGGCCGCGGCTCATACGAAAAAAAAGTTAAACTTTTTCAGGGTGCGGCCCATCTATCGATGCGGCCCATCTGATATTTTTTCCCCTCCAACTGTACTGCTTATTTAATTATAAATTAATTTACTGCTTATCAATTATATATTAATGTACTGCTTATTTAATTACAGTGCAGCACCGATAATCCGGCATCGGCTGCAATGACGCGGTGCCAGATTACCGATTTTTCCGAATTACAGATGTGTTGAAAATTTCCATTAAAACCATCGTCGATCATGTGCTATTGACCAGTATATTATTTATCAATGAAAAGTAGTCTTAAAATATGCATACGATCGCTGTAAAAACCGTAAAAAAAAAAATAATAATAATAATACTAACCTACACTGAAACAAATGTAATTTAGTGTTTAATTCAAACTAAAAACTATAAAGCAGAGAAGATCGTTGATTTTGGTACATTTTCATAAAATATAACACAAATAGTAACTGAAATTTATTTAAATACTAATTTAAAATAAGTGTATTAAATTATTATTAGAATCTAATTAGCTTTTGTATTTACATTAAATACATCGGTTAATTCGACTTGTTTCATTTTTTTTTTGGTATTTAATTGGTTAATTATCATATGCACATTCATCAATTGACTCTCGGATATAAAATCGAATTTATTAAATCTGTCCGTAGTTTGTACCCTAGAGTTTTATTTTGACAGCTGAATTATTCCCAATTTTACTCTCTTCACAGCTTCTTAATTACGTCGAAACATACCAATTCCCCCCTCCTTTCCCTCTTGCTGGCGAATTCCTTCCCGCGATAGTTGATGATTTCGCACGGTGACAGGATGTCTAGAAACAAGGCAATGTGTCTGGAAGGAGCCGAAGCCACGTGTTTACGATGATGCGTAAACATGCTGTCTCGTTTTAAAAACTCATACATATTAATGTTCTATGAAAGCACTCGCATTATCTTTGAATTCTTCATTCAGCTACACTGCACCTTTGACTGCAATTAATTTAAATGTAATAAGCTAACCAAGCCGTATTTACTTTTGTTTTTATCTCGGTATTAGAAAATGCATTGATTCAAATCTTTGCGGCAGTAATGGTGATCGTCAAAGACATGTTAGGGCCGAAATACGAAACAATGCGGCTCATACGTCGGTGCGGCCCTTCTGTGAGTATATTTTTACACTTGTTTACATTTTTACTGGTGCGGCCGTTATACCGGTTTTTACGGTATAACATGGCCTTGGGACAGAAACATTCAGGTAGACCAGATTCCAGAAGGACCGCTCTAGCGCCATTAGCCACCGTTTGATTGTACCTTTCGCAAACCCCATTTTGCTCAGTCGTAAATATATTGGTTTGCTCATGCTGGATTCCCTTTTGGTCAAAATAATTCTGCAACTGTCTATTCACTAATTCGGATCCATTATCGGTACGAAACGCTTTAACCCTACGATCAAGAGAATTTTCGACTTTTGTAATAAAAGACTTAATGATGTCACATACCTCAGATTTTTCCATCATGGGGAATAAATAGACCTTACGCGAAAAATCATCAATAATAGTCAAAAAGTATTTTTCTCCCATTCGCCCCCTTATGGCCTGAGGACCCCATACATCAGCGTACAGCAATTCTAATGGAGTTTTTGACCTAACTTCCTCCAACAATTTAAAGGAGACTCTTCTGTACTTACTGAGTTTACACGGGTCACAAAATACGGTCTTCACATAAAACTGGTAAACCACTTACACCCTCTTTTCTACTTATACGTACTAGGGTGGATGTGCTGATGTAACCAAACCGCCTATGCCGTATTTCTAGGGCTTTACTGTCTTCTTTGTTAGTTGTGAATTAAACATTTTTATGATCTTTAACTGTACGAGAGGAAACCTGATAAATGCCCTCCTTTAAAATTGCTTTAAAAACTAGAGTTTTACTGCCCTTTTCAGACACTTTCAACGCACCATCACCGCCATGGAATTCAAAACCATGGATGTCCAGTCTAGGACCTGAAATTAGATTTCTACGTAGCATCAATGAATACATAACTTCATTTAACGTGTATTTCCGTGGTCCGAACCATAATTTAAGAGATCCCTTTTCCTCAATTGGAAAGTCAAAGCCATCAATGGCTACAGACAGTTTTTCATCAGTCAGTGGCGTGAAATTAATGAACAAGTCTCTATCACGACAAAAATGGTGAGATGCCGCACTATTGAAGACCCAGGCATGCGCTTCTTTCGTTTGGCTCAGCATGCTGCTGGTAATGAAAAAATTTGATTTACATACCGTTTGTCCATTATTTCGAGTAGAGGAAGGATCTGCTTGCCTTTTACTTTGACGATTCCGGGGTCTAGAAGACCTTGATTGGCTCTGGAAACCAGAACTGCTCCGTCTTGGGCGACTCTTGTAAACACCAGGCTTAGGACTCGGACGTCTACAGTTAACGGGTTCAGGACTTGACCGTCTGGACTCGTTGTGGCTCTCATGAACTTGACTGGAATTCCTTGGTGGCCGGTTTCTCCGAGGACAAGAGCTGCAGTAGTGACCAGGCTGTTGACAGTCGAAACAAACAGGGTGTTTCTTTTTGAACGTAGAGACGCTTGCTTGTGCCAAGACATCTTTCTCTCTTAGTTGAAGACGAACTTCTTCAGCATTTAAACTTTCAGTGATTGATTTATACGTAAACTGATCGTCTGTCCATCCCAGGATTGACTGCACGATGCGGTCGAATTGATTAGGAAGATACCGCAGTAGTTGAAAACTAGCATACTTTTCGCTAAAAGTTGAATCTACCAACTTCAATTTGTTGAATACTTTTAACAATCTGGTAGAAAACATCAATATGTTCTCGTCAGGAAGAATCTTGGTATCGCAAAGTTCCGAGAACATGGACATATGATTTGCCCTTGTGTCTGGGCGAAAATATTTCAGCAAAGTGTCCCATGCTACTACAGGGTCGTCAATTCCATCAAGGATGCGTCTGCATTCGTCATCAATGTTTAGATATAGTAGAGACAGATCTACATTCTTATTTTTATTAAATTCTTTTAAACTTTTCAAGTAGGCAGCATCTTCAGTGCCCTCTCCGGTTTTTACTGCAGGTGGTGTGGGTGCCCTTTCAGTTCCTGTTACCACATCCCATACATTTCGTTCCATAAGCACAAACTTGATGTCTGTGGACCACGTTTCATAATTATGAATGTTCAATTTTGAAATAGCGTACGTAGCCATGGCCATTTCGACCCCCCCCCCTTTTTTTTTTTCAAATTTAGAAATTTATTAACTTAATTTATTTATTCTAGTACAGATGGAGGGTTTGATACCTATACAGCCCCCCCGACACAAATATTTCCTTTTGTCTTAGCGATCGAATCAGCCAGAAAAATTCCTCCCCCCCTTTTTTCTTTTTTTTTCTTTCTCAGTGTATCAGGCTTGAAAACAACAGCCCATAACCTATGTTAGACCCTGGAAGGGTCTAATAGTAAGTGGGAAGTTAACAATAAAAAAGTCGCCGGAGTCGGCCGATGCCAAAATAGTCGCTTTTTAGTCGCCTGTGTCGGGCAAAATGTTAGGCGTCAAAAATGACGACTGGTTCTTAAATCTCGGTCGTCAAAACAAAAATTACAGTTGCAAAATATGACTAACGACCGCTAATTTCGCGCCCTGCTCCACCCATACCTTGTTAGACCCTGGAAGGGTCTAATAGTAAGTGGGAAGTTAACGCACGAATTGGCAAATCGCCGAAGAACAAATTCACTAACTTTACTTAAGTTTTATTATGCAGAGTTAAAATATGCAGCATTAGCGATTGCTGTAAGTTTTAAAAGCCTGACAGAATAAAATTTATATATGATTTCTGGAAACATTAAATTGTGTACTAACTCAATAAACAGTCATTTAAGTAAAACGTAACAAATTAGTTTATTAACAATAACAATATAAAAAAACAGTTACATTAAAATATAACTAGATAATTTGATATGGCTGACAAGTAAAAGGATATTCTTATTAAAACAGAACTTCATATTTAAAAGCAGTAAACTTAATATTTAAACCTAGCAGTAGTCGTAACCTATAAACTTAGCATGTAAACTTAGCATGGCCATAGCATTAACGCTTTAAAGAAAGAAATTATTTCAAAGGAAATCTAAATGCATTTAATTACCGCTGGATATCGGTGGATACCGGAGAGGCACACTTTGAATCACAATAGAATCAAATTCTTGTAAAGTCCTTTCATTGCACTTGAAAAAGAAGATCACCGGGCTTTCATAATACATTGCTGAAGAAACATCACGGGAAAGATGATCACCGGGCTTTCATAATATACTGCCGAAGAAACATCATCACACAACATCTATTATACCCTAAACTGGGCAGGAGTTGAGAAGAATCACATACTACGGATCGGAACGAAATACATCGGAACGAAACTCGAAACACGAAACTTAAAAACTGCCGCCGGCTTGCCGAGGTGGCCCTTTTAAACAACACTCGGGCAGGAAATCGGAAACGCCCACAGAGGCGCACGCAACCCGATTACGATTCAAGCATTCTATTAGGCAACCGATGCGTGATCGGCAAACAGCAATTCAGATCGGTGGCACGGGACGTCGAATGACGTCACTACGTTCGTACGGAGAGCAATTGACGGCTCGTCAGTAGCATGATCAACAAGATTGCGGGCAATGTGCCGATAAACAGGAAAGCATCGATGTAAGTAAAACCTTTTAGGATTAATTCATGCTATGCAGTTTAAAGATGGTGGGAAGAATAAAGGCAGTGCTAAAGGTAAACTGGAAATTTATTAAAGTTGAGAGTTGAAAGGTAGTACTGGGCCAACATACCTTCATTATAAGATTTTACAACATGTGGCTGCGAGACATCCACTTTCTTTCTGTCTTGGCGACTAAATCTTTTTACCTTACCCATAGTTCATGAGTATGGTAGTTCAATGCTACAGTGACTACAGAACTATCGTTCCATTGGCACATAAAATCTTTTGCATCACACTGGTAATCGAATTCGCCCCTCTCACATTTTGACATTTGTTTTGATGGTTTCAGAGGGCATTGCCCTGTTCTGGTATCCTATCCCGGATTGTACCAGTTGCTTTAAAATCTTTGCCAGATAAATCCGCTATAAGCTTATAAGATGTAAAAAAGTCATTGAAAAAAATTTCGTATTTTTTAGGATTTTCAATATGCGACAAAAGTTCCTAAACAACTCTCGATCCGAGGGGAATATTGCTTGTGTCAGAGCGTTTACCACTGTAAATTTTCATGCCGTATGGGTAACCATTAGCAGAAGAAAGCATCCAAATGTTGAAACCGAAGCTTATAGGTTTACCCTTTATGAACATCTTTGCCAATGATGGCCATAATATGGGACCATGGATTCATCAATGCTTAGTTTAGTATGAAAGAATCTAAACTGGTGAAGATTTTTTTGCGAGCACTTCATAAAAGGAAGCAATTTTGACCAATTTATCACCCAATTTCAAATCACTTGAATCGATGATGTAAAAATACTTTTTTATTTTCCTAAAGTGAGATCTTGACATCACTGAAGGAACAATTGGGACTGACAAATCTTCATACGTGCTCCAATACAAATCCTCACCAGGAAGAGGGGGGGGGAGAGAAGGAGTATAGACAAGCTATAAGAGGGATACAAAGGGTCTTTGACCAGTTTCAGAATACACTATCAGAAAAACTAAAGTTGTTAGGTTTTCACCATTATGGATTATAGAAGTATGGAGCAATGTAAATTACCCGAGAAGTATAGCGAATCACGCCAATGTTCCCAAACAGGAACAACAACATTTGATGTATCATAGTAAATGCAATTTTATTGTAAACTATTATTTATCATATTTGCTCATTAATATAGTCCTTATTTATCATAAATCTCGAATTTTATTGTTTTTGCGCCTTTTACAAATTGCATGTAAAATGTTTTATGACACTTTGTGACAACAAATGTTTTCACATGTTTTATAAACACTTGTGAAAATAGTCAAAAAATGTATTTTTCATGAATTTTCGTAAGCGACAGTAATTATAAAATAGATTAGGTTTTTTCATCAATAAATTAAGTCACTTTTTAACTATAAATATTATTTTTTTGTAAGTGCATAAAAGTAAAACTTTTTTCAAAAAGAAATTTCAAAGTTGATGTTCCCGTTTGGGAACATTGGCATGTAAAAGGTTAAACATATTGATTTTCTTTCAAAGTTTAAAACATTTAAAAAGGATAGTGCATGAAATTGTAGACATATAACCTGATAATATTTTAGAAAAAAAATTTTAATTATTTTATATTTTAGTTTAATGTAATACAGTGAAACCTGTATAAAACGGAATGCGAAGGGACCGACAAAATTTTCTGTCCTAGACAGGTTTCCGTTTTGTAGAGGGACCCACTTTTAAATTTAAAAAAATAGAGACCGAGAGATTGATCAAATTTCGCTTACCTTTTAAAAGAGGAAAATCCTCGTAAAGAAGATACCTTTTAATTAACTGAATGAACAATTATTATAAGCATAATTTCAGAAAAAGGAAAAAAAAAAAACTAATTTTTTGAAATAATCAAAAATCGTTTTTTTCACTAACGGTGCACTCGCAATTTTTATTTTCTACAGTGATTCTTGCATTATGTACAATATTTGGCAGTTCCGCTTAGCCTTTGAAGGCAGAAAATTCATGCAAGTTCCTTTTGCGTCACATTGCTTCGGGTACGAGTGTATTGCAAGATTTGGTAACTTGCTCTTCTTCCTCACTGCTGTTATTATTATTAATTGTATCGTTTAAAAGAAGTTTTTCAACTTCACCAAATGGTGTTCCTGTGGCTAATTTGTCATCTATTGTCACAAAATCTAAGGCATTGTCCAAGGCAAAATCTGACACATTTTGTCATCTATTGTCACAAAATCTAAGGCATTGTCTAAGGCAAAATCTGACACATTGCTTCGGGTATGAGTGTATTGCAAGATTCGGTAACTTGCTCTTCTTCCTCACTGCTGTTATTATTATTAATTGTATCGTTTAAAAGAAGTTTTTCAACTTCACCAAATGGTGTTCCTGTGGCTAATTTGTCATCTATTGTCACAAAATCTAAGGCATTCAGTTTAATTTTACTTTCTTTTGGCATTTTTTGTAAAGCTTCAATTTCTGAATTGCATGAATTTTCATTGACTCTTCTTTCCCCTGGAAAATTTGCTTTCACAAAACAGAGCCTAGTGACTTTTTGCCATGTTACCATGCTGTTTCACTAGTGACTTTTTGCCATGTTACCATGCTGTTTCACTAGTGACTTTTTGCCATGCTTTACCTAGCCACAATACAGCATCGTGGACATTTATAGATTTAATTAACTGTGAAGGACTGGATGCACTTTTCATGTTCACTAATAACCAGGGCCCGATTAACCTCTGAAGTGAGGGGAAGCTCAGTCTCATTTCGGGCCCCTCATCCCCTTTTTGTTTGGGAAAAGTAAAGTTTTAATGATTTTCTTTCATAAAAAAGAAATTTCATTGATTTAATTAGTTCTATTCATTTCCTTTGATAAAAGCGTTTTATTCATTCATTTGAAATTTTCCTTTGATAAAAATATTTAATTCATTCATCTTCATAATAGTTTAGTTCATTGTAACGAGATTTTACAGTATTTTTGAAATTACTTTAAACATTAACAAATAACTAAAAACTTTACCTTAATGGAACATTAAACTTTATTAATTGAGTCCTATTTCTCATTCGACATGGCTTTTTTTCAGGAAATCTTTGTTTTGATGACATCATAAAAATCACAACACAGAAGTTGAGAATTAATTTTGACATTTAGAAGTTTTTTAATATTACATATTAAAAGTCTACCCCTTTCTGCCGGCCAAATAATCCCCATAATCGAAAAAAACTCTCAACTGCACCAGATGTCCCAGGCAAAGACATTGCAAACAACCCATTTAGAAATTTTGCAACATGAAGTATCAAGACCAAGCACCCCTTCTCTTCATTAAAAATATTTACAATAACTTAAAAAGATCATTTAAAAACAAAATTTTGAATTTTTATCACAGTTTTTCAATCATTTTTGGGCCCCCCTTCAAATTCTGAGGGGAAGCTCAAGCTTCCCGAGCCTTTTCAGTAATCAGGCCCTGCTAATAACGATTGCATCATTTGACTTCTGTAGTTTGTCTTTATGTTGTGAATTATGCCTTGATTTATATTCTGGATAACACTAGTAGTGTTCGCTGGAAACCAAGCCAGTTTTACATTTGAAAGTTCTATATGCGGATGATAGGTTGCATTATCTAGAAATAATAGAACATTCCTTTTCTGATTTTTCATTCTAGAATTGAAACCAACTAACCACTCTTCCATAATTTTTGCGGTCATCCAAGCTTTTCTGTTCGACCTCCACTCAATTGGGAGATTTTCAGTGCAAGATTTTTAAAACAGGGAGGTTTGGCTGCTTTTCCGATGACCAACGGTTTTTCTTTTTCTCCAGGCATAAATGCACAAATACCGTCAGGCGTTCTTTAGATTTCTTTCCACCTACACAGCTTTCGTTTTTCAAGCACAAAGTTTTACCTAGTAAAGCTCGGAAGAATAAGCCTGTTTCATCGCCATTTGCAATGTCTTTTAAATCGTAATCTTCGATTAATTTTAGTAATTTTTCTTCCCAGTCATTCACAGTTTCTGGATCAACATCAGCAGCCTCTGTTTTATGTCACTCCTCAATGAGTCATGATAAGATTTAATATTATATTTATTAATAATTATCAAGTCATAATAACACGTTACAATACTCGGCGTCCGCAATCACGTTGCACTCCAAGTACACGCTGTGCTTTTCTTCTTCACTTCAGTTCGCTTGCTACAGCTTGTTGCCACTTACATATAACATCTCCTCTCTTTACAAGAGAAGTATTAATGAATTACATAATTATTATATTTAGAAGGGAATCGCACAAGACGGCCACTTCTGGTTTTATAAGTTGTAGAATCATTATTTTGAGGGTGAGGATCATTATTTAACACTGTGCTTTCAGTATTAATATTTTCAGGATATTCAGCACCAATATCATCATAATCTGAGAACACAACATCCTTCTGATTCTTTGTTTTCCTCAAATGGCACTTGTTCCGTCTAATCACCCTATTTCTTTTATTTTTAACCCAATATGATCTTGGTGTTGAATGTTTTTTAACAACTATAGCAGGTTCCTATATATTTCCCTCCCTTAACATTACCTTTTCCCCTGGAGCAAATTCAGGTCGTTCTTGAGCATGTCTATCATAGTAATTTTTGGTCTTTCTTTGCTTACATATTCGCTTTTCTGTATTTGGATTCCTTACAATTGGTTTTAACTCAGTTTGTGTAATTGGCAAACGTGTTCTTAAATTTCTGCTTAACAGCATTTGACTCGGGGATAAATTTACGTCTGAAATCGGAGTGTTTCTAAATTCCAGTAATGCCTCACTCAATTTATCAACTCCAGCTTTCCTAAATATGCTCTTGGCCACCGCTACCATTTTTTCTGAAAACCCATTAGATTGAGAGTACCGAGGACTGCTAGTTATTATTTCAAACCCCCAGTCCCTTGCAAATTTTTTCATTGCGAAACTATTAAAAGGAACAATATCACATATTAAAGTTTTGGGAATACCGTGTGTTGCAAATACTGATTTTAATTTGTTTATGACTTCCATTGCACTTTTGTTTCTTATAAGTATTATGTCTAACCATCTTGTTAAATAACAGCCAATTACAAGATAGCTTTTCCCCCCATACTCACAAATGTCAGTACCAACCTTTTTGTATGGCAATTCAGGAATTGTTTGAGAAATCAGAGGTTCTTTAATTGTCTGTGGTCTATATCTGTCACAAACAATACATCTAGAAATCATATTACTTATGTCATTGTTAATTCCTGGCCAAAACATTACCTGTCGAGCTCTAGCCTTTGATTTTTCTATCCCACAGTGAGCTTCATGCAATAACCTTAACATGTTTTCCCTTAAAGCTACTGGTACTATAACTCTATTATTAAAAAAAACTAAATCTTGTTCAACACTTATTTCATTTTTAAATTTAAAGTATGATCTAGCTTGTTTAGGAACTTTTTCAATGCTGATTGGCCACCCATTTTCCCAATACTCTTTCACTATCTGCAGTCCTTCATCTTTTGAAGTAGCTGTCTGAAACTCCTTTTTCTTACTTTCTGACATTTGCAGTTGTTTAGTTAGTGTATGAACAACCTCAGTTATGTCAAAATTATCTTCACTAGTGTGGATATCAATATATGAGCGGGATAGCAAATCTGCAATATACATAAATTTTCCCGGTAAATATTTAAGTTTTAAGTCATATTTTAGAAGCTTAATTTTTATCCTTTGTAGCCTGTTTGATAATACATTAGCAATATTTTTGTTCATTATTGAAACTAAAGGCTTATGGTCAGTCTGTACTTCAACCTCTCTGCCATAAATGTAATAATGAAATTTATGAGCAGCAAACAAAATACTGAGAAATTCCTTCTCAATCTGTGCATAGTTTTTTTCAGCACTAGTTAAACTTCGAGAGGCAAATGCAATTGGCTGCCCATTTTGCAATAAGCAACACCCCAACCCATCTTTAGAACTGTCTGCTTGTATGGTGATAGGTTTGCTAGTATCAAAGATTCCCAAAACTGGAGCACTGGAAACTAACCCTTTTAACTTTGCGAAAGCTGCTGAGTGAAGCTGCAACCACTGCCATTCTACTTTATTTTTTAAAAGCTCCCTTAGCACTGCAGTCTTGTCAGAAAAATGTGGCACAAATCGCCTCAAATAATTAATCATGCCCAACACCCTTTGCAACTCAAGTTTATTTCGAGGATCTTTTAACTCAGTAATAGCTTTAATTCTCTCAGGATCAGGTCGCATGCCTGATGCACTAAATAAATGCCCCAAATATTTAACTTCACTGACTCTGTATTGAAATTTCTGTTTATTAAATTTAATATTCAATTGTTTTGCTCGACTGATGACTTGGTCTAAAATTCTGTCATGCTCTTGCACTGAGCTGGCAGCAATAAGGATGTCATGAAAATAAATTAACACCCCTGGTATATCCCCAAAGTTCTCTAAATTTCGCTTCTGAAAAATTTCTGGGGCACACGAAATGCCCATTGGAAGCCTTAAAAATTTATAGCATCCAAATGGTGTGCTGAAAGTGCAAAGATTACTACTATTTTCATCTAACGCAATTTGAAAAAATCCATCTTTCAAATCTAGCACAGAGTAAACTGATTTGTTACATAGTTTTGGTAAGATTTCCTCAATGGTAGGAATTAGAACCCGTTCTCGTTTAATAGCTTTGTTCAGATCCTGAGGATCAAGACATATTCTCAATGAACCATTACTCTTTTCAATTATCACGAGATTACTTACCCATCCTGAAGGTTGATCTACTTTTGCAATAATACCTTGACCCTCAAGTTCTTTTAACTTTAACTCAAGTTTAGGTTTTAAACTCAATGGTACTCTACGTGGTGGTCTTACAACAGGATTCACCTGTTCATCAATTATAATTTTATATGTGCCATTAAATTTCCCCACACCTTCAAAAACTTCTAAATTGTTGTGAATAAATTCATCTTTAGAAAGATCTACACTCATATAATGATCTAACTTACCTTTATTTGGAACTTCAATAACATTAACATATTGAATGAGGTTTAATTTGGTACAAGCTTCTAGTCCCAATAATGGGCGTGACTGAGTGTTAGATACTATGAGAAATTCAAGTATGTGATCCTCACCACCCACGGTACATTGTAACTCTACAGATCCAATAGGTTTGACCTTAGATCCCCCAAATGCTTGTAATACAACATTAGATTTTTTTATCATGTTATTAGTGTTCAACATTTTAAATTTGTTTAATGGTAAAACGTTCACTTCAGCCCCAGTGTCCAACTTGAAAGTTACAGGTTTCCCTGCCACAATTAGACTTTTAGTCCATTCTTTAAAGACGGAGGCTGAATTAACACATTTAATATTTGCTACACTTAAGGAGTTCACAAAAAATTCTTCTTCATAGTCACTCTCTTCAGTATTCTGTCTTACTTCCTGTACAGGTTTAAATTTACATACACTGGAAAAATGATTTTTCCCGCGACACTGGAAACATTGTTTCCCAAAGGCTGGACACTGATTCTTTCGATGTTTCCTGTTGCATTTTCTGCACAAAGAGATTTCACTCCCAGAGCTTTCATTCCTTGTCTTTCTGTCTGTCATCACTGATGGTCTGGATACCACTTCCGCTGGCTCCCTTAACTTGGGTCCTTTTTTGTGCACCATGTCAACATTATGACCCTGCACTGTCAGAGCTCTTTGCCGGCTCAACTCAGCCGCTTTGCCAATGTCAATAGCTTTCACTAAGCTTAGATCAGTCTCCCGTAGCATTCTCTCTTGAAGGCTTTCATCAGCCACACCCAGCACAATACGATCGCGAACTACAGAGTCTGCTTGATCAGTTACGAAAGAGTCAAAAGTTTCACCTTCTTGTTGCTTCCTATTGTTAAATATAAATCGTTTAACTACTATGTTCTTCCTCGGAGTCGTGTAAAGCTCGAATTTTTTGATCACAGCATCGTAATTCTTTTGATCTTCATCTGATAGGTTGAACGTATTAAAAATTTCTACCGCTTCCTCACCAGCGGCATTTAGGAACAATGCTACCTTTACGTCAGATGCCTTGCCTTGATATCCAGATGCTATGAGCCAAATCTCGAATAGCTGCTTGAATCGCCGCCAATTATCTGCGACATTTCCGTCGAAACTTAAGCCTTGTGGTGGTTTGCAGAAATCCATTTCTTTATATTATTAAACTACCAGACTGCCAGTTCATTCTTCTTTACGACTACGCCATGTTTTATGTCACTCCTCAATGAGTCATGATAAGATTTAATATTATATTTATTAATAATTATCAAGTCATAATAACACGTTACAATACTCGGCGTCCGCAATCACGTTGCACTCCAAGTACACGCTGTGCTTTTCTTCTTCACTTCAGTTCGCTTGCTACAGCTTGTTGCCACTTACATATAACAGCCTCACCACAAATTTCTTTGAATTTTATCGCATGCCTTTTCCTAAAACTCTCAAGCCATCCCTTTGAAATGAAAATCTTCTTTACCAAAGTCTTTTAGAAATTTGTTTAGCTTGTGCTTGTGCCATATGTCCAGATAATGGGTAAATTTCGGGATCTGGCATCAACAAACCATTTCATTGACTTCTTCATTTCAAGTCAGCCATTTCACCATGGTTTTTTTTTTTGAGAAATAGCTATGAACATGAGAACACAACTACACTTTAGAATTAGTGCATTTCTGCTTTCATCCAAAAACCCATCCTGTATTTCTTCTCCTCCCTATTAGGGGATTCATCTTGGATTGCCATCAGCTTTCCAATTTTTGCGCTAAAGATAGTACATTCCATCTTGACAGGCTTTTTTGTCCTAAACATAGACAAACATGGAGTTCATTTATGCGTTAAGCAGTTTCCGTTTCTTACAGGTTAACATTGAAAAACATTTACTGCCGCTGGGACAAACTGTTTTTTCCAGTTAAGACAGGTTTCCGTTTCATACAGGGTCCATCTTAGACAGGTTTTACTGTATAGAATAATGATTCTAAACTCTTAACTTGTTTTTTGGGTGAAACAAATTGGATAATCTATGTACTTTTTCCAGTATAATTGATCTCTTTTGTCAAGTCATTGATTTAATTCACAGTTACTTTTATCCGTAAGGAAAAGTAAATATGTACACATATGATTTTCATTACTTTTAAGTTTTACATTAAAAAAATATATATATAGGTACAAACTGAAGTTCCTGGGTCTCCTGTTTTCATTATGAAGATGGCTACATGTGCAAGACATCTAGAAGTTCAACTTTTAGCAGATTCTTATGGTAATGCAATATCCCTCTTTGGAAGAGACTGTTCTATTCAAAGGAGACACCAAAAAATTATTGAAGAAGCTCCTTGTGTGATAGCCAAACCTGACATTTTTGAACAAATGGAAAAAGTATTGTTATCTGTATAAAATATTATTGATTAACTGAATATTTCAGTTTATAAATTTACTTGTGGCTAATAGTTTTTAATTTTAAAAATATAGGCAGCTGTACGCTTGGCTAAAATGGTTGGTTATGTCAGTACTGGAACAGTAGAATATCTATATGAAGATGATGGGAGTTTTTATTTCTTAGAACTTAACCCTAGGCTGCAGGTAAAATTTATATTCGTATTGTTTAGCTCACTCATTCTATTTTTATTTATTTTTTTATATAAACTACTAAATTTACTTTGTTAGGTTGAACATCCTTGTACAGAAAGGATAGCTGATGTCAATTTACCAGCTTGCCAGTTGCAGGTATATATTGCTCAATCATTTGTGATTTCACTTATTATTTAAATTTACTTGCAGCGATTATCTTAAGTATTTTTCTCTTTATTAGTAAAAATTGTCATTGTTTATGTGTATCTTTTTTATAAGAGTTTTACTGTGTTTATATGTAAATAGCCATTAATATGAAATGTACATCATTTACATCGGATTTTAATCAATTATGATTGAAATTCTGAAATAGTGATTGTAAATTTTTGAAATCAAGACAAATTCATTCACATGAAATTCGCATTATTCCCTTTTTATTATTGACTCTTAAATTTGAGACATTTTCCCTTTAAGCTATGGTGTTCGGGCATCAACTAAATGCACGTTTCTATCATTTAATATACTACATATTTCATCTTTTAGACAGTTGTCTGAACATGAAAGCTAAATACTGATGTGTCTTCCTCCCTGTTTTTTTATTTTATAGATTGCCATGGGTATACCTTTACATAGAATTAAAGATATCAGAATGCTTTATAAAGAAAACCCTTGGGATGATACGCTGATTGATTTTGATAATCCTTGGCAAAAACCTCGTCCAATGGGTCATGTTATTGCTGCTAGAATTACTAGTGAGAACCCTGATGAAGGATTTAAACCTATTGCTGGAACTGTGCAAGAACTTTATTTTAGAAGTAATAAGAATGTTTGGGGTTATTTTAGTGTTACTGCTTCAGGTGGTTTGCATGAGTTTGCTGATTCACAATTTGGTCATTGTTTTTCTTGGGGTGAAAATCGTGAGGAGGCCCGTGAGTAAGTTATATTTTTGTTTATTATGGCTTTCTATCTGCTGATATGTATAAGTACAAATGTGAGTTATAAAATTAATAATTTTGTCTATTTTTACTAGAAATTTAGTTGTTACATTAAAGGAATTGTTAACTAGAGGAGATTTGAAACCAACAGTTGAATATTTAGTAACTTTATTAGAAACTGAAGATTTTCAAAGAAATTGCATCAACACTAGTTGGCTTGATCATCTAATAGCAGAGAAAGTCAAGGTAAATATTTTTGTCATAAAATTTGATTTAGTACCAAAATGTTTTCATATATAATTTTATCACAATGCTGATGAAAAATAAATGAAATGGTGCTTTATTCAACTTTACGCCTTTTTTTTTTTTCTTTTTTTTTTTTTACAAATGTACGAAAACGACACCCCCTTTCCCTTGGTACCCAGGGCAGACTACCTGCTCGCCCCCCCCCCCCCCCCCCCTTGGCATGCCACTGAGTAGAATGTAACTAAAGTCAAGGATACAAAGATCTGGCGAGATCTCTCAAGAGCTGGCTTTGGACACAGAAAGGCTGTGTCATCTAGCCTATATGGACCACCTTGATGATGTCCGAGAAGAAATGGTCATGTGGCATTTCACTGAAGTCGTCCGGGATTCAGAAATCCAGAAGGCACTCGCCTAAAAGTCTTACAGATTTCATCGGTGAATGGCAGCAGTAATGGACTTTTTTACTCCGATACGTTAATGGTTCTCCATGCCGCATGGTCATTGATACTGGAGCTAATGTAACCATCATAAGGACAGATCTGGCCAAGAAATTAAATTTGAAGACATCTGGACTCCGTCCTCGCTGACCCTCCAGACTGTCACAGGTGACAAGATCGAAGTGGGCGGAAAAGCAAGAGTGGAAATCACATTTGCAAAATGCCAGTTATTACCATGTGGTATATGTCACCAATATTATTGACTCTTTCATTCTCGGACTGGACTTCTTAAAGTCACATAAATTTAGCTTGAACTTAGCTGTTAAGATTAATGAGCTTGTTCACTCAGAAGAAGCTTTCGACATTAAAAATGAAGCTGTTTTACCTGTTCAGCAAATAATAGCCCAGACTGACATCTCTCTCCCCCTTAGAACTGATTCAATAATTTCTGGAACAGTAAAAGAAAGCAATAAATTCCATTTTGGATTAATTGAACACCCGAACAATAGTGATCCTGTCAGAGGAGTACTTGTGGGAGCCACACTTGTGGACTTGTCGAAAACTAACGTTCCTGTTAGAGTAGCTAATGTGACTGACAAGTCGAAAATGATAAAAAAAAGAAGTGTTGGCAACATACTCCTGTTACCTGCATTAATAAGAACATCAGCCAAGCGACAGCTAAATCATCTGAGTGCCTGACGAAGGAATTATTACAAGACGTGGCGTTAACGACAGAACAGAGAAGCGCTGCGAAGAAAGTAATAGGTGAATTTGAAGACCTCTTTTCTTGTACTTTGGGTGACTTTGGTTGTCGAAGTTAACGTAACACAGGATAGATACAGGCAGCCATTCTCTCATCAAGCAACATCCTAGGCAGCTGCCGTTTCCTAAGCAAGACGAGGCCAGTAGACTTTTAGAGGAGATGCATCGTGATGATGTCATCGAGCCATCAACTAATCCCTGGGCATCGCCAATCATTTTGGTTCGAAATAAAGATGGTTGCACCCGGTTCTGCATTGAATATAGATGTCTGAATGACATTACCAAGAAGGACAGCTACCCTCTTCCCAGGATAGACTTTCTTTGTTTTATCTCCCTGACAGACATTAAAGTTGGTGACACTGTCTTCTTACACACACCTGCACATAAACCTAATTTGTCGAAAAAGCTTTGTAAATTTAATAAGGGTCCCTATCGCGTTTTAAAGCAATGTTCTCCTGTTTTATTTTTGATTTCTCTTTTAACTAACCCTTCAGATGTTCAAAAGGTACATGTCAATAGAATTTTTAAAGTTGTTGATAGAGATGTTTTTCCTACTAGTAATAACAACTTGCCACACACTCCTGAGTCTGTTTTACCTGAGTCTACCCCTTTGTCTTCAACTGAGGATTGGGAAGCGAAGATGTTAAAAGAGTACCCAAACCCCTTTCTTCCTTATGATCCCACTTGGGATGACAGTTTTGGTAGTTTTCAAGCTTCTCCTATGCCGCCTGTTGTAGCCCTGTCTGATGCAGAACCTGATACTGATTTTTTTAGAGATACTGTTGTGTCCCCTGTTTCCTTTTTAAGTTCAAATGGTGGTGATATTGATGCCGCAACCCCATCTTCGATTTCTCCAGGCCTGTCTAGCTCCACTAGTAGTCATGGGTATAATCTTAGGCCACGTGATCAATTTGGCTTTGTAATTAAAAAGTAGTGCTGGGTCTTTTATTTGCGAATCATTTTTTCCTTTTTGAATTTAGGTGTCATTTTAGTATTGTATTTTTTTTAGTGTCTGCATTTGTGTTTACCTTTTTCGTTTACTTTAAGTTTCTTGTGGGTGGGTTGTTTTGTTTACTTGTTTGTTGGTATCAATCAAATTTTACCTGCACAATCTGTGTTATATGTTGTTACATTTTTAATACAAGTTCCTATTGAAGTAAATATTTTGTTTTGGTTTGATGATTTTGTGTAAGTGTTATAATCTGATGTAGTACCCTTTTGGTAGTACAAATTGTGTATGGCTAAGGGCCATTGCAATAATTCATGTGATATATTTTTTTTACCTTTTATTTCTGTCTAACCACATGAAAGTTTTCGTAAAATACTTTTACCTGATTATGTCAAACAAAAACTTGTACTGGAATTGTCAAATCAGTGCAGAGATTTCTGGGTTCAAACTTTTGTTCTCTCTGTAATGGCTTGAGGAAAATTTTAAAGTTGTTAACTTTGCTGGTGTAGACAATCCCAGGGCCTTTGTCTAAGAAACTTTGGGTTCAAAAATTTTTTTTTTTTTCTCTCACTTTGTTTACAATAAGTAATTCCTTTTGTTACTACCAACCTTCTGGTTACCTGTGGTTATATGGGGGGGGGGTGTTTGCTTTAAGTTATTCATGCTGGTTTGGGCTGTTTTCTTAAAATTACCTTGTTTTGTTTTGTTTTCCTCTTTGGAGAAAATGATTAGTGTCCAGATGTGTTTCTAGAGCCTTCTTGGTCACTTGAATTAACCTCCGTGTTTGGTGGAAATTGATCTTGGGTCACAATTGGGCTGGTGTTTAGCCTGTTGTACTCAGACCAATTGCTGCTGGATGTGGGGTTATTCAGGGATCATTTATCTCCTGTCTCCTAATGTGTTTACCAACTTAACCTCTGAATTAATGCATTAATTGGGCTTCTTTTTTCATTCTCTACAAATTTGGGATTGTCATGCCCCTGTCAAAATTTTTTTTTCTCACCATTTCTTTGAAAGGGGGGTGGTTCAACATCCTAGGTACTTGTCCGCCCTTGCCTGCTAGTGGTCTTGTATTCAATACATGACACTGACTAGCCTTTTATTTACTTTTGGAAATCTCTGAACTGATTTTTACCCACGCTTGTGACAACAAACTCCACGTAGTGACTACTTATACGAGGACTTTACAAAATTTTGCTACTGACCACTTCCTTGGACTCTAAATCATCATGGTCAGCATTGCATATTACCCTTTTGTACCAAAGATTTTTTACCTTTTTGTCTTCGTTTAATGTTGTTCTGTCATGTTTTATGTCGTACTACATATATACTGTATGTTTTTGTTGTGAAGGAATGTGCAGGTAAAACTTTGCCTTTTGATTGATTTTTTCTTTATGGAATATGTAGGTATAGGATTGAAATTTTTTTTATGTGTCCTGACTTGGGACATGGGTTCTTGATGTTTATTTGAGGTATTTTGCATTATGCAAAAATTTTTTTTTCCTGGCTGCCATGGCTGGTCTTCCCCAGGTTTAGTTGTCAAAATGGTATTATACGCTGCTTCTCAAGACATTTCACCAGTGTGTTCCTGGCTTCTCAACGAAAAATTTTTTACTTCGTAAAAAATTTTTGGGGGAGAAGGAAGGATAATATGTTGTATTGTTTTTGGGGGATAATGTTTTTTTTTTTTCTACAAATCAAAAGCAGTAATTTTTTTATTTTAATTGTTTTAACCATTAATTATTTATTTTCTTAATACTTGTAATTAACTTGGAAGTTTAATTTAAATACCTTTTGTCAGGAGATATAATGGTCTGGATGACTCTTCTTCTATAACTCAATAGCTAACTTCTTTTAAATTACTACTAATTATCTTTTTTTGTTGGGATCTTTTTTTTTAAATAATTACCTTTTCTTTAAATTAATTCTGCCTTTGTTTGCCCGGTCTCCGGAGGTGTAATTTTAATTATCAGGTAAATTCTGTCGATTTTCTGCTGACTATTAAGTTTCCCTCTCTCTTCAATAGCCTAACTCATTTCTTGCAATATCTTTTGTTCATGTCCGGTTTTTAATTAGTTTTACTCTCTTCTAATTTAATTTTTTTATTCCAAATTTTACCCAGGGTTGTCTCGGACGATTAGCTATCTCCCGCTAAAATTTTAGAAAATTTATAACGTTTTTAAGGCCCTTATGATCAATTAAGTTTTTTTTCCCATTTCAAGATGGCCGTTCTTGCCTGCGTTTCTTCTCGGCCAAGTTGGTTTCTTTCCCGCGTGCAGTGGTTGCTGGCCGCCATTTTCTTATTTTCTCGCTTCCTTCCCCCGTCGATCGAATGTTCTCGAAGTTTCCCGGCTGAGATGGCGCGCTCTGATTGGTCCCCGCGGCCGGCGTCTCTTCCATGCTCCCCAAGCGCGGGGCGAAAAAGATTCCATTCTGAGAGCTGACGCGGTGCTGTAAGGAGGGTGATTCCCGGACTCTCTTCTCGCTCCTTTTTTTTTTGTCCAAGTTCGTCGTTTGTCGCCCCATCAAGCAACTTATAGGATGTGATCCCCCAAAATCGGAGGCCAGAGGGCCAGGACTAATGATGATCACCATGTAATTTTTTTTTTTCCCTTTTTGTTTTTTTTCGGCCAACATGCCGATGCGACACAAGCTGCCACCATTGGATGTGAATTGGGCGTAAGGCCCCCACCCCCCGGTGTTTTGTCACAAGCGGCGATGAAAATTTACCGGAATTAACGTCTCGCACGACGTTCGCCATTTTGCCCTGCCCGGGTGACGCTTGTGTTGACTGGAACGCGAAGTCCCCGACACCTGCAGGAGTTCCCTGACCAGAGGAGAGACCAAGATGCCGTCTCCGGATGCCATCAGTGACCGTCCGTTGGTTCCCTAGGACGCCGAGACCAGACCTGCCATTGGATCCGTGGGTGAGACCTGACCATTACCTTTTTTTTCTCCATTTCTCCACCACGAGCTGGATCAGCGACTTCATGCTTCAAGCTGTGCTAGAACTATCCCTTTTGTTTTTATATGTTAAATGGGGGGGGGATTAAATAACAAATGCTAAATTTTCTTTTTCAACTTTGTCTGCCATTCTAATGTATTGCTTCCAGTAACGATGTTTAAATCCTTTTTGTAAAAATCATAATTGTGGATGCCATGTTGATTTCTGGTTTGGCCTAAGCTAATCTCTGTAATTGTTTGAGTTGTTCTGCACATCAATGTATTTTGCTGCACCCTTTGGTGTAAAAAATTGCAGAGTTCCCTTTTTTGTTTTGTAATTTCTTTATTTTGGCAATTGTTTAAACTAACCTGTTGGATATAAGAGGTGGGGTTTCAAGTAACAGGTAGGGATTTAATGCGGGATTTTCATCACATGCCTTGTGAGGCTAGGAAAAGGTGGGGACTTGTTTGCCCAATTTTCTTTTTTTTTCTTTTTGATAGGATAAATATTTTTTTTTATATTTTTTCTTTTTGCTGCAGCAGAGCCTTTTAACTTAAGTTCTTGGATCCAATCAAACTACCTTTGTCATGACAATTTTGTTTAAGCATTTCCTTTTTCTTTTTTTTTTTGTTTAATTTTCATGGGCTAATAATTGGGTAATTAAAGCATTCAAGTATTTTTTTTGTTCCTGTGCAATTCTACCACGCGCTGTAAAACCCCTGCGCAGTGTTTACTTACTTTTTCATTTCTTTTACTGATGTCGCGAGGCCACTAGCTGTTTACCCCTGTTATTTGTTAAATAAATTTGTGATTTGGTGATCTAATACGATGTCTCTGTGTTTATTTTACCACTTTTCTAACACACACTTCAGGCAAGGCTGAGATCATTGGGTTACTTTCTACACTTTCGGACACAACGCATGGTAAAATCTTATTCTGATTTTTGGTAACTTGCTCAATTTAAAAATCAAATTTTTTTAACTAAACTAAACTTTCACGGCAGTAGTAAGTAGAATACTACAGATGACCTGCTAGGCGGACCGCACGTTCCAGCCCCCGCCGACTGTGTCGCTGATTAGCACCTGGCCCCCGTGCTCCATCAAATCGCCAAGCGCCAGCGCCCATGTAATGGTGAGATGTTTCCGTGCTTATCCATTTCTTGTTATAATGCGAGTCTGTGTTGTGGCGCCTTTACGACAGGGTAGTGTACCGCAATGTTGGGCCTAGCCCGTCGAGTGCTCCGGACTGACTAGAAGATTTTGATCCTTCTTATTTCCTACCAAGATCCAAGTGTTTTGCTGACTTTCTCTCTGGTGTCACCAAATTGGTGGACTTCGCGTCATCTTGCCCCCCTCCCCTTTCTTTTTTCTCTTTTCTTTTGTTAAGGGCTCATTTCTATTTCCTCTTTCTTTAGTCTATTTTTTTTTTTTTTTTTTTTTTAACTTTCT